>CM068838.1:84709943-85309943 GCA_028554795.2 Sinohyriopsis cumingii
AGTTGCCCATTTTGTGGGAGCAATCTTCAGCTGTTTAGCTTCGTGATTTTGTGTGTGATTTTGAGTGAGATTTCGGACCTACAGCTGATATCTTGGATGCAGACTTGTAGGACTCAGTTTTGTATAACCTGCTTTCTGCTGTCGGAAGTGACGTTGGCTCTGAGTAATATTGTGGTTTTCTCTTAGGTGGCGCTATACAGTTTCGCATTTTCCATAGGTTAAGATTTTAAAGAAAAAGAATTTCCCCGGCTTTCCTCACTGGTTATACTGGCTATTTAAAAAAGACCTTGTATATCTTAGGTATAATTAAAAGAACCTTTGATTCCCTTTATTTTGATGTATGATTGATGGATGTACTATGGGTTATAGAGGATACAGCTTGGCCTTACTTCAAATGTGAATCTTTCAAAAAAGTGCTAGCTCTACTTGGTCATTTTCACTTCCTGAACTTCAGAGGTAAATTGTATAAAAAAGAGCCGATAACTATTTTTACATTTTACATATTTGGTAATTCATTCATTGCACTTTCAGAAGCTGGTATTGTCTAGTCTGGCAAAATTCATTTTCCCTATTTTAATAGCTGCTATGTATAGTGTACTTTAGACTAATTCAGGCTGATTTTTTAACACAAGGGAGCAGTCATTTTAGTTAGCAGTGTGCTTAAATCATGTAAATTTCCAAAAGTACAATATCCAAAGAAATATCATCCACATTACATTACTGTAGCATATAGGTATGCCAACATTCTCTCCACTGTGCATGTTTTAAATGCAAACTACTTCACCTTACATACGTCACTCTCTCTAAAGTACATATTAATTGGTGAGCGCCCCCTTAATGAGGACTAAAACTTCAGGACCAACGGGGCTCCTGGGGGGTTCTTCGGCGGTCTAGGATGTTTCGGGCCACGTGGTTAAATTATTCAAAATCACTATTTGAGTAATAAAAAAAAGTCAAATCAATGTATTCAGTATCACTATCTGATTGAAAATCAAATATATATGAATATATCATACTTGTGATAAAGCAACTTTCATATATATATAGATTTTGTTTTTACAACATTCCATACTTTGATCACCCTTGGTGACAGAACTATACTTTATTCACAGTTGTGTAAATTTATACATAGATACCCTTGGTGGTAGATGCAACATTATTCATTTTTGTGTTTAATTTCTATACATTTGTTATGTATATTTAATTTGTATTGTTTGTTGGCATTTTTCTACATGATTATGCGTTATGTGTAATTGCATGTTGTTTTTGACCTTGTCCAAAAACAGGTTCACCGTGTACCTGACTGGGGACATTAATTTAGTAAATAACATAATACAGAGCTAATATTTTTCTCAGTGTGTGTGTGTGTGTGTTTATGATTGGGATTTTTTACGTAGCTTTAACAAATTTTCAGTCACGTCGCTACGATGTCTTCAGTGTGACAGTTTTATAGTGATGTCTAGCACTGGGGCATCATTCCACAGACATGTAGCATATTGTCCCACCCATTTACATTTTCCTGACACTAGAACGACCAGTCCTAACACTATGATGATGACAGCCAATCGAGGCAGCTGTTAGTACCATTTTTGTAAGTCTTTGGTATGACTTAGCCGGGGATCGAACCCACGACCTCCCGCATCCGAGGCGGACGCTCTAACCACTATGCCACCGGAGCGGTAATATTTTTCTGTGAGTATAGATTAAATATTTGGGTCATTTTCAATGGAGGTAAACATGTTTATCTTAATATTAGTCTAGGACATTGGAATTCCTCCGTGGAAAACCCTGGGGATATTGATGTTTACCGTGTTCTTTATTATATATTTAGCAATGGACCTTATCTTGTTGACAACTTAGAATGTTCTAGTAATGTAAATTTTACCATCATCCTGGTTCTATTTTTTGTGTCTTAGCTTTTTATATGTTGTTGTTTTCTTGAGAAATTACTCATTCTTGCCTTAACATCCTGAAATATAATCAAGTCTGATTGTTGTGTTCAGTTTTTCATTTGGATGGAGTTACTTATTAAAATTTTTATTCACTGGAAATACAAAGTGTTCATCGGTATTCTTGAACTGGAATATTAATTTGGAATGATAGCGAATTCAGACGAGAACATTTTGGATTATATTATTGATACATCAAAAGAGTATAGCACATCATCACACTTCAGATCATTAGCACATTACTACGTTCGGTACTTCAGGCACATCACCACATTCAGTATTTGAACTTATTTGGAATACCACTGGAATTCATTTGGAACTTTATACATCTGGACTTAGAATAAAACTTTTGGGTCTATTTTGAATTACTGTAAGTTCTATTTTTAATTTTCACGTTGTATTCTCGGGAAATAAATTATTTGTTGAATTTTTACAAAACTTGTTGGTTTTCGCTATTTTCTGTTACTTAGTGTGAGACCATAGTCATAACACATTGAACGTCTATGGTGATGGATCCATGTATCATTTTATATGTTTATAAGTACAAACGTTGAGTTTTGTTGATTGCTGGTTTAGGTTACATTTTCTAATTAGTTCCAGTTAGGAACGGCATCATTTCCTTTGCGGTCGTTTAACTTGGTGTGTATGATTTTGTTAAATCCATTGTTGGATTTTATGCGCACGAGTTTGGTGTCAGATTAATTTTTTTTTCGATTACATTATAAATACGAAGCTGCTTTCTGTCTTCGCTATAATCTAATGCCACCCCAGGTCATACTGTTACACAGGATACATTTTCCATTTTAATTCCTTGATATTCAAAGATAAAATGATTGACATTTCGTAATTTAATAGGTAATGAGGCCTATTTCAAATTGGTTGGTGTAAAAATTCATTTTAGGGTCTTGCCACCAGCATTGCTAAATTGTATACTATAAGCTAAGGGCCCTGGACACGGCTTAAATATTTCATTATTCAAAGAATTAAGAGTGGGTGCATTTTATGTATCGGGTGGAAATTCATGTAGCGTTTAGTGATGAATTTAACAAGAAGAAGAAAGATTTTAATGGACGTAACCAGCATGTAAAAGAATGTAGCAAGTTCTGTGTTATTTCTTAGATCATACTGTTTGTTTCAATTGACAGAGGATGGAATCAGATCAATAAAACGTATGGGTCACCTTTTTCATAATGTAGTCAAAGGAATCGGTAAACGGTGATTACATGTTCGAAATTTTATTATATTTGCCTTATATATTTTGATAGGTCTTTTAACAAATATGTTCTAATTATAATTCCGTTTTAAAAGTTATATAGGTGTCATTTTCTGTAGAGATAGTAATGGATGATTCCCATGTTTGCATAAATAATGATCATAAAGTGTTTCCTTATATACTGCATCTAGCCAGCATTTGTTGGGAATGTTTTGATTAAATTGAAACACAGTTTCCGATAGGATGTTTCGAATGCTCCCAACCAGTCCAGCAATAGCCTGGGATACATGATGTAAGAAAGTTTCGTTTCTTTACCATTAATGACATTTACCCAATAGCCAACCATTCTCCTTTTTATCTGCAAGTGTGGGTTCTACCATGCTCACCATAAAGCATATAGGTGGGGTGGATTTTCTAACTTTTACCACATATTTTAGAAAATCTAAATGAATCCGGTTTCATCATATCTTGTTTTTCATAACCCCAGATTTCAGCCGCGTGAGTGAGAATCGGGACTATTTTCATACCAAAATGTTTAAACTGACAGTCAATAGGAAAGTTCAGATTTACTATTCTTTTCTTAAGAAGGTACATAGCTTTCCTAGACTAACGAATCAGGTTCTTTATTCCCAACAAAAACATACCATTCTCCGTCAGGGTCAGCCTTAAATATTTTAAAATTTCTGACAATTTCAAGTTCCGAATCTCCTAATATGAACTTCACATTTTTCCTGTTTCTATATTTCCCAAAAATCATAAATTTTGTTTAGTAAATGATAATTTTATGGTTTTGGCAGTAATTCAAAAAATACGTCAATTTTTTTATTTCGCATAGCTCTTGGATTATTTGAAAATACAACGGTATCGACTGAATAGAGTAAAAGAAATAGTTCAAATTATCTCGCTACATCTCCATCCAGTAAATCAACTGTAATGCCATTACAGTTCGAGCTCAAAAAGTATGTTTCTTTGTTTATCTTGTGTTTTCTTCCTATAGAGGTTTGGGTATTTTCTGACTGTTTTATTGTAATTTCTACTGGCAGAAAGTATATAATTCTTACTTTGGGGTGTGTTTAGTCGCTTGTCGTATATTTGCCAATATGATATTTATTTCTAGCTAGGTTACATTCTTTCCCAAAGTATGTTTACTATGAACTTTATTACAGTACATCTGTGTATTGTTCATTGTTTCAAATGTTTTATTAGCATTATTCAAAAGAATCGTTGCAATTTCGTCAAAAATCGCATTTACCTTTTGTTTTTCGATTTTCATAGTTTCTCTCAAGCTATTCAGATTGTTAATTAAAACTTGAATAGAGTCTCTACTAATATTTTCTATGACTATATTTCTCTTATCAGATCTCCACAATCGTTTCTTGACACATTTTGAATCATATATGCACATATTCATCTCTGTGTACAGTGAAAGTTATTACACTATACATTTTCAGAGCGCAATGGATAAAAATCATGAACACAAAATTGTTTGATGAAATTAAAACATTTTATAGTGGTTACTAGGTCGTCTATTACAGTGACACTTTTATTTATAAATTTGCCTGTTCATCTACTATATCCAATTCTTGATTTAGCTATATAAACATTGCATGCTCTACAAAGTTCTAACATGCGGTTGCCATAATTATTTGGCTACTTTTTATCGCAAGTATGTCTTTTAATTGGGGTACCATTATTGCTGAGACGCTGTACGTCGTTAAAGTAATCAGAATCTATTTGATCTAATTTATCAGCGTTCGCAGGATTGGTTGTTAAAGAAATAAAATCATCTGTATCTCAAGTCCAGCTGTTCCAATCGCCTAGCAACCAGACATGTTGAGTTTCATGAAGTCCATCTGTTCCAATCGCCTAACAAGAAGACATGTTGAGTTTCATGAAGTCCAGCTGTTCCACTCGCCTAACAAGAAAACATGATGAGTTTCATGAAGTCCAGCTGTTCCAATCGCCCTACAAGTATACATGTTGAGTTTCATGAAGTCCAGCTGTTCCAATCGCCTAACAAGAAGACATGTTGAGTTTCATGAAGTCCAGCTGTTCCACTCGCCTAACAAGAAAACATGTTGAGTTTCATGAAGTCCAGCTGTTCCAATCGCCCTACAAGTATACATGTTGAGTTTCATGAAGTCCAGCTGTTCCAATCGCCTAACAAGAAGACATGTTGAGTTTCATGAAGTCCAGCTGTTCCAATCGCCTAACAAGAAGACATGTTGAGTTTCATGAAGTCCAGCTGCTCAAATCGCCTAACAAGAAGACATGTTGAGTTTCATGAAGTCCAGCTGTTCCAATCGCCTAACAAGAAGACATGTTGAGTTTCATGAAGCCGATCTGTTCCAATCGCCTAACAAGAAGACATGTTTCATGAAGTCCAATCAGTAGCTCATCCTCAAATTATCAAAAGCATGTATTGAAGAGTATTCGGAACCCTCGGGAGGTATATCAACAATTCCAAATATAAAATCATCTTTCGTTATGAGCAATTATTTTGAAACTTTTAAACCAAAAAAAAAGTGTATTCAGAACTATTCGACGGCAGCTCTAAATATTGACTAATTGATTTTCTGACAACCAGAGCTATGGCACCTGAGGTACGTTTGATACTGTGTCTACGTTTCACTTCTTTTATCTCATGATTTTCAAAATTACTTACATCAAATTCTGACAGTTTTGTTTCAACTACACATATAAAATCAAGTTTGTTTATGAAATTATGGAATTCTGGATGATGTAACTTACTTTCAAGACCACATACATTCAAAAAGGAAAACCTGATCTTGCTAGGGTTATCGTTTGCTGATTAACACGGACTAACGATTCGTTGCTAATTTTTCTAGGGTTGTCTTTAGCTGATAGATACGGACTAAAGATCAATTTCTGCGGACCTGAAAGCCAAATGAAGGTTCCACTGCTAGGATAAAGCATTTTCACTTAACACAAAACTTAAGGTATCCTATTTTGTTCTGAAGGAGATTGTTGTTGTTGTTGTTGTGGGGTTATAACGCCATTTTTCAGCACAAGATAGGCTATACATGGCGGCCAGTATTAATAGTGTAGGAAGAACCAGGGAAAACTCCGGAAAGAACCACCTACCCACGAGAAGCTACTGGCAAGCTTTCTCACATACCCACATAGGCCGAACCCGAGACTCGAACCCACGCTGACAGAGGTGAGATGGCAGTGATCCGTAACGGTGAGCGCTTTAGACCACTCGGCCACTCGGGGCCCCGTTCTGAAGGAGAAGTCAGTAAAATAATTATTATCTTTGTTGGTTTTATTCCACAATTGCAAATATTTCTTTAAACAATTCTTGAAATATTATACTAAGTTAAACAAAAGAGACAATGTTGATTAGTGCGTCTTATTATGTGTTCCTGAATAGTCAACATTAAATTGCTTCTTTAGTCATTGATAATGGATCTATACAAAAATATATAAATACGTATTCACGGGTTATTATTATTTTCCGTATCTCACCTGTTTAACACAATTAGTATTATGTGTATACTGTCAATGGGGACGGGCTTCTGGCCTTAACGTGAGCAATGAATTTTGCGCTCTATAACAAACGACCCTTTACAATGCACATTATCGATTGACGAAGCAGGATAGATTATACATGTATAAGGTGCTACAGAGGACATGGTGCGTCTTTACCGCTAATTGACATTATAGGTTCTACATTACAGGTTCTAGATTACGGCATATACTATCTGAGGAAACCTGTACGCTTAAAACCGAGAGATTGTACACACTCGACATCAAAATCATACACGTTTTAGAAGAATGTTTTTGAGACGTGCTGTTAATTCTACATGTTGTACTCGAAATATCCTTTGTGCGTACACGAAACAACGAATTTAACTAATATTTCATTGCAAAGTGTAGTTCATAAATAAATAAAAATATTATCTTTCTGAAGGAAATTTTTTTTTTCACTTATGTGAATAAGATATCTTTATAACATTTTAAGTGCATTTTATGCGTCACTGACGACTTGATAAAATTAATGTCCTAAAATCTAATTTAGCAAAAGACTTTTTAAAAGATCACTAAGACTAAAATTTGAGACACAGTATTTAAAGATTTTTTTAAAAAATAATTTACACCACTGGGTAACATAAGCGCTTGGAAACTCTTGACCAGACGAGATTAATACAGTCTATGTTAGGGGTGGCACCAAGCCTTTGATTTCCATGTCTGGATACTATCTCTTATATTCATGTTTTTTCTTATCCATTGTTTATTATTGTATTTTTTTATTATTCGTACAATGATTGAACATTTGATTTCTACACAAGCACTCTTTAAATCAGATCATTTATATTTTTGGGGGATTACTTTTCGAACCAAGGTAATTTGTTTCCTTGTACATGACTTTATTTTTTTATTTCCAACTTTTATATTGGGTATAATTAGTTTTTTTTAGCAAATCAAAGCAATAGTCTTTTCAAGCTTTTTCGGCCCAGAGTATTTTTCGGAACGAGGTTTGGGATCATTTTTCAAACATGATAATAAAAAGTTTTACATGTACATTACATTTTTTCATGTATATAATTAGTTATTTGTTTTCAAGAATTCAAAGCAAGAAAGGCAAAAATATATTTGAGCTAGTCTGGGTCAGAGTTCTTATCTTTATTTTTCTCACATTCATCGGGGAATGTGGAGGGGGGGGTGGGATGGCCAAGATTATTGTACGACTAAGCTTAACTGTTTTCCTTGTGCATGAATATAATTTTTCTCCTCCAAATTAAATATTGGATATAGTTATCTTTAAAAGAAAGGAAAGCAGGAATATCTTTCAAGTTATTTCAGGCCGGAGTATTTTTCTTTTTCATAAAACGACGTTTTAAGCCAGATTACGCCCTTCTAGCCCACCCCCACCCTCGCCATTGAATGGTCTCCCCATTACCTGTTGTTAATATGAAGGTAAGACTATTTTTCGTGAAGCTGAGGGCTATCTGTAATAGGCGTGTTATTTAACACGTTCTAAATATCATTGCACTGTAAACAAAGTTAGTTATCAATGAACATTACGTCAGTGCGTCCCCTTCAAAATACATCACATTCACCTCCACACACTCTCTCAGTTTGATCATCCAATCATTAATTCTTTTAATTACTTTTTTGATATGTTGTTGTTGTTGTTGTTGTTGGGTTTAACGCCATTTTCAGCATACGATAGGCTATACATGGCGGCCAGTATTAATGGTGGAAGAAGAACCCGGGAAAACCCCGGAAAGAACCACCGACCCACGAGAAGTTACTGGCAAGCTTTCTCACATACCCACATTGGCGAATCCGAGACTGTCATAACTTTATCCAGTTTGGAATTGATATTATTCCATCGCCATTTAGAACTTTATTATGAACGTTTCCTCAGAAGGAAACAAAGTCACAGTCAGAAAGTTGTTGGCCTAATATTTTGCACTCCGCTGAAGGATAATCGCTAAACCCATCAAATTTATGTGTATTCCTAGAACAACATCTGAAATTATTTCTCGACTTCACTAAAATGGCCAAGTTGTGTTCGGATTGAAGAGATCAGAGATAGCCGGACTCGGGACATAAAAGTAAGAATCACAGTCTGAAGCAATATGCTACACAGATGAGACAAAACAAATTTACTCAACAACTAGAGCCATAACTATCGTCAAATTAGGATCTCAGTTGCGATATCAACGTTTACATAAGTAAAAGCATCAATGATTACTCCATCATTTCTAATATATATATATATATATATATATATATATATATATATATATATATATATATATATATATATATATATATATATATATATATATATATATATATATATATATATATAATGATAGCACAAAGCCAAAACATGTATTTAACATCTCTAGTGTGCTAAAACCTAGATTGTGATTTATACCATTAGTCCATCCAAGGGAGCCCCGAGTGGCCGAGTGGTCTAAAGCGCTCACCGTTATGGATTACTGCCATCTGACCTAAGCTCCTTGTCAAATCTAAAGATTACAAATATAATACTAAATTTGTACTGATCATGGCAGCCACTAATTTGCACAAAAGTTGTCCTTTACAATTAAATTGGCTCACATCGGGGAATAATAATACTGAAAAGTACTAAATAAACAGCAGGCGAAACAAGATGAATTACAATGGTCTAAACTTTAACATTGCCATTCCTATTGTGATCTGAGTCTTTGTTCATATCACTCCCGGTCATTTTACACGCACACGAGGTCAAGTGGCTAACATAAGCAAAATATATGCACTCCGATAATATAGCGTCAGATGCATTTCTCAAGTCAGCCTTTGTTTCTGTGAACATTTAGAATATTTAAATACACAAAAAATTCTGCTTCTTTTGTCTCATGTTCAACACGTCATATTCCAGTTTTGGGTGTATATCACCCCTGGGGTGAATTGTAAATGTTTGACGGGGCATGCTTTTTAAAGGGGAAACTATCGGCAATAACTGGAGAAGATTTATTTACATACTCATACCTGTTTTAGAATACCGTTACTTCACGAATTATTTCAAAGAGAATGGGACGTATAATAGGAAAGCGGTGCGTATTTTCAAACGTTATTGTCCTTTTGTTAGTTATCATTCTGGTACATTATTTAATGACAGACTATTTGACGCAAAGAACTCCAAAATTGGAAATTCTAGATGTCCCATTTCATCATAACTACAGCTTGGTAACGGGTGGTCGTAATGACTCTCACGACAGCAAATCAAAATTTATAATTGGAATTCTTTCCCAAGACAGCCAGAAGGAACTGCGTGAAGCCCTTCGAAAAACGTGGATTCCTCTGCTACGAAAGGATTTACCCCTCACTGTGGAATACACATTTCTCCTTGATAACCCTACTCCAGAGACACTGTCTGAACTTAAAACGAAACAGGATATAGTATTTTTGAATTCTTCGTATTCGGGATATGTGGTCAGATTCGGTGAAAAAATGTACAAATGGTTTAGGTATGTCACGGAGCATTACCCTGACGCAACTCTAGTTGCCAAAATGGATGACGATGTGTTTCTTTGTGTGAATAAAATGTTCCAAAGACTGTCCAATTTAAAGCACAGAAGGTTGTATTACGGTTGGCAACATAATAAGGAATATATGCAAATAGACGAAATGTTTGTTGTTCTTGGAATGGATCTTGTTTTGAGAATAACTCAGAGAAAATACTGCTACAGTGAACGATCTCAATGTAACAATAAATCTGATCTCGTGGACGAAGGCTGGGGCGGAAAATCTATTGGGCTTTGGCTTTCTGTGTATGATGATGTACTTACTGTACCTGACAATCAAAACATTATTTATTATAATAGAGTCATGAAGCCCCCAATTGACATACGAAAGGAAGAAAACTTTTGTCAGAAATATCTGCTCTATCACAAAGCGTTTGCAAGTGATATGTTCTTTTTACATAATAGGACTAGTGCAGATGAAATTAACGAATAAGCGTTAAAATGCTACTGTTTAATTTTAATGTTGATTCATAGTTACTTATTCCTCCTTGTAATGATTTACTGTTAGCTTTAATTTGTATATGTTGAGGTTTGTGCATTTTTCAGTCTAGAGGAAAATAAAATTATTTTAAAAAATTATAATATTGATAAATTTGAAGTTTCTATTCAGAGTGAACAAATAATACCGTTTTTGTTTTCGGTTATCAACTTTCATTTGAAGGAAAGGGGATATGACACTTTTGAGCTTTTCATATTCGGGATATGCACCTAGGTGCAGTGTTACATTTAAGTAATGTTTCAATGGTCAGCAAAATAGAAGCAATGTATTCTATCTGAACGATGGTAACACACTGCTATGTCTATTTTGATACAATCTCAATCTCTCTCTCTCTCTCTCTCTCTCTCTCTCTCAGTGGTCCTTGAGATTATTAGGTCTACGGTACGCAATCACTGGAACTTCTTGAAATAATATACCCTTGAGACGATTCAATATTGTGTCAATGCTTACTTATGACCTCTCTCTCTCTCTCTCTCTCTCTCTCCTAATAATCTCAAGGACCATCGGTCACGTGCCAGAGTACCTTCAAACAAGAGAACAGATTCAAGTACATGCCATTGCAAAGACAAAGCGTTGATTAAGTTGCAAACATATGCCCGAGACCAAAACTTTCAGAAGTTCGACAGGAGGAGTTAAATCCACTACCAGTCAGAAGCTAGGATGTCGAGCCAGTAATACAATCTATCATCTGGCATGCAAGATCTGTGCCATTCAATATGTTAGCAAAACCGTTGATTTCAGAAAGAGAATCAAAAACCAAAAAAAAAAAGCCGCATTCGCAGCAAAATCAATGCGCAATCCGTTGACCACTATAACTCGAATCGAAATTCAGGCAAGTCCCTCGAGATGTCACCGAATGAATCTAACCTGGGTTGGACAAACACAGAGCGCACAAGTAAGGAAGGATAACGGATACTACAGTGGAAAACTCATTGGGGATTTGGCCCAAGCGAAAAACCTAACCTTCATCTGGAAGTCTCAACAAAATTACAACCAGTCATCAGTTTTGCACCCGACGCCAATTTTGTTCTAATATCTAACCAAGTAATTACCTAGATAAAAGTTGTTTTCTAAAGCCTGGTATTGATCTCTCGTCACGCTGTGTTTCCGTCCTTTGTCCACAACTTAAAATATGTCAAAATATAGTTCGATACGTGACAGATACAAGAACCCTCTTTTCTATTATTGTAAATTGACCCTAATGATTTTAACATGCTGGAATCCATAAATCTTTAGTAGATTTTGTGTTAAGTGGTTGTTTTGTAAATGCATAAATATATATATATATATATATATATATATATATATATATATATATATATATATATATATATATATATATATATATATATATATATATATATATATATATATATATATATATATATATATATATATATATATAGTGTGTGTGTGTGTGTGTGTGTGTGTGCAAATCCACTTGTCATAGTCCCGGGTCAAACTCAAATTCGGCTCGGGCAAGCTCAAGTTTGCAAATCCAAAATATTGCGAGGGATAAAATATACGAGAAGTCTTGTAAAGTCGGTGGTCTGGATAAAATAAGTAAAACACTAGCTCTGTGCTATCTATTGGGGCCCCGTGTGGCCGGGTGGTCTAAAGCGCTCACCGTTACGGATCATTGCCATCTCACCTCTGTCTGCGTGGGTTCGCGTCTCAGGTACGGCCAATGTGGGAATGCGAGAAAGCTTGTCAGTAGCTTCTTGTAGGTCGGTGGTTCTTTCCGGAATTTTCCCGGGTTCGTCCTCAATCATTTATACTGGCCGCCATGTATAGCCTATCGTGTGCTGAAAAATGGCGTTCAACCCTACAACAACAACTTTGCTATATGTTTATCCAATAGTTTCTTTTTTCTAATGCACGTGTTGTTTCCATCTTGAAGTACTCTCGTATTTTCTAGCGCAGACGCTATCATGTGGATATCTACTATTTGAAAAAAAACTATTGACAAATAAGGAATAAATACTTTTAATTTGACTTAACAGTTATTTTAATCTTTGTTTGTGTACAGAATTCGCCGACATTCAGTTCCTAAGTTACCCTCCACCAATTTGTCAGATGGCATTGCCGACTCAAAACCATACCTGTGCAAACATTGCTTGGATGAATATCGCCAATTGTATGTCTAGTTGGGAGTAGGTATTCATCGTTAATAATAGGCCTACAACTTGCGAAATTACTTTTACACGTGCGGTTGGAAATAAAAGGCATTCTTCTCTAACGATTAACCTACAGAAAGATTTCGTTGAAAGAGTAACTGATGTTGAGAAAATGTATTTCCCACCAGTGGTATTTATTGGCCGTTGTTTGCAGGATAATTACAGGAGATCGATCTATTATTACTTCTTGATGCGCAATGAAATGGACAAACACAAATGTTCTCAAATTATTCTTAAAAGTCTGATTTTCAAACAGTTTCATGCATGTAGCTAATTTTAAGGCGACTAGAGGATAATTGTTAAGTAAATGGATAAAATCACATTTTTAACAATCATTCAGTTGTATTAGAAATAAACATTAATTCTCTCTCATACACACAGACACACACACTCACAAACATCTAGCTATTTCCAACACTTTCTACCTATCCATTTATTGTTCTATATGCATTGATATGTATGTTATTGCGCTTTTAACTATATGTCTATTCTAACTCTTGCAAATAGTCGATTACAATAGCTAAGGAGTATCTACGACCAAAGACTACAGGAAGTGGTAAAGCAAGTAAGCTGTTGCATGCACTACCCGACCTTGATGATTTAATTACAGAAAGTTTCCGGACAAGATATATATATATATATATATATATATATATATATATATATATATATATATATATATATATATACGTTAATAGGTCCAATTTTTATGAATTGACCGCGTTTTCTACAATTTAATTGAATGTTGTTGTTGTTGTTGTGGTAGGGTATAACGCCATTTTTCAGCACACGATAGGCTCTACATGGCGGCCAGTATTAATGGTGGAGGAAGAACCCGGGAAATCCCCAGAAAGAACCACCGACCCTCGAGAAGCTACTGGCAAGTTTTCTTACATACCCACATTGGCCGATTCCGAGACTCGTACCCATGCAGACAGAGGTGATATGACAGTGATCCGTAACAGAGAGTGCTTTAGACCACTCGGCCACTCGGGGCCCCTTATTGGGTGTAAAAGATCACGTGACACTGATCTATGTTTTTTTTTTTTACACATAGGTAAATTCTGCGGACTACTTTTGGTTCCTTGTTTCCAGGTCATTATGTGCGAAGTTTTATCTATATCAATTCATTACACCATAACAATAATAACAACAAGCCCCCCAACCACTTACCCACCCATCCCTGTGATTTCCGATCAAAATGTACAAACCCAAGATTAAAATAGCCCAATTGAAGTTAAAACAATATAATAGCATACACCTTCCTGCACTCCCATACTCTCTCTTTTGCCAAATAGGAAATATGGCTGCTTTTTTTGTGTTATGCTTCGAGCTATCTAAAAGTGAACACTTTCTTAATGAAATCTGCTGATATTATGATAGAAAGAAAGTAAATTGGACTTGTAAGGATTAAATGATCATGGTTGGGTATTTATCGATGTGTAAATTGTTACCTTCGGACTTTATTTACTTTGTGAGTGATTAGGCAAAATTTACATATCGATAAATACCCAATCATGATCATTTAATCCTATAATGTATATATGAACTAACTCCATCACTACAGAAGAACGTGACTTGTAGTATATACGTGTACACACTGTGATCTACAAATTTTCATTTACAAGAACTAAAAGAAAATGCAAGTAGGGGCAAATTTCCTTCAAAGTCATACTGCCCAAAAAACAACAAACAAACAAACAAACAAACAAAAAACACGGCATCAGAAGGAAACTTTCGGATAGCCAAGAGACAAGAATGAGTACTGGGGATGAATTTCACAAATACGGAAGAAGGACAAAGATCAACTTGTGGGAAAATTCTTAACGAGATTTATTGAAAGGAGTGGAGTGAAAAAATTAAAGCATTTAGCAGGATCAGAGAAGGAGTGTATATTATAACTTCCTAAAGGGAACAAACAATTATTATAGAAAGGACCACTTATATTCAAACAAGGTACAGGACAAGTGATAGACCTTCCACCCCTCAAGAGAGAACGAAGTATGTAGAGGTCTACCTCACTGGAGTACAAATTGAAATGCATATAGAGTACCAATAGAAATGCATATAAATAGAAATGCATATAGAGCACCAACATAAATGCATATAGAGTACCAATAAAAAATGCATACATAGTACCAATAAAAAATGCATATAGAATGCCAATAGAAATGCATATAGCGTGCCAATAGAAATGCATATAGAGTACCAATAGAAATGCAGATAGAGTACCAACAGAAATGCAGATAGAGTACCAATAGAAATGCATATAGAGTACCAAAGAAATGCATATAGAGTACCAATAGAAATGCAGATAGAGTACCAATAGAAATACATATAGAGTACCAATAGAAATGCATATATAGTACCAACAGAAATGCAGATAGAGTACCAAAAGAAATGCAGATAGAGTACCAATATAAATGCAGATAGAGTACCAATACAAATGCATACAGAATACCAATAGAAATGCATATAGAGTACCAATAAAAATGCATACAGAGTACCAGTAGAAATGCAGATAGAGTACCAATAGAAATTCATATAGAGTACCAATACAAATGCAGAGCACCATTAGAAATGCATATAGAGTACCAATATAAATACATATAGAGTATACAGTAGAAAGATTTAAAAAAAACATGTGATATAAACACTAAGACCTATTGAATGGCAAAATATAAATATCAACCGACCATACAAATAAAATGGAGAATCCTAGGAATACCAAAAGAAGAAGCTGCTAATTGAACACATCATTTTACCTACATGGATTCTTGGTAAGAACATGGTACGGTGGTTGTATTTATGACTGGAAATAATGTTTAAAATGTAGAAGCACAGGTTACAAACCTAGCAAATGCACCTAAGAAACAACAGGATAGCCACGAAGCAAAGAAAGAAGAAATAACTACTAGGAAAAAAAGAGAAAAATGCAACAAAAGGTAACACAGATAGAAATACTAGCGTAGGCGGAAGGCTCCAAAGCCTCAAACAGAAAGGAATTAATGGCCATGGGGAAAACAGCCATAAGGGGAAAGAAAAAGTAAAAGAAGAAAACGCATCGCATCTAGTTATGAAAAGACGTAGAACACAGAAAAAATTCCGAAAAAATGAAGAAACACGCGAGCATATCCGGGATATGCAAGGTAACTAATATATCTGATGATAACGAAGAATCATTTAAAACAACAAAATATGGACGACATAACAGACAGAAAAAAGCCCAGAGGAAGACAAAAATAGATGGACAATTTAACAGAGGTACATAAACTAGCAATGCAAATAGGACAAGAAATACTGCCACATCGAAAAGGCCCAAGCAAAGAAGAGACCCGATCCCTAAGATGGGACGAGGCTACGAAACGAAGACTGCCAAAGACACAAGAGATATGTACAACACGAAAATACCGCTATACCGACCAAGGCAGTCAGATGTTGGTGAACGGTAAGGAAAACAAAAAGGAAAAGATAATCGCAATCCAAAACATGCCCACATAACAATAACATAACAACATTATAATGAATAGATATACAACTTACGAAAACAAGATATAAATATAACATGTACACAAATATATAACAAAATTGTTTTATTAAAACAGTAAAATAAAATATAACTACAAGGAAGGGAAAAAACCCAAACATATCAAGCATTTAGGCATCTAAAATTTTATTTTGGGAAAACATCAAAAGTTCTAACTAGCCATATATGCTGGGATGGACTGGGATGTTCCCGCAAATAAAGATATCTAATACATGTTGTGTGTGTGTGTGTGTGTGTGTGTGTATATATATATATATATATATATATATATATATATATATATATATATATATATATATATATATATATATATATATATATATATATATATATATATATATATATATATATATATATATATTTGAGAGTTATAATTCGTTCTTGCACAGCGAGCAACAGCACGTTTCTCTCAGCCTTCGTGCACCAGAACACGGTCGAAGGAAGGGACTCGGGTTGCAGTCGCGCGTTATGAACACGAATTTAACAGTCAGCAATAGAAATAAATAGCTACATAGAGAATTTAACAATCAGTTCTCAGTGTGTGTGTGTGTGTGTGTGTGAGAGAGAGAGAGAGAGAGAGAGAGAGAGAGAGAGAGAGAGAGAGAGAGAGAAATGAGAGGGGAATATTTTTTCCTGTTACAATGCCAGATATAATTCACTAAGTGGCGGGTTTGTTTTGTGTTTTATACCCAGTGCTGGATTACCCATCAAGCACGCTAAGCACGTGCTTACAGCACCAGTCCAACAGGGGCAGCAGAAAAATCCAAATGAATTGTTGATGATAAAACCGAAAGAAATATGTATGACCATTTCGATCTGCATGTACGAGTATTTTGATTTTGAATGATGGCAACACTGGTAATTTCCCACCTTTTTAGCTTTCAATATTTATATTTTTTAGTTTCACGGGGGGTGGGGGGTCGCACCATCATATTTTTCAGTGCTTAGGGCCCTGGAAGGCCCTAATCCGGCCCTATTTATAACACAAGATGAAATATCCAGCATGTTCCTGTTGAATCGAAGCTAGAAAGATTATATTCACTCCAAGAGCGCTGATGACAAAATATTTCAGTGTATCTAGCAGTCTTCAGTGCTGTCACTTATCAATGGGGCTTTTTGTACCTAGCAGTCTTCAAGGCTGTCACTTATAAATAGGGCATTTTGCAACTAGCAGTCTTTAACGCTGTTACTTATCAGTAGGGCATTTTGCAACTAACATTATTCAACGCTGTCACTTATCAATAGGGCATTTTGTAACTAGCATTATTCAACGCTGTCACTTATAAATAGGGCATTTTGTAACTAGCAGTCTTCAACGCTGTCACTTATAAATGGAGAATGTTGTGCCTAGCGGTCTTCAAGGCTGTCATTTATAAATAGGCATTTTGCAACAAGCAGTCTTCAAGGCTGTCACTTATAAATAGGGCATTTTGCAACTAGCAGTCTTCAAGGCGGTCATTTATCAATAGGGTATTTGTGCCTAGCAGTGTTCAAGGTTGTGACATAAATGGAGCATGTTGTACCAGGCAGTCTTCAAGGCTGTCACGTATAAATAGGGCATTTTGCAACAAGCAGTCTTCAAGACTGTCACTTATAAATATGGCTTTTGTACCTAGCAGTCTTCAAGGCTGTGAATTATAAATATAAAGATTTGAAACTAGCAGTCTTCCAGGCCTTTCCATTATAAATGGGGCATTTGCAACTAGCTGTCTTTAAGGCTGTCACTTATAAATAGGACATGTTGTACCTAGCATTGTACAAGGCTGTTACTTATAAATACGGCATTTTGGAACAAGCAGTCTTCAAGGCTGTCATTATTAATGTGGCATTTTGCAACTAGCAGTCTTCAACGCTGTCACTTATAAATAGGGCATGTTTTACCTAGCAGTTTTCTAGACTGTGACTTATAAATCGGGCATGTTGTACTTAGCAGTCTTCAAGGCCGTGACTTATAAATAGGGCATATTGTACCTATCTGTCTTCAAGGCTGTGACTTATAAATAGGGCATTTTGCTACTAGCAGTCTTTAAGGTCATACATATTCTATCTTAGAGCTGGCTGATTTGTATCATTTATCAATGTTTGTAATTAAAAACAAAATATTTTATTAAAGAAACATTTCCTGTGGTTTAGTAATGGCGCAGTATATGCCTTCATAATTTTATCGCATTTGTCCAGCAAAGGGGCGTGGAGGGGCACTCCCCCTCCGGATTTCACCTCTAAACATGTTTTTGCTTACTTCCGTAAAACTCAATTTCTTACCGCTACATGTTTGCCCCA
Organism: Sinohyriopsis cumingii; assembly: GCA_028554795.2. Classification (NCBI taxonomy): domain Eukaryota; kingdom Metazoa; phylum Mollusca; class Bivalvia; order Unionida; family Unionidae; genus Sinohyriopsis; species Sinohyriopsis cumingii. The sequence goes on from CM068838.1 coordinate 84,728,655, forward strand.
CCCCCCAATAATTCTGCCGGCGACCCTGAATACCCACAATGCATTTCAATATTGATTTTATGTGATTCAGATCTCAATTATGGAATTATAAAATTTGATCAATAAATATAAGAATAAACAATACTACTTGAGAGGGGAAAAAGTGTGAATAATGAAAATTCTTATCACCTATGCAACCCAGTGAGTGTCAGGTCCTGTTGTCAAATCCAGGTTGACAAAACCGGTCTCACGTGACCATCAATGCAAATTCATTTTACATAAAGACACCACGAAAACATTTACAGATTTACCACTGCGATTAAATCAAAACTGGTCAATGGACAAGTGAACAGCACGATCTTCGGGGTAATCGAAGACCTCTTCCCGATGCTATTCGACGACTCGTTCCTGGTATAGACCTCAAAGGTCCACCATCAACCGCCTTTTATACTCGCCATTCTGGATGCAGTTCCAACAGCCCATAACGACGCAGTTTTTGCAACCGCTGCAGCCGCTGACGCTAACAACGCAGGAATCGCAGAAAGGAATGAAAATATTCCATCGGTCTTTTGCAATTTTGTCACCTCTGTCTTGGATAATTTTAATGTCACCGATGGGCTATTGTGTTTTGCTACATTAAGCTGAGGGAGTTGTGTTTGTGTCAACCACACGGGGACGCTTTCAGTCAACTTAGTCGAAGAAAGGTTCATGTGACCTCACAACCGTTTTTCGTTGCGCTTTTTTATTTTCCCATTTGATTTTCACTAAGGCCGACATTCACTTCGTGATAAGACATTATTATTTAACAATGTAACGCATTTAATTAAGAATTTTCCACAATTGCATCAAGGACCAGCATTCAGCCAAAAGCAACCTCCAACAACAGTTTTACCAGAAAGTATCACAGCTAACTACACACTGATGAAAAGTAATAAATCAGGTACAGTGTCATGAAGTCGTTCTGGGACATTTGCAAACCAGTCTGGATGTTTTGGTGATGGTCCATATACGATCACAAATTGTGATGTGCACGATCAGTATGATTGGTTTCAAAATTAAGTCGAAATTCTTCAGAGGGTTCCTTATGACCATTTATCTGCAGTTAATCTTCACCCACTTCTAAGTTGTCAAATATAACCTTACTCTGTGCTTGGTCATTGTCTCGCTTTCTAAGTTGAAACGCAAGGGACGCTTGTTTTGGTTGAGAATCGGCATTATTAGCTGTATCATTGATGAATATCATATTTAGACCATCTGAGCTCGTGTAATCAACGCTTTATCTGGCGAGTCCGAGAATTGTCGTGTCAACATCTACGTTGTCAAGAAATGATTCGATTTCCTTTCTATCGAGCGAATAACGTGCACAATTGAACATCGCAATGATACCATCGTTAGCAAATCCAACTGTGCTACTAGGAGGATAATCCGTAACAACGTCATCATTCGATACCAGTTTTTACCCAGTTTCCAAGAATGCCTCACATGAAAGAAACAACCTAGACGTGTTTTGCACTTGTAATTCTATTTTTAGTTGATTAGTGTCGCTGACCGATGATGAATAATACTGAAAATCTCTTTTGCTGAGACCCACCAGTATAGGCGCGCCCATGTCAAATAGGGGATCTGATACATCTTTGAACTGAGCCATTACTTAAACATTATAAGCTTCGTCTAATACCTTTTGCGAGACAATTGTAATCCGCATCCCATTAACAGATTTGCAACAAACAAAATCAGACAGTCGTCGTTGAGCGGCTTCACTAATAATTGTACCAATCGCAAATGACATAGTTTCTGTCTGTGGTAACATAACCGCTTTTGATGGTGCTCGAGTCACTAGTCGATCTCGAAGCGATTGAGCCGTTTGCGATCTTAGTTTTTTCATCCGTTCCAAAGCAACGTTTTTGATGCAATGAACGACTCGATTTGCAGCTTATTTAACGATTGATACGGCGCACAAGGTCAGAACACAGAGACCCAGTAAAAAAGCGGAGATCTACTTCTTGGGCTACTTTTTTTTATAACTATGAATGGCAAAATATCCACCATCAATAATCGTTCTGGATTCAAAAGACGCGTCAGCGATAAACCGCCAAAGCTTATGACGTTCACCATCACGGGTAATATCGACGTAGATTCGTTTCTGATGATTCTCTGTGGTTTTTCCAAACACAGCATTGTTCAGGAGTTTAAAGAAATTTTTCTGAAACTCGTTTGCGGTCGCTGTGGGTAGATCCATATTCATGTGTATATAAGAGGCCATTCAAGCGCACTGGCAAAATTCAAGAACGTGATAAATCTTGGTTACATGCATACCAAATCGCAAGTACAACTGCAGATTTCGTACGTCTAATACACAATTGTGTTTCGCACTAAGAATTATTACTAACGTAGTACAGTTAATACTATTAGGTCTGGATTCATTCACGCTTGTGCATTGATACGGGGACAACCGCCTACCAGGCACCGACAACGCTTCTGGTGCTAACGGATAATCGTTGTGTACATCATGCAAATGTTCCTAATATTCGAAATTAGCTTCAAAAAAGTATCCTTGGTCACTGCTGATGTTGTAATCGTTTGTGTCTTTGTATGTCAATGTGTGTAGGATTAATCCACGTAAACCCACCGACATATCACGGTTGCATCATTGGCCATCTATAAAATGGTTATGGTCACATGATGCCATCCATAAAGGTTATGGATACATGCTGTGACTGTTAGGTGCAGCGGGGTCATACTTATCTACGTTTGGGTTGTTTGCGCTCGTATCTGTAAATCCCGCCACAAAGAGAGCGCTCAACAAATAGATGCTGGTCATTATTAGTGTGCAATTTCGGTTTTTGACAACAACGCATCCCAGGGCCATTCCTGTGATGAGAAGTAATGTGCATAAGCGAACAACACATCAGTGTGCAGATACAAATAGTGATAATTACCCATGGTTTTGCATGATAATTACCCATGGTTTTGCATGATAATTACCCATGGTCTTGCATAATAATTACCCATGGTCTTGTATTGGAATGCTAACCAAAAAGTGTGCGCATTTGTGTAATTTTTACTGAGATACCTTCGCGAGACAATGATGATTAAAAAGCTTCTGTTGATGGCAACTGAGTTTCAGCAAATTTGTACCCATAGAACATGTACTCGTCTGGATATACACCTTTCCTCGTTAGCAGATAAATGTTTGGCCTGCTATCTCCGTCTGGATAATACCTACGAGTGATTGCAAAGATTTACACCGTTAGATTACATGCGTTATGTGCGGCGCCTATGTACGCGCCAGTGATGTGACAATAGTCACGAACCTTTCATTGGTGAAAAAAAATAGCTTCCTCACATATGTAGCAATTAGTGGCCACGGATAACTCACAAATGTTATCGCGGGTCATTATCATGTCTGCTGGCGAATAGAGCTGTTGTGGAATCTAGTTCGCTGTAAGATATCAATGGATTTAAGAAACATCTCAACTGAATCTCAGCCACAATACAACATTGGTAGTTCCGTTCGCCCGTTGCACATAACCATTGTAAAATTCATGGTCAGTGAGCAGCTCTTGGGAGTTTAATACATGCATCCAACATATGCAGGGCCGGATTTAGGCATAAGCTAAGCCAGCTGCAGCCTGGGGCCTCAGAGTCTGAAGGGGCCTCTCAACATTTTAGAATTTTTACAGCTTTTTTCTGTTAACACTTACCAAATATGGCCTCTACAGCGTTCCATAGCTTAAGGCCTCACCATGTCTACATCCATTCATGAACATCTGCATAGAAAGTTCTTATGCGCATGCTTGCTGTATCGGTTAAGCAACTAGCAAGATTATACGTAGTGCGATATCGACTCCAATTCTTTCATATCTCTCAGTAACAACAAATCAATCTGGATTAGTCCATGATTTTAATATGGGAACAGTGCAAGCGGATAAAAGCCTTTATCCCAAGTAAAGAAATTAACAGCGATACCTGGATTAAGTGTTCTGATTTATTCAGTGTAACCTTGGTAACCTGCTTGGAAAATTCGAGATTACCAAAGTTGTATTCACCCAGGTGCTGTCGGTATCTTCGAGGCTTTCCTTGATTAAAACCTGCTGAATAAAACGCTGACAAAGTTGCCCATTCAAAACATCTGCTATCAAAATTATTTACATTTACCGCTGACCTTGATGTTCAGCATTAAGAGTTTAGTGTTAGGGCTGGTCGGCCTGGTGTCGTGATAATGTGACTGGGTGGGCATCATGCTACGTGTCTGCGGTATGATGCCACAGTGCCAGACATCACTATTAAGTGCTACGCTGCAGACATCGTAATGATATGACTGAAAATTGTTAAAACAATATTCAAAATCCAAATCACACACACACACTTACACTGACCTTAGTGGAACCAACGCTGGTGTTGGTATTTAATTTAACTGGATCAATGAAACGGTTGATTTGGAGATATATGTAGCTTGATTTGCACACATCTTTCCAGAGTCCATCTCGATCTTCATGGGTGTATTTTTTCAGCGTTTCGAGAGTTTTTCAATGCTTTTGTCGTTTTCATCATTGATGGCCCTGGTGTTCAGGATTGTATGAGCACCGCTTTGAATCCACGGTGTAGTAGTTTTAAATCCATCCTAGGCACGACTATGTAGCATAATCATATGTACATTAAGAACAAGAACTGCTTTAACTCCAGAATGACTAGAGTTTTGTAACATCGATGTGATTCCATGAATCATATTTATTAACTGTTGTCGAGCGTTTTTACCTGGTGTGTGTGTGTGGAATATGCATATGAAATCTAAATGCAGATACTTGCAATTGTGTAGCTATTTCACGGACATACTCAGCAGCTTCAATAGTAATAGCAGATGCAATACGTTTTTGCCCATCCTGATGACGGTTTTGTTCATCCTCAATACGACGACGGTTTTGTTCGAACGCTTTTAATAATGAAAATATGTACGCTTTTCTTGCACTTCTTGGTATTAGTATATTACGCTCATGTGCAAATTATTTCAGTTCTTGTATCGTTGCTTTCTTTGAAATCGTTGTTGCAAAAGCAACTAGTGTTGGATAGCAATCGTTATTGTATTAGCAACCGATGGTGGGTTATCGTGATCCAGTTCAATTATAGGTTTCAATAAATCAAGAATGTCAGCCTTTTGTATACCGTTTGGTATTCACATTCCATGCTGTTGTGAGATTTGTTTTAGCTGATGTGCAGTTATATAAAAGCAAATCCTTCTCTAACTGAGAAGTTCGCCAATAACTCGTTGTTATTTTTGTACTCTACCAGGATCAAAAACTGCAATCGCTTCAATCCTAGATATTATTTCATTTATTTTATTTCTGTATCAGTATCGGGTGTTTGTGCAGTCATAAGTGTATGTGCAGTCACAGGTGTTAGTGCCATGCTCCGACGTCGAACGTAATAATAATAACCAACAGCTATATATCGTCAGCAAAGATGGTTAAATGATTTCACCCCGATAATGCATTTAAAACATGCTCGAGCACCAGAGTTAGTAGGTAACACCAGCAAATATGTTTTACAGAGTTCCAATTTAACAAGACTTGCGCCTTTGCATTTGTTGCGTCCCAGTACCATTGGACTTTTATATACTTACAAGTTTATTCAATTGAAAAATCGACATAATGGATTTACAAACTTTTTTCATTTGGTTGAACATGGATACTCGTCTCCGCTGTTTTATCTCCTTCTCTGCATCAAATGGTACACTGAATTTGAGGCTTGGCGGATAAAGAACTTTACAGCGTCCATAACGTAACTTTATGTTAATTCGTTCTTTAAAATCAGGCTTACTCAAATAAAAAGCTTGTTCGATATTGAATCAACATAAAACGTTGCAAATGTAGATGTAATTCATCTGCAAATGTAGATCAAATAAATTCCAAACTACCACCTGTCCAACGTAACTCAAATGACCCGTCATTGATTATTTTATTACACGAAGTCGAATAAAACAAGACTTTGTACGTTTGCATGCAGTAACATGAAATGTCTTTCAGCGTTAGTAAATTTCCTCAACAGTTTTTACTTCCTTACTTTTAGTAAGAGCCTGTGAAAATTGTTTTCGATGCTTATCGTCACTTCTCTTCTTCGTCTTTGTTAGATTAACGCCATGTTTAAAGAATATAAATTCGTTTTTGGTAGATTAACGCCATGTTTAGAGACCTCCATAAATCGTCTTTGGTAGATTAACGCCATGTTTAGAGACCTCCATAAATTCCTTTAACATACCATTAGCGTCAATCTGACTTTTTGCTATTATACACCACGGTAATTCTTCAATAGAAAATGAGATTTCTCCAACTCAGCTGTGCTTTTTTAAATTAGTTCTTCGAAATTATTGCCACGTGATTAATTGTAAGTTGTTCCAAACGAAGTTTTACGTTGGAGATAATGTGTATAGACCATATCACTTACAACGATTTCCAAGACATCCCCATATGAACCCTTAGTGTGCCAAATGACATACAAGAGGGTCTAGTGGTAAATGGAAATGAGATACATTTAAAAAATTATCCGTGATATGTATATGTAACTGACATTAACTTCACGCTACCAAATTAACTTACTTTTTTCATATTTCACCAGCTTAGGCTCGGTAGGCTTCCGAGCTATTAAAATATATTCTCTGGAACTTGGAATCAAACCAGCAGTGTTGTGTTTGATAGAAAGACCATTAAGCTTTCGTGGTAATTTTCTGTGTTAATACAGTAAAATCAAAACCTCTTATATCAATTTAAGAAATTTATTGAAAACATGCAAGTGCCTACTTCCTCTAATAATCTAATATCGAAAATATACGCCATTTTAAATAACCATGAATGAATGATACGATGCAGTATTCACTAATGGTGTTGTGTAATGGTAAGCGTACATAGTCATGAAATACTAAATTTAAGACCATCCTATATTCGACGGTGTAATCACCAGCAAATATTACAGGTATTTTGCGATACTAGCAAAAAAAAGACTTTGTTCTGATCCAGTGCATATTACGCTTGTATTAAGTTCGCTTTGAATTTAAGCACGCAGTACATAATACATTGCTAAATTAAATGAAAATATTGTATTTCCCTATGAATTAAAGGCACGTAAAATTAACAGTTTATATGTCCATCTGCACCGGTATTACAGCAGCGAGTTTATATATATATATATATATATATATATATATATATATATATATATATATATATATATATATATATAGAGAGAGAGAGAGAGAGAGAGAGAGAGAGAGAGAGAGAGAAAGATTATTATACCGTAAACAACCTCAATAATGTCTATGCGTTTGACACTTTCGTGAATTAATAATAAAGGGGATTCACATGTTATTGTAAGCGACCTCTAATTCCTGTCTGCTAGGGAGGGTTAATTGAACAAGTTCCACTCAACAGTAAAGTCAACCAAAAATGTTTAATGAAAGTAACATAGCTAAGAAACTGGAAAACTGTTACCAGTACACAATATTCATTTGGAATAAGACAAATATACTCCTGAAACACTCGTTGCTTGCACTCATGTATTGTAACAATTTGATACTGACATTAATTTCCGATGTCTTGTTCCAGGATCTTTTCAATAAAATGTCTCAGCACATAATAGTCCGTTTCAATGTTAAATAAATTAAATAATAATTGGAAATCATAGAGTGACCCTAACAGACGAGAGTTGAAGATTTGCTTTGTATTCGTTTAACCCAGGTTACCAATGTGGTGGGAGATAACTGCACGATAATTCTGAAGATTAATTTACTTACTCAACATTTCTACGTAATTTTCCAGAATGCTTGTCTCTACATATTGTTAAAAACACGGACGTTTAAATATTCCAGGTATTGCTTATTTTACTAGCTTTTTACCTAATTAATGTCCACATAATTCAGAGTATTATTATTACTTTGTCAGTCCTATACTATTATTATTATTATTTAGCAATTTATATATGTCATTATCTAAAAGGAGTATTGGACTTCACAGATGTCATTATCGTTTTGAAGTTTACCGCGCTCTGCAGTTATCTGACAAGTACCGTCTTCCACTCCAATATATACCCTTCGGTTTTATACCACGTGACAGTACTGAACCAATCAGAATTAGCAGACCGAATCCGCCAACGAATCAGATGTGGCAAACTGGCAAACCTCAGTCTATCCCAAATCTTGCGATATCGATCACATATGAATAAGGTTCAATATATTCCAACATATAAAATATTCTGTATAAAACTCTGAGACAAAAACTCTGTATCCTAATATATCTATATAGTTTTCAGGAGTAAAACAACAGTTCTCGAATGGATAAACTGTGGCAAACCAATGACAGGGTATAATGATACTAAAAGAATTGCGGTTGCTGGGGAGGTTGCTACTATGCACAACACAAATTACATTACTCAATAAATCTAACAGTTTTTATATAAAGTCGGTATATTTAAGATATTACTTTCGGCAATAAGTTCACTGTGACTTCATCTAAGTGTAAATGTATGTGAATCACATACCTGTAATATCTAACCATCGAGGTCATGGGTCACAAACGAACAAAAATGGCGTCCATAAGAACTTGACTCGATCGTCGAAAAGTTCGTTTACCGCGAAACACGAACAACCTGAAACTTCATATTTACTACACGTGTCGTGATCTTCACATCAAGCAACCACATGATGGAAAAACACATCTGGTATTAAATGAGGTAACACAAGCATGTAATTTGTGCAAGAAACGGTGCTGAATGTAAAATGTCAAACCTTGACAAGCGAAGTGTAATATAATGATCAACATGGTAATAGCTAAAACGTATTGACAGAGATTTCCAACCTACATAACAAATATGGGATTACCTAACTAGTAATTCAGTATAATCTGACTCCATGGATTGCAGGAAGTCTGAGAACATGCCTATGAAGTGGCGCATTATCGAAAATAGGGAGCAGTTATACGTAAAAATTAATGTAACCACAAAGCAACTAATTTGCCACAACTACATGCTCATGCACTGCCCTAGGTCCAATGAGCTAAACATGCAACACTAATATTTTAAAAGAAACATCTCTAATAACATATGGAGAATTCACATACAGTAGTAAAATCCACCCCAACCCCATTATAGTGCAGAACTGGTTAATCCTGAGTCTATTACAGTATGTTGCTAGCTTGCCAAATTGACAAAAGTCATAGAGGGTATTACTTATATATAAATGAATAATATGTACATGAATATATATGCAGACAGTATACTGTTTCGATATCTAAATGAATGCATACCCAGACACTTTGTATGCATGTATGTGTGTGTGTGTGTGTGTGTATCTGTCTGTCCTTCCATCAGTATATGCCGGTAATGTAAACTGTCTTTTCCACTTAATCATGTGAAAGCTGAATAATAATAACAGTTTCCCTCTTGCATTGCATATTTGTTACTTGCTGAAATATTCTTTTTATCTTCGCACACAGATACATACATACCTACATATACGTGAAAACTAAAGCATACATACATCGTTTTGCCAATAAGGTTCGTATCTTATCTTAATTTTAGTTGAAATATACATATCGTATGAACATACCGTTCAAGATAAATATTAAGATTTGTGCATTAAACTGTTAGCTGATCCATTATCTAAATTATTAATGATTATGGAGCAAAGATTTTGTTTTCTATTTGCCAAACTAACAACGGCTGTGATAAACAAATTACAAGTTTACTAATAAAACACTCTCCACGTTCTCTATCGCAAAAAGAGTTGTTCTGTCTGCATAAACTACACGCGATGTTACAATCAGTTAACATTCGTCTACGCTAAAAACAAAATAAACGATCTGCATTCTGATTTCGTATTAACAGGCAGTTATATAAAGTGATCATCGAAAAAGAATGATTGCTGCTTTTGTAGTTCTTATATCAATGCAATTACTGAGGTTTGAAGCGTTTAACATCAACATTTGTTAAATTCTCGGACACTTTAAGATAAGATTATAAATCAAAACGATTAGGCGGAACGTAACTTTACCTGGTACGATCACCGCTCGAAAATCATTTCAAGTTTAAAGTATCGTCTGCTACACTGATACATTGTGTCTTGAAACAGCTTTTCAAAGGCATTCCAGATGTTGTGTACTTTGTCAACAAAACACAATGGTATATTATGTTCGTACAGTTACAGTCACTTCAGTAACGACGAGATTACGTTATTACAATTTGGTTTCAACGGTTTACGAAATAGCAGTTGCACATATGTATCTTGTTGTTCCTGTGATAGTTTCAGGAAATACTTCCAACTACATTTTGCAGTTTTTCGGAAATAACTTTATTTTTTATTTATTTTTTTTTTTGCAGTGTCATAGAAAATTGTCAGTGATTACGTTTGTTCACGACAACTATCATGACTTTTCAAAAAATGTCCCATCTCAACAGACCGAATATTTACGGCTCCAGTTGCACGACAGTTTATCACATTTTGTAAACCACGTCAACATATGCTTAATGTGGAATAAATTCATATAAAGTGTAATCATCTACTGACTTTAGGTGGAATAGATTCATATAGAGTTTAATTTTCTACTGATTTAATGTGGAATCAATTCATATAAAATGCAATTTTCTACTGACTTAATGTGGAATATATTCATATAAAATGCAATTTTCTACTGACTTAATGTGGAATAAATTCATATAAAGTGCAATGTTCTACTGGCTTCATGTGGAATAAATTATATAATGCAATTTTCTACTGACTTCATGTGGAATAAATTCATATAAAGTGCAATTTCCTACTGAGTTAATGTGGAATAAATTTATTCAAAATTGTACTTTTTTACTAACTTAATGTGGAATAAATTCATATAAAGTGCAATTTTCTACTGAATACTTTATTTATGACAAGATCACACGTGAGTGCATTGTCATAACTAAGAAGGTACGAGAAGAGGCTTCATCCGCTTCAATACCACGTCCTGATATATGACGACTTTTTGTCTGCAGGATCGTATAAAAGAAAAAAAAAGATTTATTTGGAAAACAACTTTTTAAATAAATCCCACTTCATGCAAAATGTGCACTGAGTATGTAATTACTATCACAGCTGGAGGAGGCAACACAAGTTGACAAGGGGGTCTGTAAGATCGAATTCACGCCACGCTCCCCCAAAGCTTATGCATTTTAAGCGTTTCAATGGCGTAATTTTAACCGTGTAGCTGTAAAGAAAAGTTACTCTAATCGTCGCAAATCACGGGCGATAATCTGGTACACTCTTTTAGCGCCTGTTGCCCGTTGTGCAAAGATATCCTCTTTTGTCGTGAATGTTCAAAAATCTGCTTAACTAATCAAAGCGAGCGTGAGTAAATGTTTTTCACCATTGTGATCCAATATGACCTTTCACTCTGTTTAAATGAACCAATCAAGTTTTTCTTCCATGAACAGTCACTTATCAATCGACAAAGCTGGCACTTCTATTCATGTGTAGGACATTACTGCATTATGTTTTTGATGATTTTTTGGGGGTGGGTGGGGTTTGATTACTCATTAAAAAGCAAATCTCCGTACAGGCAGCCGTGGATGATAATGAACCAGAGCGGATTTTTGCCAGTAGCTTTCGATGATGTCACTTAGGTCTCACTGGACAGTTTACCTGGTGAATTTTCATCCGACGATGACCAATTACAGAAAAATGAGAATAATTTTACACTGAAGATACAAATAAAAACAAACTAATGATTTTTGTAGAAAGCATACATGTGAGATTTTGACAGCAGTAATCAGGTTAATTCCTGATGCAACTGGTGGTTTTTATACTGAACCAACACTGCCACCAACCCCTAAATTTTACATTCATTTTTGACAAGAAATAGCTATTTTGAATATTTTTCTGTGAGAAGGCAGCTAAAAGAATCAGTATGTGCCTTATGCATGAATAAAGTTCACTAGTACTATAACAAATTAGCATACTTTTCATCACCCCTCAACCATCTAGATATTTCGATATTTACCTCTGTAGCAGACACACATAAATACGTAAGCCAAGTCGACAGCTCATTTGCAGCCCAAGTTACGCATTTGATCTCCAATGCAAATCTAACTGTGACAGGCAGTCACCAACAAGCCAACCTATTTCCAAGCCTAACCCAAAGTAAATCTGAACCACATTATAGATTTAGCTTATGTGTGAATTTATAAATGCTAGGCTTGTGATAATTAGGTTCATGCCTTCTTCCTTAAAAATTAGGGGGGTGTCAAAATACGAAACTATCCAGTGAGACCTTAGGTGGCATGGGACAGTTTATTAAATTCGTAAATTTCTTAAATTAAGGCTACGGGTGGGCTTTTTTGAGCTATTCTTGTGTAATAATTAAAGATATGTATATATTTGCGAATTTGGCCTTTGCGGCTGCTGTTTTTTTATTTTATAAAACTGATATTAGGCATGTACATCTCATGTCATCACTGCACAGTTTGTAGCCAGTAAAATACCAATAGTCGGCTAGGAAGCAGAGCTAGCCACTTGCAGCGGTAGACACGTTGGTTCAAGGCAAGTAGAATACATGTATCTCAAAAACTGCCCGAATGACAACATTTTTTGTATTGCATCAAGCTATTAAGTACACAATGTTTTTCAAAATTATCACCTAGGGAAATGGCTTATGTTCGCACCGTGAGCATCGCATGTTCTCAAAAATGGCCTTTTTCTGAGCATGTGGCATAATAAGAAACCATTGTTTGTCTTAAATGAAGATAACTGCTGTACGTTTTGCTCTCCTTGAGGAAGCCAACCATCTCCTACCATTGTTACCAGTGAGTAGTTTAAATGGATGCCAATTCATTCTAAATTGATGAGAAAAAGGAACCTTGTGCAAGCGGAAGAGTAAGAGATTAACTAATCATAAGACGAGAGATCATGAGCCAACCTGGAGAGATCATAAGATGAGCTGGAGAGAAGGGCACTTTGGAGATATCCAAGGCCGGAGTAAGATGGTAGGAGGCAAATGACCAATATCTAAAGTGCAATACACACATACAAGTGCGCGCGCAAATGTATCTAGGACCCACGTGTCATTTAAAACTTCGCGATTAGACTCACCCACCATGTCATTTAAAATTAGTGTCAATGTAGACGAGTTTTGTTACAGTCACTATATCTATAGTATTGTAGTACAAGTGATGCATATGTCTGGTTTCTGTATCATTTACTGCCAGCTAAGAATTTAGCTGACTGATGTGGATCCTGCTAGTGCCTTTGAAATGATCTCATAAATCATTTTTATTTCCGACATAATCCCTGAAGTCCTTTCTTTTATCTAGAACAAATCGATAATCTCAACAAAAAAAATCCTCTACGTCAAAAAGTTTCTTCCATTTCAATAATTGGTTTCGATGTGTACCACAACAACTGACTATATATTTTGTCTCCAGGGCATAAAAAACCAATTATGTTCTACCATATAAAACCAGTTTTATGAACAATTCAATTAAAATTGTCACGTTAACATTGCATTACTACAGACGCACATCTATCCCTAGTTCAGTACATGGATAATGTATATATTGTTTGCCGTATTGCAAACATTTGCCGGATAACGACCAAATATTCCGATTAGGGTTCTCATCCTGTCAGAGGTGCGTCTGTAAACACAACAAAACTGTATATTTTCATTATGTTAATATTAATAAATACTGGGTGCATAAACTATGCATCATATCCATGTAAAACGTTCCAATAAACACAAGGAACATTTTATGACCTGTGATTCCTGAATTACAGAGAGGTCATTTTTAACCGCCTTATAATTAAGAACATCAATCTGTCTAAATAAGAAATAATTTGAACATGCCAAAGAATTACAACAATCTCCACGTTATCGGATTAATACTTCCTCTTCGACTGGGTCAAGGATTAAATGACTGCGATACTTGTGGATTACAGTTACAAATCACCTTAACACTCGGAATTATAATGCAGATCGATTCTCTAACTTGTCAAATCTTTTCTTATTTAATAAAAAGCAGTATTGCAAGGCATACGACATATCTTCTTCATCCTCATGACATTTGCACGGTATTCTCGTGAATCTGTACGGTATTCTCGACCAATATGTTACATATCATTCCTTACCAATTTATTGAATAAGCTTCGGATTATAAAGACACTTCGAAGATATGTAAAACAAAATGGTATTGAAAGGAATCATGGACCATTTGATCTTCTCAAAAGAGAAAAACAGATCAAAGTTATATTTATAGTCGCACCAGAATCTCGTGCAACATTAAATATATAACTGCCATTCAGTTCATTCATTTTTGAATACCCTGTCGAGTCATTTACAAATGGTAATACGGAATTATAAGTCAAAAATCATCTATATCGGCATAATGGAAAATAAGTATTCCCCCCCCCATAAGCTATTATATACTATTTGCAACAATAGCACCATAAGAAATAATGACTATCATCTCATGGTTTTGAATACTTTGAATTCGTTATACAGCAAACGTATTCCTCGACGATATTCAACGTAATAGTAGTAACAATAGTAGTAGCAATAGTAGTAACAATAGTAGTAACAATAACATAACAATAGTAGTAACAATAACATAACAATAGTAGTAACAATAACGTAACAATAGCAGTAACAATAACATCTTGATTCTCTGTTAATAAAATATTCAGCAAAAGAATTCATTTTCAATGTTGTTTTAGACATACAAACAGTGACTCACCAGTTGTCACGTGCAATATGCAGATTTCATTTCCTCGAGGAGATACTCGTTTTATACATTTATAAAAGTTAAAAAATCATTGTTCCCCTATGAAATAATTTACATAAGAGACAAATGATCGATAGAACAGCCAATGTAAATCGAAGGAATGTCACACTTGATTCTCTCAAAATGCATATAAATGGTTTGTTGATACTGTTCAAATTTCAACGATTATTTAATAATAGGGTTTTCAAATGGGCCAACGATACGCAGAAACTACAAATCTTTATTTGACGAATAATAAAAGGACGCAACATTAGTACCGTAGCAGTCGGATGAATAACAAAAGCCCGCAAAAAGTAGTGACGTAGCAGTGGGATGAATAACAAAAGCACGCAGAAGTTAGTGACCTAACAATCAGATGAATAACAAAAGCACGCAGAAAGTAGTGACGTAACAATTTGTACTCTGAAAACAATTGTGTCTGCCTTGAGAAATTTAGTGGCTTAAACTGTTAACCTTCACATGGTATTCGCTTTTCGATCAACAGAAAAGGAAGTGCTCATAAAATATATATTTGCTCTTTTTATGCTGAGAAGTAAAATATTAAAATCAATATCTCCTTGTCAATTATGTTTAAGCACTGTTAACAATCCTTACTTACGCGAACATCATAGCATCGTACTCAGTAGATGGACAAATTGTGCAAAAATTATGTTTGCAATAAAGTTTGCAGATGGTCTTTTTCAATTACATTCTAATTATCTGCTCAACTTTTCGGATCAACAACATTAACAAAATAAAGTGGTTACTCAAAGATGAGATGGTGATCCAGAATAGATCCTGAGAAATAATTACGCGCGTGGTTAAAGCTCCGGTTGATGTGTGCCAAGTACCAATCCTTTGTTTATTATTGACGACAGGGACAATCATTACGATGTAAAAGCAAAATAAAACAACTAACCTAACCAAACCGGCTTTCAACTGTAGACATTTCGAAATAATTTTGACCTATTGTACACTACGTCTCTACAATCAAATATTTAAGAGAAAGTGCACATATTTTGGTTGCCGTCTACAGAAAAGGCAAAAAGAATAGAATGGAATGGAATGTGCGTTTGACGAAAACCACGTTATTCAAGAGGAAATGAAAGGGGTGTTAGTATAAACTCAAAATAAAACAAAAAAGGAAACGAACTTTGCATGAGACTTGATTATCCCACGGCTGAACAGTCGTACTGTAAATATGTACCGTATTGCAGAATCGAGGGCAGGAAGTAATGCATTGTCACCCCACCTTAACCTGCCAAAAAATGGCTTCCGTAATACGCAGATAATGCTTGTTTTTCATTATAATGCTGTACACATCGGAGACGACATGCGCAGACAATTCTGGTTTTTCATTTCGTGTTGTACACATCGCGGCCGTCATGCGCACACAATGCGGTGTTTTTACTTTCATTCTACACATCTCGCTTGAATGATCTGGAATCGGGTCACAATTAATACTTCCAGTTCAGTACCCACGAATGTAGTTCCAGTCTATTTTTAGAACATTTTTTCCTCTCTCATTTTGGTGGTGATAGAGGAGTTTTATATATGCATTTTTGGTAGGGATTTAAAGGTAACTTTATTCTTGATAATATGAGCTCAGGGTGTTATTGTCTGTGTGTATTTCAGCGACAGTGCACAGTGAGTAATAAGAATTTGGTGATGATCCGGAAGTGAAATCTGTGTTCTGTTTACATGCTGCTATGTTGACAGTCCAGCATCTCCAAAAAAAAGCAGGTCAACCTTTGACGAGAACTTCACCGTGAAGTCATCTTTGAAGGTATTGTAGATTAACATATGATTTGTATTGATTGTCACACAGTGGAAAGGTCAGTACTGAGAAACAAATGTAGAGAACATATAGTAAAATTAATTGTGTTATACGTCCATCTAAGTAAAGGCGCCTCTTGATTATCTCCCTTGAGATTAAATAAGCGATCTTGGTACATGTTGAATTTCACATTACTTTTCTGTTTTGTGCTAATTTTGTCCTTTACAAGCCTTATTACTGACTTTGTGTTTGGAAATGAATAGAATGTTACCATATCCCATAATAGTCCCTAATTTTAACACCATTTAATTCGTTTTTAAAAAGTAAAGGAACTTTGTTATTGATTTATGGGATTCCGCATATGCTGTCATTTGGATAGTCACTAATGTTATAAATGTTAATATTTATCTTTGATATCAACTTTGAGTTAAATATTATTTTTGATATCAACTTCGAGGTTAATGTTATCTTTGATGTCAGCTTAGGGGTTAATATTATATTTGATATTAAAGTAGCTGGTTTCCATGTCAACATGAATCAACAATGAATCAGTATCAGTCACGGGTAGTCTTATTTTATTTCCGAATTTGTTTTGAATTTTGTTGTAATTGAATCATTGTATTATACCCCTGGATAACACTGTAAATCCACCGCAAAATTGTTTGGCTAAAGTGAGTTTCTTGTTTTTCATTCTGATTTACAATAACCCATTATCAATAACTGCTCTACTGGCAAATGCTAGATCCTTTGTCATTAAAAATATTTGTTTTCATCTGTACATAATTTAACTGGTATGTAAGTAAGTCATTTAAATTAAAGACGTTTGCACCCACGAAGGACATGCGCGTCTGAATTATTTACCTCCAGTTCCCCGTAAATTTACAAAACCGACAGTTAGTAAGCTATTTAATAAAGTCTTTATCAAAATTATTTGTTGCCTTTCGTCTGAAATGTGTACATAGTTGAATGTTTAGCTTGTCCACCAGTTGGTAATGAGACAAACAAGGTGGATGTTTTCCTATTCTTTTCTTTTAGTTTAAGTTCATTTGTCTGTAACGCTTAAATTTTCTATAGAAAATCACACATTTCTCTTTACATTCAATGCACATGCCAGTTTTGGCAGTTATTTTGTGTCAATGCAGTCATCAATCATATTCGTGGTTAGTGGACCATTCACAAATAGTTTTATCAGACAGAATGGCTTACGACCTTGACCTTTCGTATTCGTCACCAGTCATGGTCTCTGCGTAAGAAGAGTACGTGATTGCTTCAGCGCATTATTGTTATATCCGGTTAAATAATACTTGTATTCCCCCTCTCAATCATCAGATACAATGAGCAAGGCCTAGACTGTAATTTGCTTACAGAGACATTCCTGAACTCCTCCAATATATCGCATAGCATCAAAGGATCCTTTATTATGTAGTCATGTACATGCGCAGGTGTTATAAGATTAACATTTTCTTTGACGTCTTTATCGTATTCTTAATCATAAGCTGATATGTTGAATCGTTAAGTGACGAGCACAGCCTTTCTTTTGGTGGCAAAGCTGTTGCGTTAATCCTTTCAAAAGCTATCCGTGCATTCATATATGAAATGCATTTCATCCAAAATATTGATCTTATAAGCCAAAGTTGTTTCAGTCTTTCTAAAAATGTTTAATCACCTAAATTTTTTGCGAGTTATTCTGTAGACTGATGCACCAGTCTAAGCTATAAACAAACATGGTTGTCATTTCAACTATTATCTGTATTGTTTTTATGAACCTATGTAAACAACGAAATCCTTGAGAAGTGAAAATGTATTTATTGTTGATGCTTGGTATGATTATTACCTTTTCATTTTTATTATGTTAACAAAAGTTTTTATTAACAGATGACTCTCATAACTAAAAAAAACATGGAAGAATATTATTATGTTTTGGAGATCTAAAATTAGTTATATTTATTTATATTATGCTGTACCTCTATATTTGTCGAGTGATCGTGGTCGCACCCTGTTTGATCCGTTAATGCCTTTGACGTGATCTCTATATTAAATGTAACATGTTTGCCGTGTTAAAATATCTCCAATCTTTATCATTTTCTCCCCACAAACTAATTTTGATTACCCTGTCTTAATGTAAAATACTTTAATACAATCTATACCTCTGGAAATCATTGCTTTATGTCTTTTTTGGATTGACTTGAGGTACAAACAAAACCTGTCAGAAAGTGTGTAGATGTTTGAATTGGCAAGGCTATTTCAGACTGTTTAGTACAAGATTATGTCTGTGGTATCATGATACTTTTAAAAGCACAATAAATGGCATTGGGATTGATTAACTGATGCTGTTAGTTGAATTGTACAGCCTACATGAAGTATTATATTCATTCAGTTACCTTTCAGTTTGACATACGAATTATCTACGTGAATAGAAAAACATTCAATCATGTTTATACAAATATATATTTATGTCCATTATGTTTGTTTATTTGCGACTATACCGATATTGAATATTTTTATATCATTAGGGCCGCCATATTGAAATATTATTAACATTTTCGCGTGCATTTGTCTTTCTATTTAAGATTTATTTTGACCTGTTTGAGTTAGGTTTTCTCCGTATCTTCTTCTACTACTCTGCTCTCTCCCACGTACAATATTTAATATCCATCTGCAGATAAATCATGTTCATTTTCAATGTTTCTAATGGCCTTAATTTTTGCCAGACGTGGTTTAAACCAATGGCTGTATCTGCATAAATTGTATTCGATGACGTCTAACGATTCTGTTTGAGAGTGTTTAAAATTAAGTCCAGAAAAAGGAAAATATTTTTGGTCCGTACTTCACGTTAATAGGAGCTTTGAACGTTAATAGAAGCTATAGTAATCTAGGCCTTGGTCTGAAGTACAAGTTTTCATACGCAAGCTATTGTAATCTAGGCCTTGGTCTGAGGTACAAGTTTTCATACGCAAGCTATTGTAATCTAGGCCTTGGTCAGAAGTACAAGTTTTCATACGCAAGCTATTGTAATCTAGGCCTTGGTATACGCAAGCTATTGTAATCTAGGCCTTGGTCTGAGGTACAAGTTTTCATACGCAAGCTATTGTAATCTAGGCATTGGTCTGAAGTACAAGTTTTCATACGCAAGCTATTGTAATCTAGGCCTTGGTCTGAAGTACAAGTTTTTATACGCAAGCTATTGTAATCTATGCCTTAGTCTGAAGTAAAAGTTCTATACGCAAGCTATTGTAATCTATGCCTTGGTCTGAGGTACAAGTTTTTATACGCAAGCTATTGTAATCTATGCCTTGGTCTGAAGTACAAGTTTTTATACGCAAGCTATTGCAATCTATGCCTTGGTCTGAGGTGCAAGTTTTTATACGCAAGCTATTGTAATATAGGCCTTGGTCTGAAGTACAAGTTTTCATACGCAAGCTATTGTAATCTAGGCCTTGGTCTGAGGTACAAGTTTTCATACGCAAGCTATTGTAATCTATGCCTTGGTCTGAAGTACAAGTTTTTATACGCAAGCTATTGTAATCTATGCCTTGGTCTGAGGTGCAAGTTGTTATACGCAAGCTATTGTAATATAGGCCTTGGTCTGAAGTACAAGTTTTCATACGCAAGCTATTGTAATCTAGGCCTTGGTCTGAGGTACAGGTTTTTATACGCAAGCTATTGTAATCTAGGCCTTGGTCTGAAGTACGAGTTTTTATACGCAAGCTATTGTAATCTAGGCCTTGGTCTGAAGTGCAAGTTTTTATACGCAAGCTATTGTAATCTATGCCTTGGTCTGAAGTGCAAGTTTTTATACGCAAGCTATTGTAATCTATGCCTTGGTCTGAAGTACAAGTTTTTATACGCAAGCTATTGTAATCTAGGCCTTGGTCTGAAGTACAAGTTTTTATACGCAAGCTATTGTAATCTATGCCTTGGTCTGAAGTACAAGTTTTTATACGCAAGCTATTGTAATCTAGGCCTTGGTCTGAAGTGCAAGTTTTCATACGCAAGTTATTGTAATCTATGCCTTGGTCTGAAGTACAAGTTTTTATACGCAAGCTATTGTAATCTATGCCTTAGTCTGAAGTAAACGTTCTATACGCAAGCTATTGTAATCTATGCCTTGGTCTGAGGTACAAGTTTTTATACGCAAGCTATTGTAATCTATGCCTTGGTCTGAAGTGCAAGTTTTTATACGCAAGCTATTGCAATCTATGCCTTGGTCTGAGGTGCAAGTTTTTATACGCAAGCTATTGTAATATAGGCCTTGGTCTGAAGTACAAGTTTTTATACGCAAGCTATTGTAATCTATGCCTTGGTCTGAAGTGCAAGTTTTTATACGCAAGCTATTGTAATCTAGGCCTTGGTCTGAAGTACAAGTTTTTATACGCAAGCTATTGTAATCTATGCCTTGGTCTGAAGTACAAGTTTTTATACGCAAGCTATTGTAATCTAGGCCTTGGTCTGAGGTGCAAGTTTTTATACGCAAGCTATTGTAATCTAGGCCTCGGTCTGAAGTACAAGTTTTTATACGCAAGCTATTGTAATCTAGGCCTTGGTCTGAAGTGCAAGTTTTTATACGCAAGCTATTGTAATCTATGCCTTGGTCTGAAGTACAAGTTTTCATACGCAAGTTATTGTAATCTATGCCTTGGTCTGAAGTACAAGTTTTCATACGCAAGTTATTGTAATCTATGCCTTGGTCTGAAGTACAAGTTTTTATATGCATCTTATTCTCCTTCTTTTGTTAGTCTTTCATAAATCTGATTGTGAAATCTTGTGTGTTGACAAAAAACAAATTGTCTTATTTTTCTAATGATGTTTCTCTTCAAAATAGGGCTCAGCGTCATTAAACATTCATACAAATCTAGGTTCTTAAAACAGTAAAGTACATATTCATTAACATTTTTTACATTAACTTCGGAGTCTTTTACTGACAATTATGTTTAAATTCTCTATTCATTTGTTGCAATTATTTTCAATTTTGAATGCGTATTAAAGGTGGTTGTAGTTTTTTATCACTTGTTTGGGTAAATCAAGTTTGTATGTTTTCAGTTTTATTTCTTTAAGTGAAAATAAATCAATAAATATTTTATTGCTTTTACCGATTTAATTAGAAAATATATCATATAGAGGGAGTTAACAATTTTGCATGTGTGCTGGATAAACATATATAGAAT
This sequence comes from Sinohyriopsis cumingii, assembly GCA_028554795.2. NCBI lineage: Eukaryota > Metazoa > Mollusca > Bivalvia > Unionida > Unionidae > Sinohyriopsis > Sinohyriopsis cumingii. The sequence goes on from CM068838.1 coordinate 84,750,339, forward strand.
AATAAGATACTCATTAGTGTTTGTGTGGGAAGGGAACAAGAACTGAAGCCAATCATCATGAATATATTCATGCATGTCCTGGCTGTGCATTATTTTGCTGACACAAATTAAAACGTCAATCTTTACTAAATATACATTACTAATTTGAAAAAAAAAATATCAAAATATACATGATTATATGACAAAATCAACAATCCATTCATTCAGATATCTGCCTCCAAACCAGCGAGGCCAATTTGATATTTCTACAAACATACATCGACGCTCGTTTGCTTAAAGATTTTATCTTGTAGCACAGGAAAAAGTACCTTTAACACGACGTATAGAGCTATGTGAGTCATGGTTTAATAGTATTGTTTGCCTTTGGCTTTTTAACCCCTTTGGTCTTTGAAGGCCTTTTTTGGTCTTTTTAATCCCTTTGGTCTTCTTAAACCCTTTGATCATTTTATATACCCTTTAGTCTTTTTAAGGCCTTTCCTCTTTTTAAGCCCTTTAGTCTTTTTAATCCCTTTCGTCTTTTTAAGCCCTTTCGCTTTTTTAAACTATGGCGAGAATAGCAAAATGATTTTACATCCACACAAGCCATTGCTTATTCAACAAAATAATAGGCAAGACTATACATCTACGTTATATCTATTCACATAATTTAGTCTTTACTTCTGTACAATACTTTATAAATACGATTCTATATTGTTCACCAATAAACAAAAAGTAACATCAGAATTGTTGTGTTAACAATTCAAACGTAATAACCACTATAATAGTGAAATAGTCTGTGACCTGTCTTCATTTTAGGTTCATGAAATGGATGTAACTGCTATCTAATGTTGACAGAGAACTGTCTGGGAATATGACAAGCCGCTAATGGTTCACACGACAGAGGACACATCAGTAACGAGTGACATTTATCATTTTGTCTTGTCCGGATATCCGTATATTTTCATCTCTTTGCACTTGCATTTTTTTATTTGTTTCATTTAATGTTGTCGTATCCCTACACGAGTTCTTTCATGCTAAACTTTATACATAGTTAGTGTGCTCGCATGCTTACTTTTTGATTTTGGTGTTGTCGTATCCATTCTACAAAATTCGGGCAATGTCTCAACCGAACTAATATCAAGGCTGCACATGCTATAATCGGTCCAATTAATATCTTTCCAACTGAACCCGGAACTATAATGGATGGAATATCATTTACACGCGTTTAAAACGTAGACAACAATGACAGTTACTGTTATCTGTTCCAACTTTTTAATCTTTTCAGTACTATCATCTTTGTTATAATAACATTTTACCATTTCGTGAAAAAGCGACAGTTCATGGCGTCATCAGGTCTTAATGCCTTTCAATTCTATTTGACAAGTTAAATTAACATTTTGTGGGTTTTTTATTATTTATTTTATGTCGTAATAGTTCTATCGGTTTAAAGCCAAACATAAATATTGAACTATATAGTAAGTCAGTTAGCATCAAGATCCTATGATGATGACAATGAAAAGTTGTTTAAAGGAATTCAAGTTAATTCAGTTAATATCTCTGTTTATAGAAACTCAAAGTTATTCAATCCATACCGTTGTTTAAAGGAATTCAGCTTGTTTTAATCAATACCGCTGTTAAAAGGAAATAAAAGCTCATTTAAATCAAACAGCTGTTAAAAAGAATTCTAATCGATTCAATCCATACCGCTGTTTAAAGGAATTAAAAGTTCATTCAATTCATAACGCTGTTTAAATAAACTGAAAGTTGATTTAATCCATACATACGTTAAAAGGAATTAAATGTTGATTTAATCCATACAGCTGTTAAAAGGAATTCAATTTGATTCAATCCATAAAGCTGTTAATAGGAATTCAATTTGATTCAATCCATAAAGCTGTTAACAAGGATTTCAAGTTTGATTTATTCCATACCCCTGGGGTTAAATTAATTAAAGTTGATTTAATCCATACAGCTGTTAAAAGGAATTAAACGTTGATTCAATCCATACAGCTGTTTAAAGGGATTAAAGCTGATTCAATCCATAAAACTGTTAAAAAGAATTAAAGTTTGATTCATTCCATACCCCTGGGGTTAAATTAATTCAAGTTGATTCAATCTATACCCCTAGGGTTTCAGATATGTGAATGGTCCATTAGTATCCCAGACAGGAATTTGACGGTAGGGAGCAAGTTGTTGGTGAATTTTCAACTTTTTCCGTACTGTATGCACTCGATTATCAGTCGAGTCACACTGCAAACAGCAAAGATCCAGATCTGTCGTAGCATAATGCGCTTGCCGATTAGAGTCCATGTTGTTTGTTCTACTGATTGCTCTTAACAAACTGCAAACTGCAAAGACCCAAATCTGCCAGCGCATTATGCAACGGCAGTTCTGGGTCTTTGTAGTTTGAAGTTGGGCTTAGCTTAGCAAGTACACACAGTGTGCTTAAAGCGTCTTTTTTTCCGTGTGTAAGTGACCGAACAGTTAAAAGTGTCCCTGACTGCATTCCAGTCTGGCTATGTGATAAGAACAATGATAGGGAATTATTCCAGTTAAACTGGTTGTAAAGTCAATGAAAGATAAAATAGATTTTAAATAAAAATAATACCAATTTAAAACAAATACGTTTAAAAAATAGTTTGCAGCATTCTGGCAAAAAATGTTCGCATTCATGTTCTCTGGATGAAAAACGCATATTGTATGATGAAGAAAGTTCTGATATCGCTTGATACATATTCTCTCCGTGTGAACATATACGATCAAAAGAATGCCATATAGCTATAAAAATGCTTTTTAGATAAAGCGTTGAGGTTTCAAATTTGATGCTTCAAATTTCTTTGGGGATACTCACAGCCTTTTTGAGTTTACATGGGAAGCACCCAAGACAATCTTCTACAAAACCTTGATTTACAATTACCATTCGCATTTTTTCAACAACTTCGGATATTCATCCCTGTGTGTTATACTAAAATCGAGCTTAATGTAGACCATTGACTTTCACTTCCTGCTCTTCCGAAGGAAATTACCAGATATTGTGTATCGTACTCCATTTCCCTCTCATCAATTATCGAAGGAAAAGATGCGAATTTTATTCCGCCAGCGAATTCCGCTCTTGACCTGAAATTCAATTTCATGTCTGAGATGTACCTTATTATTGTAAGAAATAATAACTATCGTCTCAATTCCCCGTCTTAAATGAACCTTATCATTGCATTTGCTGGATCCGATGACAAAGTCATCATAGGACATTCTGGCATTAATTACACATTTGAACAGGGCAGACATGAACTGAAAGTACCTTATTGGAAATCATTCCTTTCATAATATATCAATTAGTAACTTCAAAGCCGCGATTGCTTAGGTCATTGTTTCGTCAGGATCGAAGAAAAGGTATTCGATTATCTTGTCAGCTCTAAAATTCGTCACTGCAAAGAAAATTAAACACATACAGACAAACGCGCACATAGAAAATAATCTATCTGCAAAATAAATACTATAACCAGATAGGGATAAAGTACAATGTTTTTACTTTATATCTATATTTTAATTTAGATGTATGGACTATGTAGTTTGAAATAAAGAATTCTTATCTTATCTTTTATTCACTGATAAGAAAAGTAAATTCTGAAGAATGTAATTTGTCCTTAGTAAACAAAATATGATAGAAGATATTGTAGTCTTCTTCTGGTATTATTTGCAGGAATAACTAATTTAGCGAGTTACCTGTTCAATGGGTTAAGAAATACAACCGGGATCTCTATTTCACTTACGATGAAAATAAAAAATAAAACATTTATTTTCTACACTTAAAAAGTTTATGTTCTACGGTAACTAGGATTATAAATACCACGTGATATCAGAAGAATTGCGCTCTCTTTCTCGACCACTTATACCTTTTGGATCTAGATTGAGATTCTGAATTGATTTATTTCATGCTAGATTTACAAAATTTACCATTCTTCCGTGAGTGAAGTCTTCAAGGAATCTTAAACGTCAACTGAAAATATTTGATTGAGCGGTTTGCAAATGTTCAATGCTGCTCAAAACGTAGCATGTGCATCGAAACATTTTAGCCTTTCTGATATTTTTCGTTTCTTTTCTAAGGCTCAACGATGACAACTAAATTTTTGATATTTTGCTATATTTCACCGTACTGAAATAACTGAATGAAATCCAGAAAATACGGTTATTAGAAGGGAAAAATCGATCCTATGCCGCCATAAAGAAAGTTTTGGCACCTTTTCAAACCCATTTAGAGAGAAATACTTTCGACGGATTAAGTGGTATTGGTCGTGTCTTATCACTTCCGGAAATCGATAACCATCAAATAAAATTTAAGTGACACGAGTTCTGCAGAGCTTCGAATAATGCAAGCAATGATAAGAAGGGGGAGAAGAATAACGAAATTTAAATGACAATGGGATTATACCAGATTTAGAATTTCGGCGTGTAAAAACGGCATGTTAAAGATATCTTTCATTATTCTTAATTTCTTTATTGTTCATGTCTTGTATAGTGCGCCTGCGTTAGGCCAGTAAAGAACTCAATCGGCGGTTATTGATCACATATATTTTTTATGTAGGTCCAAATACGTCAAACAAAAAGTGTCCATCTGTCACTCCCTCTGTTTATCTGTCTGTCTATCTTTTTGTGAAATAAAGAGAGCACATTTTGGTGTGTTTTGATCTACACAGCGTGATGCAGAATTATATGTGCTTACCTCAGATTTATTCCGTCTTACTCTTTTATTGACATATTTTGGCTCTTTATATTAATAATTGTCACGGCTATTATATTTTCAGACTTGATACATTTTGTCACTTTGAGAATAGAATTAGCCAAATAAATCCTTATTAGATAGATTTTAGATTTTAAGTCGGATTTCGTTCCCGCGGAATGTTTTTTCTGTCTGTCTTTTTGGATCAGCAATGTTACATTCATATATATGACAACAAGCTCGTTGAAATGCTAAATGACCAGATCAAGAAAATGAATTGGGATCAACTTGCTGATTTTATCTTTTTCTTGAAATGATCTCAAAAGTCAAGGATTCACAATTCCAACTTGTGTGTTGTTTATCACATTTGTCTTGACTGTAGTGAGAACCTCTATTTCAGCACTGGCGAAATTCTAGCGCAACTCTTTAAGGAAGAGAACTTATCTAGAGAGAAGAGAAGGTGTATCGTTACGGGAACTGTCATCAATACATTACAGTTATCTCTCACAGTTTCTAGGGATTGGACTGACAATTTCTTTTGAAATATTGTTTACTAATTTCAAAGATTGTTTATTTTGTGGATTTACTCGCCTACATTTGAACATTATTTTGTCAGCGTACACCATGACAGAATCGTAGGACAAAATATAACCAGGACACCCAAGTCTGGAAAGCCGATGACACAAGCGATCGAAATGTAGAAACGCGACTACTATCTCCATTTGTAGATAGATCCGGAAATTCGCCGCTCCGTAGTAGAACAAATCAAATACATCAGTATATGTTCCTTTATCCTTGGGTGTGTAAATATGCTTGCTTTTCTTCCCGTCACCCTAAAATTGTGACAGCACATGTCCATGTTTAAACACATTCGACAGGACGAAGGTTTGATCATAGGTGATGATAGATTATGTTATCCCTGTGTGAAGGGGAGATCCGTTCCGCTGTATCTACCCTTCTTACTTACCAAGAAGTGCTGGTGGCTAATTCAATACGCCAAGAGATTTAGAACTGGAAGGATTTATGTGACAGGAACACTACGATTTGACGGTTCGAAACGAGTTTTATGCGAAGGAAATGTGAGACTGATTTTAAGAAACATTTGTTAAACAAATGATTACGTTTGTGTACAATGCAAAAATATTAAACAGAGTTCAAAATTTCTTGTGTTCTTCATGATTATATTAGAATTCTCCAGACTACTACAGAATTATCGCTGCTTCTTCCGGTCTTAAAGTAATTGACGAAAGGTCAGCTAGGGGAAGCTGGGAAGCAATGTATCACTGCCATCCCTTTAACATGTTGATAGCTGGATCAAGTAGTTCAGGCAAAACCAAATTCGACAAATATGTGATTGAAAATCTGTTCAATGACATGGTACGAGAAGACGAAAAAGAAATTAAAATTGTGTTCACTCGAAAAGAACATCATCGTACAGCCATGATTATTTACATGACTCAAAATTTAGTTCAAGAAAGATAAGCTCATCGCAAGAAAGATAAGCTCATCGCACTATCAGTTTCGATGTTCATTATGTTATTATGTTGTGTTGTTTAAACTTCCAAAATACAAATCTCAAGTTCAACACCTGGCTGAATTGTGTTAATAATGATGCCACTTTATGGCCACTTAAGTATTTACTTATTTCGTATGGATTTATTTCACGATTGGTGTCAATTAATTGGTTCAGTAATTTACAAGTCACTTCTTCATTTTCCTATGTCTAAAAAAGGAATATCAATGCCTAAAAGGATTCACTTCTGTCCTTTCTGATAGTATGCAACATAGCTTCCTTTTCATCTCATCCTCCTGACATGTTGAGTTGTGTGCGTCATCAGTCGCAAAAGAAATGTATAATTGCGTTCGCATGTGTTAGAAGCCAGTATCAAAGACGTTTTATGATTGCTTTCTTTAACAGTGCATCAATTGCTACAAGACATTCTTCGTATTACATATAAAACAAAATGTTTTTTATTTCAGAAAAAGACATAAAGGGGCTTTGACATAAGCATCCGACCCAACAATCGATATTCAAACAAAGAAACAAATTATCTTGAAACCAGGTGAAAGTGAATCTCTAAGTGCTGTGGTTATTAGTTTTACCACGGGATCCTAATACCGTAGAAACGCTAAAAAGAAAGAGCAAATCCTACCCAAAATCCAAAATACGGACCAAAAAGAAGAGGGGTGAAAGAAAACAAAAAGGGAGACAAAAATGAACAACAATTCATTCAAGAAAGAGAAGTATTGCTGTTCTTCTTCTCAGTTTCATCATCCGTAAACTGATATGAATTAAAACAAGTAGTTCCCCATCTGATGACAAAAAATTGTCAAAGTTCCAATGTTCTAAACAGAAAAACAATACAGGGAAATAATCATGTTATATGGGTAGTTGTCCAGGGGGTTATGGACCAGGGGGTGATTGAAAAGAGGGGGTTGGAAATTGACACAGAGGGTATTTGACCATTGGTGATTGACCGGAAGGGGGTACTTGGCCAGTACTTCACCAGGGAATAATTATCCGGCCACTGGAAAGTTGTCTGTAAAGGAGAAATAGAAGACGTGTAGATGATAAAGAGGACTTCGGCGGGAGAGTGAATTCCTACGCATAAACCAAAACTGGATAAGGGTCTAGCTGAGGATAAGGCAACAATAAGACGAGATGAGGATTACCTCTGGCAACCACAACAGCAACAACAACAACAATATCGGCAGTCATAGCAGCTTCTTGTCCCTAAAAAATGGAAGATTGGGATTCGGATGTCGATTGATATAATTTTAGATTCTCTGCGTCTGTCGGAAACTACAACGAGACGCGCCCTTGTTACAGAGTCATGTCTTGGAGATACAGTTGTCCAGGATATCAATAACATCAACGAAACAGGACAACAATGAACAGCCCTTACAAGGCGCACCCAGTCCTCTCCAAAAAAAGAGGTTCTACTCAATTATTGCTAAAAGATTTCGTGAATGTGTATTTGTATTTTGTCTGACACAACTAAAATTTAAATCCCATACATGTTCTTGTGGGTGATAGGATGATAGTATGTTTGTGCGCATGTGTGAAGACCTACCCTTACTGTCCTTACACTCCATGTATGATAGTATAGAAGTATGTTTGTATGTGTTTGAGCACTCATACTCTTCTCATGCATTTTGTGTGTATAGTGAGCACTCCTAACCTTTCCTTCTTAACACGCCATGTATGATTGTATATAGGTGTGTCTGTATATGTATCATATGTATATTCATTTCTTTCTCGGGGTTGATAGTACGTTCTTGTTTATGTGTAAATATCCCTACTCTTTTACTTGGCTAGGTGTAGGTGTAGGTGTTTGTCAACTGATGAACGGGTACTGGTCAGTCAGACGTCGTGTTGGTTACTGTTTGTTGTGTTGTTCAATAGATGAACGTGTCCTGATCAGTTTACATACGTGTTGATCAGTAGGTGTTAGTGCTTGCAGCTAGAATGACGCACAATTTTACATTTTAAAATAACTGAAAGATAAATTCCGACTACTATGACTTTGGTTCACAATTTTAAACCATAAACGTTTTTAACATTACAGTTTTCATTATCGCCATTCAGGAGTAATAACAAAAAATACCTGCTAATGTTAAATTTCAATAACCGCTATATCGGACCACAATGTTCAACTCATGGACGATTTTAACGTTAAATTCACATTACCGGAATGCATACCGAGGTGTAGTCTCGTTGCCACGTGCACTCGTGATTTGATTTAGAAGTCTTTCTGTACATGTAACTAAATATTTGCTCCAAAATGTACCAAGGAATTCTTTATTTTCCAAATCTGTGTAACAGTTCATTAAAGATGAAGGTCAAACGAGGATAGAAAAGTTATTCCAAATTTTCTTTCCATGGATCACTATTGAGTTAAAATATTATTTCCGAAAATTTTTACCTGTTGGCATTGTAAGACAAAATATTTTATACAATCTGCTACAAAATGAATAAAATTCATTCTCATCAAGTTGATATTGGGAGGTGGAAAACCAGAATACAAATGATTTAACAGATCTTCATGTTATCAATACTACCTAATTAAGAAAAAGGAAGTTTAATTATCATCAGGAAATTTAATTCAACTTTATTTCAAACGTATTCAGAACATTAAATGAAATTAAAGTTACAGTGATATCATTCGTCTCTGCATGGCATTCAAAGTGTTGGTATAAAGCGAATTGATATACCAATACTATTGGTATATTAAATTGTGATCCGCCCATGGCGCAATAATACGAATATATAAACATTCTTTCAACTGCAGGCCTATAGATCAATGATGAATTTCTACTCATTCATTAATCATAAATAACATATGAAAATAACGAAAAAAGTATTAATAGTCCCTGTTTGCTAAATGAAATTAAAATGGCACACAATTTCATCGAAATCCTTACTTATTTCCATTCCCGTCTCCCCTCTCGTGCGTAAGGGATAAAATAAGTACACAAAATAACTGGAATGAGAGAGAAAAAACATTGTGCTGGACCAAAACATTAAGACTGAACTTGTACAAGTAACCTACAGAAATTTGGTTCGTAGTAACGGTATGTTTACGCTTTCCTTGGGCTCTATCTACAGTGTTCATAATATCAATGATACATAGATGCAATAGCCAGTCGACATTAGGCCTATATGTTAAATTTGTCAGTTACGAAGCACACATACTGTAGTGTATTGTTACACGCACACGGGTATTTACTTGACCGTGCGGTTGTCAAACCCTGGCGCGATTCTCGCTAGAAGTCATAAGTTGACCCCGACTTTCCAAAGACTACCATACAACCTAATTTGTAAATTAGAAAGCCCGACGTGTCGATTCTATGCCTTAATTGTCCTCTAATTAATGCAAGACCACAGATAAACCAAACTGCCAACTATCTATCAACCGTACATCTGCGTGTTTTGGCTTCATTATGTTTCCATACCACCAACCGTTCACGCCTTAGAACATATATGAGTACTCCCTAACAATGGGAACTATTTTAACTCCGCCACCTTAGACAAATCAATGTATGCTTTCCAGGCACATTTCGCCAATATTACTGCGCCATATTCGCCCACATGGCGACATAAACGGTGTCTGCCAAGTCCCTTTTTATTTATTCCCTTGTATAATTTACCGGTTTAATACTGTAAGTACTGTCCTTGCAGTCACGCTACCAAGGTATACCACTAGATTTTAATATGGACTATTTTACGACAGGGACATTCATTCGGTTTTGGTCGGAATTCACTACTAGTGAACCAGGACATCATGGAAACACACTAACACTTCACTCCGTGACGTTTCTTCCTAATAATTAGCCCATTAATCGAGCCAGGAATATTTCCATGGCGCCGAATTCCAATAATCACACAAGTAATCACACAAATCTAAGAATTGCTTAAAACGGGGCGCTATAACCAAGTGCACATACTCTAAATTTACTACAGTATTTATTGCGTTGTTGTTGTTTCTTAAAGCTATTATAATGTTCTAAAATCGGTTATTAATTATTTAATATAACAATTCCAAATGGTCGCCCACCCATCTCTCTCTCTCTCTCTCTCTCTCTCTCTCTCTCTCTCTCTGTGGATTCTCATATCTAGATACGAGCGAAAATACGATAATTGCAGATTTTCGCTTGTGTCAAACGACGATGTCTCTGGACCTATGAATGATGGTAAAGTTTAGTCAAAGCGTCCAGAGAGAGAGAGAGAGAGAATTGTTTATTGTTTAGAAACGTTAATTAAAACAATATGAGCTACCAATATATTCAAATATTTTAATTACCTCTTGTTGGTTCATCATTGCGTTTAGTGTCTATTCCATGCTAATTTCCATATGTCAGTACGTGAATGCCTGACAGTTCAGGTTCGCTGTAAAAGAAGCTAACCGTGTTTGTAGTGCACTACTTTCTTCATAAAAAAACTCATATTTCCTGTTTAAATCATGAGAGTCTTATATTTATTTAATAAATGTGGAGAAAAAAAAACATGAAACTCAAAAAGAAAACAATCAACTTATCAATTTGCATATGTGATTGCGTAAAACAAGAAAAATCGGCAAGCCTCGTGGTATATTATTGATACAGTTTATATACCATGCTACTATACATACATATATTTATTTATTGTCGTCTCCATATCTCTGATCAATTTTACTCGAATCTATGATCGTGATGTGTAATATCTTCATTCGCTACATTATTTATATGGCTCTGAAGGGATGATGGGTCGCGTTACATACTAGATCGTGTTTACTCTGTATTCATTTTATTTTGTTATGCAGCCTTATATAAGATGTAAATGCCCGTATGAGCGTGACTCGGGATAGGACGTAGACAGCCATTATTATTAGACGAGAGATACAAAATGACGTGGGCAGTTGACGAAAAATGCAATTTGGAGAACTATTCACGCTGAATTAGGAGGATAGTTCTCAAGAAGTGAAGATTGATGTTTACGCTATATAATCATTCCCTTGCTAAATCTAGACAAATTCTTGAAAACTCCTACCATCAAATACGCATGAATGTTTTTAAATTATTATTATTATTATTATTATTATTATTATTATTACTACTACTACTAGTTTCTTTATAATTGAAAAGTATGCAATAATAGGCACGTAATACAAATAAATTTTCAAGACAGGAAACTCGGTTCAGTTTTAATGGTGAGTATCTAATGATTTAAAACCATGTGTCATGCAGACTTGCAATGTGCGTCATTGAAAATGTTTTTGTGCCAAAATTAATCCGATGCTACGTTTTCTAACATGAATTATGTTCAATATCACAGTTTATTTGCGAATTATGCTTGGTGGACGAAAAGAATATATAGAGAGCATTACCATACATCAAATTTAAAATAAATATTTAACATCATTAACGATTTCTGAAAGATGCAAGTAAACAAAAGCCAGCTTCGAAAATTAGTTGAAGAGATTATCTGTTTACACACTTAGACTTGTATTTAGCACAGCTTAAAAGAAGTGTATTTAAACAATTTTAACAATAAATATATTAAAAATGAAAGTGGGTCCCATGAATTTGGGACCTTAAGACATTATACATATACATGTTGAGATTTTAACAAATACTTAAAGGGAGTGGCTGATTCTGTTACAACTCTGTGGTATTAAACTAATTAACAAAAAGAAGCAAAACCATCAAATTTAGTAAAATCAACAAATTATTTAATTCTCAGTTATGCACGGATAATTTAAGATGAACTTACATTATTTTGACTTAAATCCCAAATAATCCTAAACGTTCTATCACATGTCCAAGCACATAAATTGTTCCGAACCATTTCCAGATCTTGAATGTGTTGATGTACCAGTAGTCTTGAATTAGCTGTTTGCCAACAGTCTTGTTATAACACAGTAATATAATCCAGAATGTCCATAAATGAATTCACAATAATCCCATAGTAATGTTTAAGCCCAAAATGTCAATAAGCACTTTGCAATTCCAAACACAACTTAAAGTGATTACACAAAGGTTGATGTTAAAATAGGAAGGAATAATTCTTGGCCAGTTCTTCCTTATATACAGACTGTCTCCTGGTTTATGACACAACAAAATACCCTGGACTTAGGTAATGTTCAGTGGAATTTTCCATCAAATTCATAAACAAGTTCTGGTCTGTTTAAATAAATTTAGGAAACAACCTGACCATAGCTTTTTTCCAATGGGATTAAAAGAAGTTCCTGAACTCAAATCCATGTAAACGCAAAGTTTATAAATGATAATTTTCTTAAAGTATAGTTAACAATCAGTTAGCTATGTTGTTTACCAATGATCCTTACAAGCTACAATCATAGACAAAAGTTAAATACATAACAATTTAAAGAAATATGAGTGATGCATGTATTGCTACACGATTTTCATTATCTGAACAAGCACTCGTGAAGATGAAGCGAACCACCACAAAGTTCGTGTAGGAGCCACACTAGTATCTATATTGGATTATGTTCGTCCCACTGATAAAAACTATTTGGGAAACAATGACCGAGATACAATTATGCCAGTGAAAATACTGAAAAGTGATCAACTTACACGTTGCTGGGAATTTTTTTTAAAAACTTTAAACTATACATGTAAAATTTACTTCAAAACACAGAGAATTCGTGGTTTTAATATAATGTTTATAAAGACTACCGATTTCTGAATGAAAATAAATTCTAAAGAAATTTCACGATTTGCTAAATCCAGGTATATTAATTTTGTACTACATTTGACTTAAGATATAATACAAACGCTGAGTTAAATGGTTCAATATTAATTCTTAACGTCTATAATTTAGAAACGAAAGGAAAACTAGAGACAAAGTAACTAGTGGAATGAGACCTAAAACAATATGGAGGACAATGTATAACATTCGTCACGCCGATAATTTGCAGTAAGATGGGAGGGGGGGTAACATTATTCATAGCTGGTCATCAGACTGTATGATCCGTGACCTTGTGCTTGACAGAAACTATTTTCAAATCTTTGTCACAAAATATTTAAACATACGAAGTTCTCATACGGGTAGGTGCATTTCATGACAGCGTTTCGCAATAATCAAAAGAGTTTTCAAGCAGCAAATTGCTAGAACGTAGATTTTGGCGCATTGTAAATTATTAGCCAGATCAGCTCATTTTGAAATGAATCGGGTAGAGAAAGAAATATCGAAATGTTTGTACTTTAGACTTATATCCAGTCAAATGTTTATTATTTAGACTTGTATCGAGTCAAATGGTCATACTTTAAATGTATATCCAGTCAAATGTTGATACTTTAGACATATATCCAGTCAAATGTTGGTACTTTAGACTTATATCCAGTCAAATGTTGATACTTTAGAATTATATCTAGTCAAATATTGATACTTTAGACTTATATCCAGTCAAATGTTGATACTTTAGACTTATATCCAGTCAAATGTTGATACTTTAGACTTATATCCAGTGAAATGTTGGTACTTTAGACTTATATCCAGTCAAATGTTGATACTTTAGACTTATATCTAGTCAAATATTGATACTTTAGACTTATATCCAGTGAAATGTTGATACTTTAGACTTATATCCAGTCAAATGTTGATACTTTAGACTTATATTCAGTCAAATGTTGATACTTTAAAGTTGAGATTTATGTCCAGTCAAATGTTGATACTTTAGACTTATATCCAGTCAAATTATATGTTACTTTCACAGGTCTCCTTTCTCACCAGTGAATAAAATAGAACTGTGTAAACACTGATCTCCTATGAACAGGTTAGTTAATCGAAACCAAAATCTGAAGCATTAGAGGTATTTTCCTGCATCAGCATGCCACTCATAGTACATACTTTGCCATATGAAACGATTAGGTACAAGCCCTCTCGATTTTGGTTTGATGCGGTTTCCGTAGGATGTGGCCATTTTTCAACGTCATGCAGTAAAACACTGAATAAATTCGCCATTTCTCTGAACAAATAACCATTTAGATTATAAACATAAACGATTCAAAATCTATTCCACGTTACTCCATGACTTTGAACACGAGCCCCCCCCCCCCACGTCAGTTTATACCTATCGTAACATCAGTCGATGCCTGTTTATGAACATGAGTTTATATTCGATTTGTGAGTCACTAACAGTGAACAACACACACGGGCCTTCGTTATATAATGTGCCTTATCTCCACATATGTTGATAGATCACTTGCTGAAACCCGAGGCATTAAATCACTCCAGTTACTTGCATGTATGTTTGCGTGATGAGATGTCATATATGCCAGTTGATGCTGGTCAGTATTAGTGGGTGTTAAACCTATGAACGTTTTTAACTTTAAGTTGTCCTTTGTCGCCATATAAATCCATTATAATAACCTATGTGCATTTGTTTAACATACAATTTCCCATTTTGTCCCCAGAGTGCCCCCACGTGTTAATCCCATGGACATTTTGAAGCATAGGATTCTCCAGATCCTCCCATAATGTTATACCTATAGAGTATAGACGAAAGGCGTAATGTTAAATTCCCACCATTGCCACGTATGTTAAACCTAATTGCCCTTATATGTGTGTTAAGATCGTGTCTGATGTTGTTGTTGTTGTTGTTGTTGTAGGGTTTAACGCCATTTTTCAGCACACGATAGGCTATACATGGCGGATAGTATTAATGGCGGAGGAAGAAACCGGGAAAACCCCGGAAAGAACCACCGACCCACGAGAAACTAATGGCAAGCTTTCTCACATACCCACATTAGCCGAATCCGAAACTCGAACCGACGCAGACAGATGTGAGATGGCAGTGATCCGTAACGGAGAGCGCTTTAGACCACTCGGCCACTCGGGGCCCCAAGATCGTGTCTGAAGCTTAAATCCCATTCCAACATATGAGATATATGTTGGTAGGCAACACATAAATAGCAGCTGACTGTATCGCTATTTTGTTTCGCCACTAGTATTTTTTAGTAATTTAGTAGATGACTGTATACATTATTATGTTTCTTCTTTAGTTGCTGACTGTATATACTATTTTGTTAGTTATCTAGTAGCTGAATGTATACGATATTCCGTTCGCTACTATTTTGTTACTTATTTAGTAACTTATTGTATGAGCTATTCTGTTCGTTATTTAGTAGCTCACCGTATACGCTGTTTTGTGAGTTATTTAGTTCTGTTCGTTATTTAGAAGCTGATTGCATACGCTGTTTTGTTAGTTATTTAGTAGCTTACTTATAGTATATTATGTTAAATAGTTAGTTGCTGACTGTATTTATAGGTTACTGTATTCGTATGGGAAAATATGAACGAGTTTTTTTCGGAAGGACGGATGGATACTGCACGACCTAGGGAGTCCAGTATATCCATCCGACAAAACGAGTTCATATTTTCCCATATAAATGCAGTAACCTTTTTATTATATGCTCATTTTCTTGTTCTACCAAAGGCTTAATTATATAAACAAAAATACACTACAAGAAACAAAGTAATTGAATTTTTTCTGTATTCCAAACTAAATACAGAAGCTTAGATTCATCAGTACACAAAAACAATATTAATGCACACATAACTCCGCCCAGAGAAATTTGAACTTAGTAGCGCGCTCTACATCGTTTTCGAAAGAAATTGTAATTTGCATCTACTTAAATGTGAAATTTAGAGTCATATTGTGAATGAATGAGCATTGCAACAACGTTTCCATTCGGTCTGGAATGAATAGATTTTGGTATTTTTGTCGATTCTACTAAATTTCGTGATTATGGACTGGATTTATCTGTGTCAATTCTACGTGAGGTTCATCTGATTTGAGCAGCGAGGGAAGCGTCTTGACTCATCTGCATGTGTGTTTCTGTCCTGTCATTGAATTTTTGGAATCATAATGTGGGGGAAAATATGAAGTCTTTCAACTGTCATTGTCAAAAAGGCGCTATGGAATATAATGTTCATTGCATTTTGAGTGCGGTAAGGATGATGTTATTGCACTTGGAATGTAGTCGAAATTACAGTACAATTCCTAAATATGTGGTCAAGCTTTAGAACCCAAGACATAGATCATGTAATTCGGATTTGCAAAACTAAGAAAGTACATTTTGAGGAAATTCAGAATGCAAACCTTCAAATAAATTTTTGCCATTCTTATTACCAGCTAAAGAAGACACGTTTATGCCTTGTCACTTGCATGCTCTTTGTAGGGACCCCAGCAATATTATGACCTGTATGGCGTCTATCACTAGGCTAAATCTGAAAAATTGTATCAAAAGAGTTAACACGGAATATTGCAAAGCAGCTGGTATGTGGCTGCCACGAAACATCTGCTTTAGTTCATTCAGAAACAATTTTAATCAACCAAAACCTAAAGCATCTATTTTGTTAGTTATTTAGTAGCTGATTGCATGCGCTATTCTGTTCGTTATTTATTAGCTGACTGTATACGCCACATTGTTAGTTATTTCGTAGCTGATTGTATTCGCTGCTGCTAACTATTTAGTTGCTGACAGTATTCGCTATTCCATTGTTTATTTAGTAGCTGATTGTATACGCAGTTCTGTTAGTTGTTCAGTGGATGAATGTATACGCTTTTCTTTAAGTTATTTAGTAGCTGGCTGTATACGCTTTTCTTTTAATTATTAAGTTCCTGATTGTAACCGCTATTCTTTTAGTTATTTAGTACCCGACATTATTCTGTTAGCTATTCAGTTACTGACTACATAAGCTATACTGTTAGTAATTTAGCAGCTGACTGTAAGCAGTGGCGTCAATAGGGTTGGTGCCACCCATTGCAGTAACTCATGGCGTCACCCCCATGGAACTCCTTCCTGCATAAAAATTCCAAAATTTTATAGACAGTCATTTTGGTGTCAACCCCTCTGATGGTGTCACCCGATGCGGTCCACTTCCCCTAGTGACGCCATTGACTGTAAGCTCTATTATGTTAGTTAATTGGCCGCTATTCAGGTAGTTACTGGTCTGAGGTTTTGCATACTTTACTTGTTTGGTTGGTTGAACGCACTGGAGCAATACTTTCTAGAAGCGGTGCTCATATAATGCTATATCATATTTTTGACGATCAAATCT
The DNA here is from genome assembly GCA_028554795.2 of Sinohyriopsis cumingii. Lineage (NCBI taxonomy): Eukaryota > Metazoa > Mollusca > Bivalvia > Unionida > Unionidae > Sinohyriopsis > Sinohyriopsis cumingii. The sequence goes on from CM068838.1 coordinate 84,767,603, forward strand.
CAGTGGAGACATTGGAGATGTAATGTTTATTCAGATCAAAGCAGTCAATCATGTGATCATGTTTTACGCGTAAATTTCTTAGAACCGTATACCCAGATATCAATAATTTAATTTTGAATTAAAAGATAAAGCTTTTCGTCATACGAAATTCCAGAAATAGACTTTAACATTGAAAATAACTTAGGTCGGCGTAATCTTAGTGAATTCCCTTTGACTTTCAAAGGCAGCAGGGCTATACTGTTTAAATAATAAGTTATAAAATTTACACATCAGGACAAATGACTAAAACATATTTATGGTATTGACATTAAAAGAAACTTTAGATATAAATTAACATCATAAAAGAAGCTTCGTTTCATCATCTGGCACATCTACACGAATCGATACAATCAACAATACTTTTGCACTAAGAATAAAAGGGCTGTTTATATATTGCATTCTGAAGAGACAGTCTTGGTCCTTAACGGTGAGAAATGTAGGAATGAAAGAGTGCTCTAAAGTATGATATAATTCACATTAATTTGTATTACACTACCTTTGAAGAACATTTATCCGCACACACAAGGACCAAACTTGAGAGACACGTCTCACTCTGACGATAGAGGTCATGCGTCCGTTACCCACCTGGCTGTCCAAAATTAAACGGCCTTTATAAGATGGACATCCCAAGTTCCATAGAGGGCATCGTCTTCAAAACAAAACGTGCCGAAAACCTGCAGGGCGCCGTCAACTTAAACTCATTTATTAGCGGTACCGTACCCTCTCCAGGCTAATGGGATAGGCATGCGATGCGGAACTGTATTGTCAAGGTCACATAGCTAGATAACAGTCAGGCACCAACTTTTTTGCGCCAGTGCGGCCTCGGGGAGAACGGCTTCTTGCGAGCCATCCCAAAAATGTTCCGATAGTGGCACTCCTACTCCAAGGGTACCGCAGTCAAGGCACAATTAAATCATCATACTCCTTACGTATCACCCTCTTTCTCATTTAGTGCTCCATGTATATGTATTTTGATACAAAAGATATATATATTTTGAAGTTTAACTTGAGTTAGGTAATGTGCCTCAACTGGCGGATCACTTGATCGGTTTGTCTTTTGTTTGTCTTTTGTTTGTTTATTTTTGAGAAATTATTGTTTATTGTTTCGTTATCTTTTGGGAGATTGTAGTTGGATTTTTTTTCTTCTTATTTGTTTTGTTTTGGGTTGATGGGATGTTGTTTTCTCTCTTATTAGTTTTGTTTTGTTTTTGTTTGCCTTTTTTCTTTTTTTTGTCATTTTTTTGTTGTTTCTTTTTTCTTTTTTTTTTTTTTGTTCTTTTTTTTATTGTTGGGCGTGGGTGTATCCTTTTGCTTGTATAATACAGCTTGTTGTTTATCTTACAGTAACGAAAATGCATGTACAACTGCAGATATATTCGGGTTCCTTTTCCACTCTTTGTTTTGATATGGCAATGAATAGCCACTTGTATGTGTTTTCAGTCCTCTTATTAGTTTTGTTTTGTTTTTGTTTGCCTTTTTTCTTCTTTTTGTCATTTTTTGTTGTTTCTTTTTTTTTTTTTTTTTTTTTTGTTCTTTTTTTATTGTTGGACGTGGGTGTATCCTTTTGCTTGTATAATACAGCTTGTTGTTTATCTTACAGTAACGAAAATGCATGTACAACTGCAGATATATTCGGGTTCCTTTTCCACTCTTTGTTTTGATATGGCAATGAATAGCCACTTGTATGTGTTTTCAGTCCTCGCGCTGCCTATATTTACGTCATATATTATTCGACGTATTTATACCGTAAAACCTAAACCTACTTTAAAATCAGATCCCCTACGCCCGGGGCGAACCGTTTATTTTACCTTGGGCCAAGTTCTTGACTGACAGAGGGCATTTGTTTCCCATGCTTAAGGACTCAGGGTACTAATTCAGTTTCCATGGTAACCCTATGCAAACACCACGATATTAAAATTTCAATAACTTTAAATTTCGGAGTTCTCATTACCAAACCTATATTCATCAGTATGGATGAAACCCGGACGACAGCTTCTGTGTAGAGAAATGGATATGAGCCGCGGCATTTTCTGGACCAACATGTGTTTGCAACATGTGCTTTTAATTCCACACCAAAGAGTCAGGTACTAATTTCGGTAATGAATGTTCCAAGCTCAAAACTGTGATAGAACTGAAATTCCATCAAGAAAACAATGTTTCATTTTTTTTCAGTTACAACTAGGATAAGCTCTCAAAAGATTCTTTTTCCTAAAACAAAAAAACAAAATACATGATCAACCAATCCAGGCCAGCCAATCCCATATATACTTTATTTTATGTTCACAATTTCCATACTGATTCCCATTTATCCATACAATTAGCACCGTGGTTCCTTAGCGAGAATTGTCACGCGGAACTCTGCCTCCTAACCAGCTGTTAAACGAAATGTATACAGCTGTTCATATCATTTTTTATCGCGGAGATTTGGTCGTTTCAAGGCTTTAATGCCTGGGTCTCTCGAGCGTGGGATGATATCACATGACTGAGTCGACACATCTGTCATTCTTTTATTTGTCTTTATGTCCTGTTGTTAATGATTTTGTTTTGTCATCTTTATCGCACTTTGACAATGAAGAACCAGCAATGTACCTATTATCTCAAATAAATAATATAACTTAATATACTGAGTTGGAATGCTTGAGGTATTAAGCGCTCCGTTCTCAGTCTTAACAGTTTTGGTGCACTGTTGGCCAAAAATACACTGTTGTTATAGCCTGTATTACTGAGCCTAAACTATTTCCGCACCAGTCTATTCCTTCTGATTACAAATGCAGCACTTAGGGAGAGGAGAGTTCCTCTAATGACACATCACTGAAACGTGGCAATGAATGTGTTGCAGTATTCTGCCAAACCCCTTAGCAAGATCCGTTAATTTCATAGGAGACGTCAGCAAAGACAGAATATTTGGCACTGAGTATAAATTGCAAGTCATGCTAAATGTGTAAATAAGTTTTGCAGTATAAAATATGTGTGTTTTGCGGTGGTGTACGTGCAGTTTTAAACGGATGCAACCTAAATATAAGGTTAATTTTAGATAGATATGCTACTACAAGAAAGTTTTACTTTCTTCCATATCTTATATATATATATATATATATATATATATATATATATATATATATATATATATATATATATATATATATATATATATATATATAATATTATATTATAGTATAGCATAGTATATATATAATCTACAGGACAGGTATATAAGAAGATGCGGCCCGCTTAGTTCCGGTAGGTCGATTCTGGCCAACGTAAACGGTTGAGTTGTGCTCCCCTGATCTACATTAATCTTGCCTTCCAGGTAAACAAGCCTGGAAAGAAAATGTGAAGTCGAAAATTAATGGTTTTGAAAATAGGTAATGAGGAGATCGAATGTCAAAAGAAACTGATTTTGATTTTGTTTTCTGCGATACACAAATCAGGTAAGATAAAAGAAGACAGAAGAATGTTTTCTTATACAGCTAGATTATGGACTACTGTCCCTGACATACAGCTCGACGTGAGTAAGATGTGAAAAAGTTCATATGGGCTCGTTACGTTATATGTGTTTAATGTCCTTATGTGAAAAGTTTTAACAAATGTTTATGAGATTTTCTAATAGATAAATTTATTTTCAGTCTAAATTTTTATCCTTTTTCGTTCAGAAAATGAACTGCAATCGCAATATATTTGCAGCAAAATATTCGCAACGGATGTACTTAACTAAGAAAACTGCAGTATACTTTGTCAAGCAGTGCGCAGCATGGTTCTCCAAAGAAGTATACATAATCCGTAAATTGTACCGTTTATGCCACGTTTAAAATTGCTATGATTTCATATTTCGAATTTTGATATTGTTTTTATTGTGCAGGAGAAATGTATCCTAATAATCGAACTAAAGATGTGTAATTTATATTATCATTCTTTGTATGACTAAAATTATTTATTTTCCTTCTTTTTTTTTTCTTGTCTCAGCTTTGCTTTCTCTCTATCAGCTCAGGCTATGGCTTTTATTGACGGAAGAGAAGACATTCCTTATCGGAAAACAGTATCTCCGTAGCACGTTGATATATGTGTAGGTAAAAGCATAGACATTTTTTTTAAACTTCTGTATATTATAGGGAACCTGTATAAAGGTTAACACTAAAATGCTATGTTTATTTGACCTCGATTTTCTGAAATAAAATGATTTTTTTTATGACAGTGACGATACTGACTATGACTGGTGTAAAACAATGACACACATCAACCCTATTTTCGTGTAATTCATACATTTATGTGACAGCGCCGTGTTTAGAGCGCTTTTTAACAATCATTTTGTTTCACTTCTATTGAACCTTATGTCAAGTACTGTGATCAGAGAGTATAGATCAATAAATTATACTCATCGCATGACCATTGTGTTTACAGCTCTGAATTTTCGTAAGTAACAGAGGCATGTATATGCGGCTACCTTAGATATTACAAGATATTGATGTCTATGTTCTCAGCTAATTCGGTTCTTCTTAATCACGTATGTATTGATATACGTATTGCAATAACTTGAATGCCCAGAGGTATTTTCTGCTTGGTTTCAATTCTATTTGTAATATTTTAACATTTATAAAGACATACTGATGATGATGATGATGATGATGATGATGATGACGACGATGGTGGTGATGATGACGACGACGATGATGATGGTGGTGGTGGTTGTGGTGATGATGACGACGACGACGATGATGATGATGATGAAGACGCTGTTAATGGCGATGATGGCGATAGTAATGACGATGACGCCGATGACGATGACGATGACGTTGATAATAATAATTCGCGGTATGCAGCATACTTTGTTAAGCAATGCACACCTTTATTATACAATTAATATATGCATTGTTTGCTACTTACGCAGATCGTGCCACATTTGAGTCATACTGAAGGCCAAATGTTGGTTCGGATTTCAACTTTTGAACCAAGGTTTAAGAGACTTGGTCGTAATTATGGCAGGAGCATATTCCTACACAATTAACTTTTTATAATTTTAATTTCTTTCTCTTTGTCATATGTGACCTACATCTTTTGATATTTTCATCTTCTAGCACTTTCTTTCATCCCGTGACAGTGTTATGATTGGGATACAGGAGTTAATTATATTTCAACTATTCTATTATGCAATATTCTTGGAAAGGAGGCAACAATGATGATAATGATGGTGACGATATAGATGTACAAAACTGTAAACGTAAATGTTTTTACATAGATATGGACCACAATAAAATATATAGCAGAGTCTTAAAGGTGGATGACGAAATCTGGTTCAGCGGGTAGTTGACCTTGTCTCAAATTAGGCTATTCCTGAAGATGTCCTTCACAGCAATCTATTTCATCATAGCCCTTTTAGTAGTAATTTATGCCGATAAAAAAGTGAACTATTTTTAATTTTGAAGTATTGAAAATATACAGAATGCTAATTTTTAAAAGTGAACTATTGTTTGTAACTGGTAGTTATTACAAGTAATTTTAAAAACCTTGATTCTCGGTTCTCCTCATTTTGTGACAAACTTCACACTGAAGTCTTTGATTTTGAGGGGGGGGGGAATGAACATTAGAACCAGGCTGATTATAATAAAAGCGCTTCATCTTCTGAATTAATTTCTTGATAGGTCCCTTTTATGGGCTCTCGCTTATAGGGGCGGGGGGGGGGGGCGCATTGGGTTTTACCTCTAAACATGTTTTGGCATGCATCTGTCAACCTTAATAGCTGATCACTACATGTTTGCCCCACTTCACACACCCTAAAAACAATCATGCGGACGCCCCTGATCCCTCATCTTAGCTAGCTAAGGTTCCGGGGTTACAAGAGGGAAGCCGTTACAGGTACATTTGAGTTAAATCTATTTGTACCGGCAGTGGAAAATACTTATTTATCAGTCTATTCAAGCTGTGTGCTCCCCTTGTCTCGATCATGTAAGAATAGTGTTCAAATTTGAACCACTTCATTTTGATTGGATGCAGTGGCTTGCCGCCCCATCCAGTGACATTCACAGACTCGAAGCACAGAAATATCTGCTCCATAGGCCAAGGTGTAGATAGGGTTATCATATCGGATCTTTGGCTAGTGAAGATGCTGCTCCATTTCCATATAGCTTCTGGTCATACCACAAATTTGTTGACTGATTCCACTATCAATATATCGCTTCAACACCTTTATCTTGATATGCAATATTATCTACAATGCTTCACTGTCGACATATTAATATATTTTTCCAAACAAACTAACGGATTATTCGAACTGTTAAAGTCATTTACTAGCGATTTACAACCACCAAACTACGTCAAGCAAACTTGTGAATGACGTTATCATTGAAGTTTTCATGGCGAACTTGTTTACGCTTCTATCATAAAGCTAGCCGACAAAAACGCTAAAATATACACGAGTGTTGGCTCTTGAACAAATTAACCTTTTGGAAGGAGATTCCAAAAGTCAATGACCTTTGCGCAAAGTTTCAATGAGGTTGTATGTTTGATTTGGTGGTTTACGGCACAGTAAAACATAAAGGCTTTTTAGTGCGAGGAGTACAGTGCATCTCCCAATGGAAATATTACCCGGTAGTCTACTTGGACTGATTTGTTGGTTGGATTCGAACCCGCATTCCTTCTGTCGAGAATTCGGGATGCTGACTATGCTCCACCGCAGCTCCTGTCTCCATTAACCGCCTCTTACGACATGCGAAGCCGGATATCTGGATAATTCTACATCTACATGCCCTAATCTGCGAAAGGATATCGTTTGTTCTGAAAGTGGGACTTTGCGAGAGAATATAGTCTGTGTGTAAACTGAGGCTTGCATACATCTCAAAGACATAGGAACCGTCTTTAGTTAGGTCTATAATGTGAAATTCAGTATTCGTGAGAGTGGGGTCTGTAAATAGATGCACATAAAGATTAGTGTGTAAATAAACAAAGATCAATGCAAGCCATTGATTCAGACCAAACTGCTTACAACCAATAGATTTAACTGTTTCAGATAACTCAAAGGAGAAGCTTGAAAGAGTAAATATGTACTAGAAACAAATAAAGTCATTATTCGAGCAGTTCGTCAGAGAAAGGCTAAATATCACTTGTAATATATTAAGGGAATTTTAAAGTGTATTTTATGTTATATTTAACACTTGTAAAAGGCTAGATTTATAAGAAGACTACAACATGAGCAAGGAAAACACGTTTAATTCGAATATATACGGCAAAACGCTCGCTTCGCGTTCTAAATTTGCAGATTGAGTTCTTAATGCCAGAAATAATGTACACACACACACAACACACACGCACCCACCCACACACCCACACACACAGAGAGACAAACACCATGTGGCTTCACAACACCAGACTCTTTATCCTTAACTTTATCCACACTCCGTAATACTATAAACGTATTGAAATTATTATATTCACCTCAGTGGCTTGATATGCGAGACTTAGGGGTCGGAGTTGGGTGGAAATGAAATTAATATAAAATAATATTATCTCTTTTTCCCGACGAAAGACTAATTTTTTGATTAACTGGAGAATTAAACTGGAGGATCTCCAGCGTTCATCATTAAATGAAACAAAAAACGGATCTGAAAAAGATATTTAAAAAAAATCAACAAACGTCAAAATAAAAAAGAATAAGAGTAAATGGAACAAAATTTGGATAATCTTCCGTTCTCTGGATATATAGTTAGGATATGTGAGCCGGTTGTTTTCTACACCTTTGTCAAGGAGAGCTTTTGTTCATAAATTACTATTTTGCATCAGCTTCTCGCTTTCGAACCGGTCATCAATCATGTTTTGGAGAAAAGCACATGGTGTTTATATCTGAACAGAACAGCGAGTAGCATGGGATAAAACCTCAACATTCAGTTGTTGTTGTTGTTGTTTTTTTACAGCACGTTATACTTCGAATACACAGAGGATATTTGCATTTATCAGTCCAAATTCTCGACTTTTTCACACATGCGATGAAATATATCCGTTATTTCGGAACAAGCACATTTTGTTTTTATTTTATGCTCAATACGTCATAGCTAGCTAAAGTGTGTAACAGATTGATATAGCAGATTGATATAGCAGATTTCCTACCATTATGTTTTTACTGTGTTTGTGTATATTTGCACAGAAAATAAGTAATAACATAATTATCTTTCCTCGTTCAAAATATAAAGCACGATAAGAAAAAGGAAGAAAGAAAAAATTGACGTCACATCTTTGTTAATTTGATTTATTTGTCTATGTATGTAGCATACAAAGTTAATATTACTCTGTCTTTAAATCAGTTATGAGTATAGTGTAAATACATAATCAGCTTTAATGAATGTTCAAAGGTATAATAAATACTCAGTTTTAATGATGTTCACAGGTATAATAAATACTCAGTTTTAATGAATGTTCACAGGTATAACAAATATTCAGTTTTAATGAATGTTCACAGGTATGTCCTATTTCCATGTGTTTATGACTCTTGTTTATTGTTTGTATTACAAGAACGTTCTGATTTAAAGGGTTACATATGGCGTACAATTTCCAATCAATAATCGATAACTTGATAACTATGTTGTTTGCTTTCACTCAATCAACTCAAACCCCCTACCCAATATGTATAGAACTAGACTACTACAGGTACACGAAAGTTGAATAATAGCACGTACCTTGAACTTAATACATTGTACTATCTTTAGATGTTATCACCAAATAGTTAGATTCAGCTTCTTCCTAATAAGTTGGGTCATTTTGAACATGAAATATATCAGTACAAGTCTTTTTTGTGTGTGTTAGCGTTATGGACAAGTGAATGCTTATTATGCCATTCGTTTTTTCTTCCGTCTGTCAACCCGTCACGCTTGATATTACATACTGTAATTTCTATGCCATTGATATCACTTGGCAATCTTATGTTGGAGGATATGTTTTGTACCTGATTTAATAATAATATAATCCATATTTCTAGAATATAATTCACAAAGTGAATACACAGATATCCATGGAGGCCTTACTTGACAAAGTGAACTCACAGATCTCCCATAAGGCCTTCTTTGACAAAGTGAACTCACAGATCTCCCATAAGGCCTTCTTTGGCAAAGTGAATACACAAATCTCCCATCAGACCTTCTTTGACAAAGTGAATGCACAGATCTCCCATCAGACCTTCTTTGTCAGAGTGAATACACAGATCTCCCATCAGACCATCTTTGATAAAGTGAATATGCAGATCTCACTTAAGACCTTCTTTGACAAAGTGAGCAAACAGAAACTCGATTGAAACGCAAGATTGGTTTATTCAAGAAAAATATACATTTCCAAATGTTAGTATGCCTTCCATCTTAAAGATACTATAATTCTGCTTCAAGTTGCTTGTAACCTGTTTTAATTTGCTTGTAACCTATTTTGATTTTTTTTCAAAATGGCTTATTGAATATAGATGATCTTCAATTGATAAGAGCTGCTACATAACGTTTACTCTATAATGCAATTCTATATGAAATACTGCCGGTTCGCATTGAGCTTTGCTTGCACAAGGTGGAATTTGCATCACCACCCATATTAGTCCAGGGTTAGTTGTTCTTCTGTTGGAAACGTTGGTAAGGAAAGCTGGCAATATATACCATTTGAAATCGTATGACCTAATAAATCTGGAAAACAGTGTTGTCATTTGTATTTCTAAGGTCGAGGTCAAATGTCAAGGTTAAAGCTAAGACCCTAAGTCAGTGTAGGATCTACGTAGATTTCCATATATATTTCACTGTTCTACGAAAATGAAGATCTTTACGATTATTTTGTTTGAACTTATCGTTTGACGTTTATTAAAGACTGACAGACCAATGCAGCATAGGAATGGCGAGTAAGATCATGGTGGTACATTGTAACTTAGTATACTACAAGAAATGGAGTAATCAAATTACTGCTCAAACAAGTGAAGAATATTATCAGGAAGAAAACTTTATAATCATGTTCAATGTGGCGATCAAAAATTGAAGCAGATTAAAATATGTGGAGATGACTTTAAGGAGAAACGTATCCTTCACAAAGAAGAGTTACAGTCATAGCAAATATCCGAGTAATAAGTATTGTTAACGATAAGCTCCCCTTTATAAATGAGCGCCTCTATGTTACCAAAATGAAGTCGTTAGAAAGATTTTATCTAAAAATTACCAAATAATTCGGAGATGGCATTTTTGTTGTTGAGTGTTAAAATATCGTATTCCATGCAATAAGAATAGCTCGTACCAAAGACCAATGAGAAAGATGAATTGCTGTACTTGGTCGCCCAAGTGGAATCTTTTTGAATTTCAAAACAGGGACAGTATTTTCCGCTAACGCAAGAAACCGATGTACAGAAATTGAAAATTATAATAACAAAACAGGTTACTATGTAAAAATGTAGCTTTCTCCTCTTTAATGAAAATGTCAATTTACGAAAATTGGAGAAATTCTCCAAAAGCCCGAAAGCAGCGAAACCATCACTGTATGTGATTTTATTAAGGAGGTTAAGCTTCTGTATCAAAGATTGTCGGTAGACCTGAGATGCCAACAAGAAATTAATTTATATGCATCCATTTGCAACAAGAAATCGACTTATATGTATTTATTGGCAGCTTTATTATTCTCTCACTGATATAGCATGGAAAAGGTTTCTGAGAAAGCTTCATTGAATGATAGGTACATAGAAGGTTGATACGGCCTTTATATTACCCTTTGGTTTTTCGGATAGGTACATAGAAAGGATGATATTGCCTACATATTGCCTTTACCTTTCTCAAGTAAGTACATAGAAAGGGTGATATTGCTTATATATTACTTTTACCTTTTTCAAGTAGGTACATAGAAAGGGTGCTATTGCCTATATATTACATTTACCTTTTTCATGAAGGTACATAGAAAGGATTACATTGCCTATATTTGCCTTATCTTTTCATAAAGGTACATAGAAAGGATGCTATTGCCTATCTACTGACTTGCCTTTTCAAGTAAGTACATATAAAGGGTGCTATTGTTTATATATTACTTTTACCTTTTTCAAGTGGGTACACAGAAAGGGTGCTATTGCCTATATATTTATATTACCTTTTTCAAGTAAGTACATAGAAATGGTGCTATGGTCTATATATTTATTTTACCTTTTTCAAGTGGGTACATAGAAATTGTGCTATGGCCTATATATTTATTTTACCTTTTTCAAGTGGGTACATAGAAATGGTGCTATGGCCTATATATTTATTTTACCTTTTTCAAGTGGGTACATAGAAATGGTGCTATGGCCTATATATTTATGTTACCTTTTTCAAGTGGGTACATATAAATGGTGCTATGGCCTATATATTGCCTTGCATTTTTCATGGGCAATGATTAGAGGAATGATTGCAGAGTTTGGATGTGTCGTGGTTGAATTTACTCAAGTTGATAACTTTTCAAAACGAAAAATTATTTGGCAACTGGTGACCATATAATATATTTTATTATTTGAACCAGATAGTCATCATTTGTGTCGCAGTTGGTTATGTAGTGTTGAGATCCAGAGAAGAAGTTATGTTCCAATGTTTAGCACTTACGAAGAAACTGGAGGAAGCAAAGACCAACCTAATACGTGGCTTTCCATCAAGGGCATGACACCAGACATTAACTTCTTCACGTTTAGATAATATATTGCATTCCATATTGCGTTCCATCAAGAGTCTTTTATCTGACATTAACGTCTTCACGTTTTGCTCTCATGCAACACCAACATTGTCATAAATAACTGACCAACTTGAAAGTAAGAGAACATCAGCACTGTGGAAATTGTCTAATGTGAAGTCTAAAGACACTATCAAGTCCTTGTTTTACATACCGAAATACCATAGCTACTATGTAAGACATCGATAATCTCACGGGCATCTGGTATGAATCAACCATTTTCTCCAAACTATTTGCTGGAATATGTTCAGTAGAAGTAAAACAAATACACACACACACACACACACACACACACACACACACAAATAGTCGTCCCTTTTTACAGATCTTGCAATATGTTTCAGGTAAATGTGTGACTGTAATGTGATCGAGAGGAAATGTTGTTTGATAATAGATATAAGTATATCTCTGCAAAATGTCCAACACATTTAAACCTTTTCCAATGGTAACCTTCATTTCGGAAACTTAAATGCAAAGCAAGAAGGATAGGCGCTGAAGGTAAGCTAATTTCTGCCTTACCTCAGCCTATTGATAACGTTTCTTCAGCTTTTTTCTGGCTGACCGCAGTCTGTTTCGGACTTACATCAGTCTATATCGGACTTACCCTCAGCCTAATGTGCCTTATTCTTAGCCTATTTCTGTGATAGCCTTGACCGGTTTCTTACGTACCGTCAACCTATGTCCTCCATACCCTCGACCTATATATGACGTATCCTGTGCCTGGAGGCCCGGCCCTTGGATGTGCGGGGCCAAAGGCAACATGCAGGGCCCAAGGCAGCAAAAGCGATGAGCGGGGCCCCAAGCAAAATAGTTGCATTGCGAGGAAACGCGGGGCCCAAGGCGGTTGCCTTATTCGCTTTGTCCTAGGGCCGGGCCTGTCTGCCTGTTTCTGACATACCCTCAACCTGTTTCTGCCATATCCTCAGCATATTTACGACTTAACCTTCGACATATTTGCGACATACCCGAGGCAAATTTCTGCGATACCTTTAACCTCTTTCTGACCTTTCTACCTGCTTCTTGGCGTACCCTCGGCATATTTCTCAACCTGTTCGAAGCGTAACTAAAGCATACGTCCGACGTACCATCAGCTTGTTTCTGGAGTGCACTCGGCCTGTTTCTGACTTAACATCATTTTAAGAACAGACGAACACTGTTTTCCTAAACGTAGAACTAGCTATGTGCATGAAGAGAATATTGCCACAAAATCCGTACATGGTATAAAAGTTTTACTCGCGATCCCGAGACTGTCTATGAAAGAATTTATAAACACCTAGAAACATCCCAATATCTCAATAAAGATGTCCACATTTCTTTGAAATTAGACAGTTTATCACATGTCCTACAGTTCTATTCTGCTCTTAAATTAGGTACTTTGTCACATGTCCTAGAACTCTACTCTCCTGTGAATTAGACATTTTATCACGTGTCCTATAACTCTCTTCTGCTGTGAAATAGACACTTTATCACATGTCCTAGAACTTTATTCTGCTGTGAAATGGACACTTTATCACGTCCTAGAACTTTATTTTGCTGTGAATTGGACACTTTATTACATGTCATAGAAATTTATTCCGCTGTGAATTAAACGCTTAATCACGTGTCCTAGAACTTTATTATTGAGTTTTGCACGCCATTTCTCGGTTCAAGCTCGTTAGACGTTTACGTTTTGGTGAATTCAAACTGTGTACTCAAGCATCCAAATTTACCCTGACATCAAGTTATTTTTAGAGTTATAAAACTCTTTTGTTGTCAGCTTGAAAAAGAATCTATTCACAAAAATATTTTAAAATTTTTTTTAAAAAGATGATGCAATAATTACCAAATTCAAACGTTTGCCAAAAAAGGCTTCTACCCATCTGGACCAAACGCTCTCCGTTACTCAGACATAAAATATTTTGAACTTATTTAAAAGTGTAAATATCCAGTTACAGAATACATTACATTTTTGAACGAACTTCTCGATATAACGCACAGTTTCAACCATCGGAAATGAATGGATGTGTGTGTGTGTGTGTGTGTGTGTGTGTGTGTGTGTGTGATATACCACGATATTATACAATTTTCATTAAAAGGAAACGAGACTTGCCGGCTTTCCTTTTAACGAGATACGTATACAGTATACACTGAATGGTATATTCGAGGTACAGTGTAAATACTATAAATAGAGTTTATTTATATCACATACAAATATACAAACTTGAATTTTCCAACGCAGTTATGATTGACTACAAGAAACTGCGTATGCTGGATTGAATGAACTCTGCACAGCCGTGTCCAGTTTGTCCACTACACAATGCTGTCCTTTACCTTTAACAAATAATCGCAATCTTGCAAAATAAGTAGATACTTCTTTTATATTTGAACTCCCATTTTCATTCATATTGATTAAATAAATATAAGACATAATTATGAATTAAACCTAAAAGATAGTTTAAATGAAGAAAGTATGAAGAAAGTAGAGCGCTACAAAGACAGCTTAGCCATTCACATACCCCCTAGCATACTGAAACGAGTGGGGAAATATAAGCTAAGCGAAATGATGAACCAGCAATAAGTAATTTAAATACTTAAATGTATTTACAGTTGATCTAAGTAATTATTGTGATTTAATTAAAATAGGTATAGTCCCTACACAGGACCGGATCAGGTCAAGTGGGGGGGGGGGCAAATTTCAAAGGGTCCTGACTTTCCTCGAAAGGACACCGAAGCAAAAGTCTGTCTCATTACTCAAAATGTGCATAATATCCAATAAACGTGCGCAAGAACAAAACGATAGTCAAATTTCAAGTGACCAGTGACTTTACGTGTGTGTGTGTGTGTGTGTGTGTGTGTCTGTGTCTGTGTCTGTGTGATTGTGTGTGTGTTTGTTTACTGTTTTTATTTTTAAGCTGAAAGTGGAAACCCTGGAAACCAGTCCTTGCCCTACCTTCCGTTCCGACCCTGATAATATTGTTTCTATCCTCCTTTTCTAACTTTTCCCTTTTCGCTGGTTCGTGTGACTACACTTTTTTGACTGCGAATAAGTGAATATTCAGACAAAAGGGAAATTAGTCTCAGTTGATGAATTACATAGCACTATTGCATGTCTGCATCAAATTAATCCAAGTAATTTTTATAATGGGTTGCCTGGATTATTTTTTTATATAGTCAATTAAGTTATTCTTAAGTTTATGTTTAATAAATGATATTTTATTTAAAAGTGTCAAAATGTCATTTTACTCAATTTATCCATTTTAACCACTAAAATGTCTACTTTACTCACTTCAGTAGTAAAGTGTATCTTGTTTTAAATCAGTTTTAGAACGTACCCCGATCTTTATTTTAAGGTTAAATTCTTTTTCCACAATACAAGTATTACGTAGCAGGAACACATTAACATTACATATTAATTTGAAGTGAGTGCATTTGGCTCGTATCACATCCTTTCCCTAGATTCTGAAGTATTTCACGGAAGGGTAGGCCGATTCGGATAAGTTACTTTGCAGATAGAAACTCTTCAATTCTGGAAGAAAGTTTTAATCTCTTAAGGTACCGGAAGGTAGGACTGCAGAGATAAAATTGTAGCACACACATCGTCGTACATTTAAACATTCACAAAGAGTGGGGCGGAAACCTAGTTGCTATTATTTAAACAGAAGACATTTTCTCCCTCGACCATGGAATAAAAACGTTCATAGACCAAACTAGAATATAAAAAATAAAAAATAAATATCTGTTATTAGTACCTCATTTGTACCAATTACGCATTTTTTATATAAACATATACGACAATGGTATAAGCCGTTTCTCATGCTTGAGTGTAAATGCAGTTAATAGAATGTTCAGTAAATATGATATTAATCAACAAAAATATCATAAATATCGATATGAACAATTGAGTCACTGCTCCTCTGTTCATGAATGTCGCCTGGCAGCGTGGACAAGGGAGATAACTTTTTAATGCCGTATGTGGTATCCAAATAAAGAGCATTTTTTTATTTTTTAAAAATGTATTATTTTTTGTTCACTTTCACTGTTGTTTTATGTTAAAAAGGGAATTATCTGTTTAGAAATCGATCTCAATTACACATTCAACCCACACAATTCATAGCGCAGATGGCGTGTGTGAATGCAACGAATTTTCTGGCTCGCGGTTTTAGTGGTTTTGTACAAGATCAAAGCTAACTATAATAGAGAACTATTCTCGTTAGCTTATATCGCACACGTGCCATTCAACATCAAACAGACAAGGGTGAAACTGTATGTAATCTGCTGTCTTCGCATTCAGTGATAAATGTAATTTAAACGATCAAAATAGCCTAATCCAGAATCCATGCTTTGATTCCAATGCACACTTAAATTTGAAAATTTAAGACAGCACACTTTAATTTAAGCTGCAACCTTAAAATTCCGTGCAAGTATTTCGTGAGCACTTAGTAAACAACTCTGCAAATACTGTCAAAACATAAAGTATCTCCTGAGATACTTCAGTGAAAAGCAGCATGTAGATTCCCAGACTGTGACATGACATGATGTTAAAATTAAATTTGGGGACCAGTCAAGTGGTTATCATAAAATCATTACCACTTGAAGGTTAAAATCAAAACAATATTGTATCATATCATCTGAACAATTATATTAAAAACCAATAGAATGCGGCCTAAAATAATTTCCTTATATTTTTTAAAGTTAGATGAATGATGATGATGATGATAATGACAATGATCCTCCTCCTCCCTTTCTTTACGAAAGTTAATCAATTAATATATATATATATATATATATATATATATATATATATATATATATATATATATATATATATATATATATATATATATATATATATATATATATGCCCTTTAATAAACTAAAAATCTACAAAATAATCTACAAGATGTAAGAAAAATGTTATAGACGTACATACTTTACGCGTGCACAGACACACGTAGCGACTGATTACAACATAAAAAAACGAGCCTTTTTACGTGAGCTTACTGCTATGTAACGGCATATTTTCTCTTCATCGCACAGAATTTCGCAGAAAATGATGGATGAATTTCCCGTGTTAGCATCGGATGGATTCAGTCATCAGTCATCTATGAAAGTCATAGTGATTTTAAATTCTTGGTTAAAGTGTGTGTGTGTGTGTGTGTGTGTGTGTGTGTGTGTGTGTCTATGAATGTATCTGTTCATCCAGAGCTCTAGCTCTGTTTGTCTAGCTGATTTGTCTTTTGTTCGTATCACAGTACTAAACCAGTGGAAAAGTGCGTATTAGGCCCTAAATATGGATACACAAGAATATTCGTATGTACGTGTAACAAAGAGACATGCGTGTACAAAAAAGGTGAAAATCTTAATTCAGTTCTGCAGCTGTTTGAGCACGAGGAGTATGAAAATGCGTGATTTCGACCGATGAGAAGCATTATCAAAGTACTTAGAATACTGTAAGATTTATACTATCATTAAGTCGCAGGGTATTTTTTTTTTTACCTTCAATGTAATTGTAAGTAATTAGTTAATATTAGCTGTTCCCAAAAAAAAAAGGCTTTTTACCATAGCTTCATGCATGCAGTACAGCTCGAATGTGCTCTGCGTTCTAGGATGAGATTTTTAAATAAACTAAATTGAAACAAACATTTTTTTTAAAGATTTGACCTTGTCTGATTTTTTCGGATACAAGTTAGTAAGACCTATATGTACTGCCTTTTATCCATTCAGATGGCATTGAGGACAAGCATGTTTCACTGGTGTTACGACCCTATGGTCTATAACTAGGTACTAGAATGAAGCAAAACCAACATGTTTTGTAAAATTAACAAATAATCCATTTCCTCTGAATGCAAAGTGAAAATTGAAAAAGGAACTGACAATATTGTAAATCGAATCCCAAATAAGCCTCAATGTTCTATCACAAGTCCAAAAGTATAAAATATTCTGAATAATTCCCATGTCTTGAATCCACTGATATACCAATGGTCTTGAATGAGTGTATGTATAAAATAGTCTTGATGTATCACAATGATTTAATCCAGAATGTCTTCAAATGAATTCCCAATAATTCTAAAACAGTGTTTTACCCCAAATAGTGAACAAGCATTTTGTAATTCGAATGAATAATTTAAATAAATGGTTCTTCTCAAATTATATCTCAACACAACTAAAAATAATTTCACAGACTGAACTCAGAATAGGAATGAATAATTTTGATTATCTCAACCTTATTTAAAAACATAAGACACAATAAAAATTACCAGGATGTGGGTCACAGGTTCATTTCCAGAACATTCTTAAGTTTGTATAGAAGGCTGGACCTAGAAGGCTGGACCTTGAACTCAAATATTAGTAAAGAGCTTTTATATAACTTACAAGATAGACAAAAATCAGATATTCACTAAAACTCTATCCTCAATCATGGACAAGTAAAGCATACAATACAAATTAAATACACATAACACTGGATAATGTATATTACCTCGTTCGTCTAGCCTGTTAAATGCATTTTGAAAGCAATACGCGAACACTATCTGCATATCTAAACAGGTTTTGTATTACAATTGTTCTGATGGAGTGTAACTTCGGTTGCATTATTTTAAAGGGAAAATACCAAAATCAACTAAACCCTCGCCTCCAGAGCAGGATTTTCAAGTCCGATGATTGATCACAACACGTGACATATGCTTAATGTTTAAAACAACTGAAAAGCATATATATGAATGCATTGGGTTGTTACTGCTAAGCGACCGCAGTCCATACGAATGAATATGGGTTGTTACTGTTAAATGACCATTGTCTATATGATTGTACATGGGCTGTTACTGCTAAGCGACCACTGTCTATATACATGTACATGGCTGTTACTGCTAAGCGACCACTGTCTATATGAATGTACATGGCTGTTACTGCTAAGCGACCACTGTCTGTGTGAATGTACATATGGCTGTTACTGCTAAGCGACTGCTGTCCGGATTAATGATATATGGGCTGTTACTGCTAAGCGACCACTGTCTCTATGAATGTATATGGCTGTTACTGCTAAGCGACGACTGTCTCTATGAATGTACATGGCTGTTACTGCTAAGAGACCACTTTCTATATTAATGTAAATGGATGTTACTGCTAAGCGACCACTGTCGCTAAGCGACTTCTGTCCGGATGAATGATATATGGGCTGTTACTGCTAAGCGACTACTAGCTGTATGAATGTAATGACCTCTTACTTTTAAATGGCCACTATTTGCATGACTGTACATAGGGTGTTACTGCTAAGGTAATTTAAATACAGAGACCGCACCCAAATTTCGATTGTCACCTAATATCGCTTTGCGATCCCGATTTCTCCATCGTTTTCAGACATGCGTATGAGTCTGATGACAGATAAATTCTTTGCCTAAATAATTTTATTACAATATGTAATGAAGAGTTTTTATTAAAAATCTGTACTGTTTGTCGTTGAGTGTATAACAAAATATCAAATGGCAACAGCGCATGTAAGTTCAGTGGCTGCCAATTTACATGTTTCATGTGGAAATCCAATAATCAAAATGTCCTTTTGTTTTCTTTTGTTTTATTTGTTCATCGTTTTGCATTTTTCGATAGAAGAAGGGTGGGAAAGGGGGTAAAGAAGAAGAAAACCGACATACGCCAGAGTATTGAAACACTAGTACGAAGAACATTCTAAGAGCAGAAATACTTCCTGAATAGAAAAATAAAGTTGTTTCAAAAGTCATATCGCCACTGTGGCGATAAAAGTGTTATCAGCGCTGTAGCGATACAGTATCTATCCCACTAAATTATCACAGCTACGACGATAAAAAAACAAAGGAAAAGAAAGCCCATTCGTTAACCTTTATCAACCAATCTCCTCATATGTTATAAAAAGATTTAACATCGAATTAAAAATAACTGAAACAAAATATAAGAAGACTTTTATAACAAGGTCACAATAAGACGATGAAAAAAGATTAATTGTCAAAAGGGCTGAAAAATACTGAAATCTAGAATAAAACTTAATTAACTCTTGTCATTAGCAAATGAGTTACAATTTGTACAGAAATAACACCTTTCATTATGCCTTCAGCATAAAGAAAAATACAGTATCATTATTAAAATGGTTCTTCAATTTTTTTCATCAAAATCATATATTTTCTTTGTATTGCAAAGGCAAACACTTTTTGTACAAGGGCATTTCCGTAATTATTCCAATATATATCATTTCCTGAACCGGGAAAGAGATACATGTACAATACAGTTATGATTATTCATTTTTCCGAGGGTTTGAAGATATTACTCTACGTAGGTTCCAGTCCAACCACATGCTACTTTACTTAGAAATATTTATGCCTATGTGACAGTGTTTTGGCTGTCGCTTTTCTTACTTAATTCAATCTTAGCTGTGGTTTGTCAAATTTGCGCGAGAGTTTATGACTTTACGGTCACGCTTGACCCTGGTAGTTACTATTCACGTCATTAAATAACTATAAGTCATAATAAATGTGTCAAAAATGTCATTTACAATGAAATTAAAGTACACTTTTGTGAACCGGGAGCTCAACAATTCTCACATAACAGTATGTTGTGCAGGTTATTAGTAGATATTGTACAGTCGACTTGAAACGAATAGGTTTGACGTTATATATATATATATATATATATATATATATATATATATATATATATATATATATATATATATATATATATATATATATCCAAAATTTCGCATCTGGTAGACCGCCTTTTGTTATGTCGTAACATAACATATTGCAATAGGGATGGAAATACTTTATGTATTTATTAACAATTTGATGACTGTTTGTCATTGTCTTGAGTTACTAACTTGAATTTTTTTTTATAGAAATTCTTCATTAAACGTATGTCCTAAAACCTGACGTCATCTGGTAATTACTAACAAGTATTGTTCTCACAATCTACGTATAGACTGGGTTAAAGAAGATGACAAGTTTTACAAAGAAGAAAACTCAGCAGTGAAATTATTACAAAGTGATAACAGAGGTTGAAGAGTTGATCAAAACGATCTGAAATTCTCATTTTTTGCGCAAATTCTTAAGAAATATTAATTTTCAGAATTTAAAGTTTAAAGGCAAAATTATAATTAAATGCCCAAATCTTTCGTAAGGTATATTTACCTTCACAATTTATGACTTATAGTAACACTTAATCTGGTGCCCTAAGCTTCTTTCACTCGAACTTCCTTCCGCTGAGGGTATGTGATGAAATTAACCGTAAAAGAAGTTCTATTCTGAGATGATTTTCACTCCTCCAGTTTGTTTTGTGCACAACTTTAGACCCCAAAATAAAGTGGAAAATGGAATAAAACTACATCAAACCTTGACGTCATAAAATAATAATTTTACACTAGCTTCAACAATTAAACATCGAACTTGTAAACTGACTGGTTGGGTTAATTAAAACGCAGGTGAAGAATAACACGTGACATTTGTTGGTCAAAGAGGTGGAGCGTATTAATATTCGTCTTTGAAACAAAGTAGTCTAACACCTGTTTATTATTTCGTGATGCGCGAAATCGAAAGCTGAGAAATCTTAGAGGATAGTCAGGCGAAAGGCTTCACCTTTTAATTAATGTTTTACTGAGTTACAAGGACCAGACACCCAACCAGATTTCGAGAAGGATCATTAATCTCGATGACAGCAAGTTTCAGATTGAACCAAGGTTAAAACCAATTACCTTATTTATGTGGAGTCTCAGCCTTGAGAATATGAAACATAAAATATTGGATATTTACCAATTTCTATTTTATCATACTATCTATTTACTGTCATCCTGTCTTTTGTCTATATGATTCCTTTGCCTTTACTCTTCTGTAAGTTTATTTATCGCACAGTTTTCTTATTTTTCCCAAGCTATGTGTGAATTATATTGCGGAATTAGTCAAACAGGAATGTCACCCTCAGACCGGTTCATTTGTACTATAATACAAGTCATATATATGTCAACAAGTGTGAACGATGGAGACGATTTACTTGTTTCCCACGAGAACAAAGTTTATTTGTAACTAAAAGTTTTGATTAGTCTGTGGTCTTTTTGCTTCACTGTTTGAAATGTAAACTTATCAATGGAATACTTATTTCACTCCTATTTGATTCCGGCATAATATTAATCTGAATTTGTATTCAGGTACATCAAATTTGGTTATGGAAAGTGACTTACTAGTATTAGTTTCTTTATAGAGACCAACACTTTAATATTACCACTAAAGTTTATACTCATTAGCGTCTCGGCCACTTCTGCTACTAACTAGATCAGACTAAATAAAAGTATATTTTACTTTTATAAAAATAAGAATGAGAATGATTCACTTTTTCTTTTAAATATTTACATTTTCAAACCTTTAATACGAGCGCTGTCATTTCCGATTTCATTCTAAATGATGGCATCAGACCACAATATTTGTTTTCATAATGTATAAATGCATTAATCGATTAGTATGCTAATTTTACCATAATTGATTAACTTCTATCACTTTTTGTTATACAATAACCCACCTTAGTTCCACAAATCCTCCACGGTTTCATCATCGGATGACCAGTTCGCTTTTGTGCATTAGCTATGTGAACAAACTTAATGTAGAGGAAGTAATAAAAAAGCGCCTGCATGACCCAGAAAGCAGAGACATTTCACATTCTACTGTTATTATCAAACAAGCAAATGCAAGTTTATATATAAATTCATAAAGGTTTATACCTGCCCTTGCATAAGTATTACATTAATTTACTGTATCACGTAAGTCATTGGCAAGCAGACCCTGCAAACAAGGCACTATTTCGTTGAAATGTCTTCTTGATTTTGTTCAACTCAGGGGCGGGGTGGGGTGGGGGTAGGGTAGATGTGGTCTGCAGCCTGTAAAGTGAGACTTTTTGCAGCAACTCCTAGTCAAACTAATATATCTCCAAGAAAGGCATATTTGAAACTTACTCAGTCAATGTTATCAAGTTTAATTCACTGCTAACAATTTGTAGTCATTTCAAAATGATGTACAGTTGCTGTTCAATGTGCATCTTTAAGCATGATGTACCTGTAAGTAAGAAATTTAGTTTGTAGTAACATTTTTCACTTATTGGAAGTATTTCATGCAGTAAAATTAAGACTGGAATTTGGAATAATCTGTATGTGAAAATTGTATTCAAAAATGCTCATGACATTAAATGTAATTATGAATATTTTTTACAAGATGACTTGAATTCTTTATAATAATAATTTTATAAAAGTCACAACATTTTCGATAACAAAGTTTACATGAATCTAAATCTGCTGTTCAGTTATGCACATGTTAAATAGAGTATTAACTCTAGTGGCAGTAGGGGGCATGACGGCTAACTGCATAATGCAAGAGAATACACAATACACCTAAGCCATCAGGTACTAGGCTTAGAAATAAACAAATGCATCACTTGTCATATGGTAGTTACAAGGTGTCAGACAAGTGTCAAGTGTTCAGGGTAGCTGACAGAATGCCAAAAGTTTCATATAAATTTGTGAGCTGTACCAGGGTATATTAGATCA
Source organism: Sinohyriopsis cumingii (assembly GCA_028554795.2). Taxonomy (NCBI): domain Eukaryota; kingdom Metazoa; phylum Mollusca; class Bivalvia; order Unionida; family Unionidae; genus Sinohyriopsis; species Sinohyriopsis cumingii. Next base: position 84,790,851 of record CM068838.1, read on the forward strand.
ATGTAAGCGATGAATACAACGATGACAAAAGAGAAGATAAAAGTTTCAAGTAGGCAATTCTCCTTGAAATAAGGGCAGTAACTCTGTGCAGTGAAGGCGCACCCACTGCATCTATTTCATGATAATCGAGGGCAGAATGAGCGAAGCCTAGTTTTTTCCTGGTGGTAAACTCCAATGTTGATGGAGAGTTGTATCAAGACCAGACTAAGAGGGTGCATCCGAGCTTTATGTGGTCTGTTCCCTGTCCCAAATCATACCTGCAAAGACATCATAATGTCAGGATTTTTTGGAAGAACGAGACTGATAGGTAATGACAAAATGGCAGATGCATCAAGCGCATGCCTAAAATATCATCGCCATGCAGATTGTAAAGGAGAAGAAATGGGGAGTCTGCTGGAAAATAATACTACAGTACTTAAAGTGACCCTTTCAACCACTTGAATACAAGCTGTATAAGGAAGTGAAGACAAGCAAACCAGGACAAAATCCTGCCGCACCAAATATTGGACTTACCGTCGGTCTTCAGGAAACTCCTGTAGGTAATACAAAAGTACTACTTATTATCGCTAACGTGGATATGCCACCCCCTTACAGAAGTAGTACGCAGGCGGCATCTAATATTATGGCCAAGAATGTATAAGAGCTCAATAAAAAGGATATGGCTAAAAAAAAGTAGAATTATTGAGCGAAGGGTGGAAACGAAACAAGTACTATAAACGTTGCAGTGGATGACAGATACAATTCCAAATAGTAAGTCACAAAAATCCCGGCAAGATGCTTCACAAGTTAACACTGACAAGAAATTTATCATACGCACCGGCTTCCAAAATAAACATAGACAAGGAATACATGTGCATTGTCCAGGTGGTCATCCAGAGTGTACAGCAAACATGTAGCCCTTTGTACCGCTGTTAGAGTAAACCATAGGAAAGGAGATCGGTAAGGTGCACTTGTAAATATACCACCAAAGGAGGAGATGCAAGATCAGCTTGAAGAAAAGACTATGCCCTCCGATTTCTTGATCCCATGAGAAAAGAACAATGACAAGCTAACCCAGTTCATTTTGGAACAAGCTCAATTTCGACACTGTAGCAACGCAAATTTGAACTCAGACATGTTTCCCAAAACAACTGGGTCATAAAAGCGGAAAGCATATAAGACCCTGGGCCTGGCTGTAATCTCTAGATGTAATATGATTCTAAAAGAGTTCATGAATGACGAAGAGAATCCGTTCACAAGCGTCTGATTTGCGAAATTAGTCTTTCACATAATCTTCACCCTTTTCAAGAATAGATTTATGCTGCATCATTTATCGAGGATACATTTTGATCAAGCTATGTATTATCACTGCGAGATTCATCGGGTTCCACCCTAAATGTACTTCGAACGGAAATGGATTTGACAGTGCTTGCAGTGAGATGCAAACGTCTGGTTAAAAAAATCCAAAAACCTTTAACATAGCGAACAGTTTTCAACCACTTTTTAGCAATATTTTGCCTTTATTTAATCAGACCTGACAGGGTATAAGTTTCAACGGGTTCCGAAGAGAACAATAAGAGTGAGTTTAAATTAACTGGTAAAAACAAATATTGTTTTAAGCCTCTGTGACGTTTATTGGGGCAAAACAGCACGATTTTTATAATAAATAATAAAGCAATTAAAAGAAGAAATACAATTGCCATCCTTATTTTTGGAGGCAGATTCAGTTCAGTCTCTTACTGAATGACAAGGCCTTACACTTACCAATTATCTCGTTATTTTGAGTAGGAAGTAAATTAGGATAACATGCTGTTTCAATGATGACAAATTTCCGTGCAATTCCATGTTAATACTTTTATGCATGAGGGACTAGATTGAATTTTGCGAAGAATATTTTGAAGAAAAAGAAAATAACTTACCACCATTTACTAATAGACATTTTACCGGATTGAACACTGCGATAAATTGTAAAGAATTTAGTGCAATCAAAACCTGAAGCATGCTTTCGTGAATCTCTCCCGAAGACGATCGTTTCTTACTGTTATTTTCACAGAGGACACATTTTTAACTTTTTTTTATGAAATCACTAAAGCAAGAAAAAAGAGCATAAATACGAAACTCGTCACGAAGGAATAGTGTGTGTATATTTATGTGCACATGATTGACATCAATATTCTGGTTTGTACTTATTATTTTAGTCTCAAGGGTTTGCAGAAAATTAACCACAAATTGTTTTGCTTTCTGCTTCATGCATTTCTTAGATCGAAGGAAGTAATTTTGACAGGATATAAAGAGTATATCGGAACAGATGGTTTGTCTTCACGAGAGACGTAGACTTCAATTTTGTTCAAGAATAACTGTACCATAAATAAACGGTTTATACAGAAATGTTAGCTTAGAGCTAATGCCAACATAGAAAAATAGTTTTATGCCAGACGTTTGCTTCATCCTTTACGATCCAGAATGTAATACACACATAATTCCTTTGCCGACTCGAGCGAAGCCAACTACGAGAAAAAGGTGAACGCCGAGCTAGGATAATTAAAGGAGCAGGAAAATTGTAGATATCAATTTTCTTGAGAGAAACCGGAATAAAGGAGGTATTCAAAAATGGTGATGCCGACAACTGATGCACATAATTAAAGAGTAATAGAAACAATTTTTGCAAATGTTCCTTTCCATTTTAATGTTTATTGGAAACAAATTATTGACTCTTTATATTGGATCTAAAGGATAAGATTTACTAAGAAATGATGGACCGTTTAAAATAATTGTATGCGTCAACCTTAATATTGCCAATAATTTTGATCCGATTACTAAGTTAAAAAGAAAGGACTCTTGTATAAGGTGTAACGAAGAGTCAGACCATGCCATTTTAAGACAACGATCTGCTAAGTCAAGCACTTCTTTGATGTGGTCTTCCGCCATGCAGTTTTATGTATAGCTCCTACGCCAACAAACTCCACGGATACATCCACATGTTAAGAGTCACATAAAATAGTTCCATACATTTTACTGCTGATTTTCTTTCTCATGTGATAACTTACCTGAATCATACTGATATATGTCTCGATTCTAATTTGAATTAGGTAACACATGTTCGTAAAAATTTCCAAACATGTTTGCTGTAAAGTGTAACCATATTTTCATTGGAGCACTTCCATTTTCAGACTCTTCAATGTCGAAGGTAAGCTTTAATGGCGGTGATTAAGCAGTTTACGAAAGAAAGTCGTTAAGCCTTTCCACTCATTTTATAAAGAAGTAGCTAAGATATATAGTGTGTATGTGTGTGTGTGTGTATGTACGTTGATATCATTGATATACCACGAGATGAATACATTTTTATAAAAATAATTGATATCATATACACATACACATTCGCATTTCCAAAACAGTTAAAATTGGCTACAGGCAGATGTGTATTGAATGAATGAACTTCGCATATTCCTGCCTAGCGTGTCAGCTACCAAATACAAGTATTGACCTTCTGCGCATAATCACAAGCTTCTTTGCAAATTGATAGATTGCTTTTTTGAACATCTTTTTTATCCATATTGATTGAATGAATATAAAACACGCTTATTTTTTAAGCGTCAAAGATGGTTTAAATGAAGAAAGAAGTGCAGTACAAACACAGGGTTAGGCTAGCTTCTCGAGTGCAGAACGCACTACCATTCATTTTACCGGCGTGCGTGAAATGTAAACTAAGTGAAATGAGGAACCAACAAGAGGTAATTCAAACATTTGCATGTATTTACAGCTGATCTAAGTCATTATTATGATTTAATTAACATCGCTACCGATCATGCAATTGTATCTATCCTCTATTTCTATATTTCCTATTTATGCTGGACGGTGTGACCGTATATTTTACCATTATTCACTGGTGAAGCTACATCATTGCTAGTACTAATATTAGTACCCTTACTCCTACCTCGTGGACAGGGTACTAACATGAGCATAAACATGTCAATGGAGCAAGCCGGGTGTGAATCACATCCGGCGCTCTTTTAGCCTAATGTCAACACTTTGAACATATTCCTTGCATATAATCCAATAAATTGAGTAGTCCTCTTATTTAATACCGGAAGTATCGAAAATCATTGCAGAAATAGTTGTAAAATCTGGTTTACCTTTTTTAGCCGATATTTTCGTTTTGATCGTCCGCCATATTAGTTCAAATAATGATTACTTCTGTTCTCAGCCTCGTTTGTTCGTGTGCCATATAAGGACATTGACGCCTTATTTAGAAACGTAAACAAATCGTAGTAAAAATTTGGCGCCCTTTGAGTCAGAAATTCTGCGCATTAACAATAAATACGGTTTATCGGCAACTTTGAAATTCCACCAAGAAGCGATTATTCGCCACTTGATTGATAATAACATAGCGTAGAATATCCAAATATGATCTGGCAAGCCGTACGTAGAAATGGGGTCACGGCGAGAGTCTCGCGTTATGGCGGACAGGGTGAGGTTAGTGTAACCATGCCAATTTATTTTATCGTGTAAGGGCTTAATAAATTCAAAATAAGCCAAACTTCTTTCACAACATGATTATACGTATGTAGTAGATTTCTACACTGTTTGTTTTTCTGACTTTAGTGATGATTTTTTTTTTTTTTGTTGTTGCTCCATTACATGATATGGGATCAGTTAGTAGCCTCAACCACAACAAATCAAGTTGAGGCTACGACATCGTAGCTTCATCATTGCATGATTAAACGACACAGTCGAAAACCTGCCATGCTCCCTTTTACACGCATTTCCGAGAGTATCTTCCTTCGATGGTTGAGAGAGAGAGAGAGAGAGAGAGAGATATTCGGCTTCATAGAAAGGAAAGTGAAAGAAAGGATGGGGATAGTGGTGGTGCTGGGGAGATTTACCATAAATACATTTTATTGCCCATCCCTTCGTATCTTTGTTATTGATTAGTCTTTGAGTACGAGAAAAAGGCGGGGGTGTAGCTTCGGACATTTTAATATTAAATAATCTGTTTTCAAAACATTATTAATAGATTTTATAAAATAGTGAGGAAAAACGAAGCTTTAAATAGATTACAGTATGCAGGGGCGCACTAAGGGTAAATGGTGCCCAGAGACAGTGATGTAAATCAAATCACTCCAAAATATGGAGTTTATGAGAGTGCTGTGAGCTCCCCAGTGGGGCACGGGGCGCAACCCTAGCCGCCAATGATTTTCTTGCAATTTAATGTCATTTGGAGGTTTATCACAGCATCTAAATTCTATCATTAACTGCTGTTTTGGCGCCCCAAGACCTCCGGCGCCGAGGGCAACCGCCCCGTCTACCTCCTCATCTCCGTTAGTACGCTTCTGATAGTATGTATAATCCTCCCAAACAAGAAATGTAAATTACAATTTTTACAGGCTATTTTAACTTCGTTTCACTGGTATTGTAAACAGTGCATTAAAATCCCAAGGAACGTGTACAGATCCGTTTTGAAGATACAGGTTCTTGTAGGTTACTTGGTTCAAGTTCAGTTCTTTTTTTTTCTCACACTCCTCAGATTTCCCCGTATTTTGCCCCGTGTGTGTGTGTGTGTGTGAGAGAGAGAGAGAGAGAGACAGAGAGAGAGAGGGAAAGCAGAGATGATTTCGTTGAAGGCTTAATTCGTTTAGAAACAGGGATGATTATTTTTTTCTCATTATTTTCTTTCTTTCATTCTATTGACTAATCAGTGGAAATTCATCACTGATTCAGAGAGCGTAAAGAGACAGCCTACTGTTCAAAAAGAACGTACAGTGCGTAGTAGTATGTCATGATTGGATGGTATATCAAATTGCTTTATACCAATATTTTAAAAGCCATGTTATTATGATTATTATTATTATTTATATATATATATATATATATATATATATATATATATATATATATATATATATATATATATATATATATATATATATATATATGCGTGTGTTTCTTTGTCTTAACATTTAATACGACATTTTATCCTGTAACGGAGAATTATTGTCCCAATTAATGCTAATTTTTCTATCAAAGCTAGCAATGAACGTTTATTGGATTATGTTTCCAGTTTGCGCCATGATATGCCCTTTTCATCAGAATCCATCATGTTCATGAATGTACGATCATTTCAAATTACTGCAGTAATTTGATGTATAAATGTTCTATTAGCTTTCAGCCAACTGTGCATTTCGATCAGGGTCAATATTCTATCAAATAATTTTCCTCTAAAAGCAATTTCACTTTGTTATTACCTCGAGAAATGACTGCTTAATATGGGATCAAGCAAACCTTTCCGCCCGAACAGCTGAAGGAAAGGTCTAGAACTACCGTGGTCACTTCATAAATGCGCCTGAGGTAGATAAAGGTAGATAGATAGTTGGCATTACACATACTGATCTCTCTCTCTCTCCCTCTCCCTCTCTCTCTCTCTCTCTCCATATACTTTGAACTAGGCATTTGCTCTTGGAAATGCGAGTGATTCAACCCGTCAAATCTGACAAAACGATTCAGACAATAACACAAGATAGTTATCAGCCATTTCAAGAGAATCTATTCATTCTAACAACTGCAGAGAATCCAGACGCCAGTAAAGACAGTTTCTGCTCACGTAAAGGGTCTCGTTTGTTATACTATATGTTATGTGTGAAGCAATTTATGAAATGCGGTATCGCTCGACACCAAAGGTCAAACCGTTAATCAGTTTAGATATATACAAGTCGAAACAGCGTAATCTTATTAATAGTTTTCCTACTCAAGAGCATCAGGTACCTAATTACGACTGGAAGAAGCAATATAGGAAGAACAAGCATTCATTAAAAAAATAGTGTCTTCTATTGCATTTCAGCATTGGTTTCGAACATTTACCTGTTACTTTGTCGTCTTTTTTAAAAGCTTGCTCGGTTATGGATATGGGGGGAAACGCACGATATCTATCTTATAATCTTATCGATTATTGTTTAAATAAACAATTACTGACGCTTTGAAAACCCATCACATATTTTCTTTCAAAGAATCAATCCTCTCTCTCTCTCCCCCCCCCCCCCCATTTTTTTTTATAAAAACAATCAGTACCCAACATTTACAACATTGTCACAGTCTTATCCATATTTAAATACTAAATTTGAAGACTTTTTGTTAGGCCTAAAGCTACAGCACAAAAGTAGTAAAAGCATGTTCTTCGAGTTATGTAATCGGCAGGGATAAAATTTCTAATTATGTAATCGGCAGGGATAAAAATTATAATATGTAATCGGCAGGGATAAAAATTCTAATTATGTAATCGGCAGGGATAAAAAAGAGTTATGTAATCGGCAGGGAGAAAATGTGTTACCGCTATTACATCTTTGCGAACGGACGGGAACGGGCCAAATTATCCTAGTCGCAAAGGCTTTACTCATTTTTTTAAATTCGCAGTGGTCCTGTGAATAATGGCAACTCTTGAATTGATTGCGGTTGAAATAGTGTGCCGGTGATGTTGTTGTTGTTGTTGAGGAGGAGGAGGAGGAAGTTGTAACATGGTAGCGGTGATGATAAGGTCACGTAAGTTTTGTTAGTGGTGTTGGTGGTGCAGGCAGGTGTGGTAGATTACGTGCAGGTTGATTATGCTGATGGTTCTGATACGTAAAAAAAAGATTCCAGAATTTATTATCTTATTCATGAAAAAATTCGCCTGCTATTGAGATACGATATTCATCTTAGGTTTGATTATGAAGAATGATAAACGTGTTAACGTTGAATGACAACAGCGTTGTAATGTCATCATGCATAACTTTATTCAGGAAATTGTTTAGAAATGTCTTGGTCTAGTTCTTGCTTGATGTATTTGTTTTCTGATAAGTTCAATCGTCTGCGCTCAAACAGCGAAACCTTGACTCAAATCTGTCTGTCTGTCTGTCTGTATGTATGTATGCATGTCGCAACACCGTCATTTCACATTCAACCTCTTCCAGGTATTAATATAATTTGATGACGTCATCATTAATGATTACGTTATTTGCAGATGTGATGTAAGAGTTTGATGGTCCTCTAACGCCATTTAGAGTGATTGCCCATAACTGCTGGAATGCTATTACACCCACTAGGCTCTTGGTTACTTATTTTTGTATAGTTTGTTTTGGTAAACACGTGACTGTTTAGCGTGTTGAAACAACAGTAATCGACACAGATTTAAACAGCTGTAAACGTATTTTCTACACTTGAATGTTAACGTCAACAACCTGGTGCGTTGTTCTGAAAGCGTCTTAGCGAGGTGCATCGAAAGTTGATCAAGCATGAAATACAGTAATAGTATATACTACTATCATTTTTAATAAGTACCACTATAAGACAGTTTCCTTACATATATATATATATATATATATATATATATATATATATATATATATATATATATATATATATATATATATATATATATATATATATATATATATATCTGTGTGTGTGTGTGTGTGTGTGTGTGTATACACATATATATCCCCAAGAATTGCAGAAATATTCTGGTTGGAAACATATTTACTACTATTCGACACGTACTTCTACGATACATTGTTGCTAGCCTGAACGTTACATTTGCGGTTCAGGTATGACAACTGCTGTCTTACGTTTGCAGTAACTGAAGAATAAACCTGTTAAATGCTATGACGGCAGCCTTTCAATCTTGTTCGTCGATGATCGATTTTGATACCAAGTCTTGGAGACACATGTAATTATATATGCACTAGTGGCTCATTCTGTTTTCAACACGGAAATAAGCGGCGTATTTTTCAAAGTTCTACAAATGCAATATTTATTCCATGATTTTCCTAACTTTTTGCAAAATTACATTACTGGCATAAGAATAACCAACACTTGTCCAGTCCTACCAATCGCACGCTATGATGGAACTAACTAATCAGTGCTAAAGGAGAAAGTGGCGACGAAAAAGGACCTTCATCTTGGATAGTATTAGTGGGCCTCTTAGAGATGCAAACACCCTTAACGCAAGTCGAGTTTGTTGCCTTTATATAACTTGTATTTGTTTTTGTCTAGGTTTTTTTTGGGGGGGTGAGGATTGGGGTTGAGGGGGTTTACAGCAATAATACTTTCGTGGCATTAAGTAAAACTTAACTTTTTTATTCTCGTGCCCTAAGAAAAGGTGTATAACTTTACTTACATAGAAGTGACATAGATTCCATATTTTAATGTTCGATTCCAGCTGCGGGTCAGATTTCGAAAGAATCAAAGAGGCTCGTCTCAGTTCCTCACCACATAATTCAGGTACCAAGGGTTGGATTTCTCGATTACACTCTTATGTATATGAAGGTTATTTTTTCTTATTCCTGAATTGTTCTAGTTAAATTTATAACTGGATAAAAAAAAAATGAAAAATTGCAATCAGCTACTAAGAGATGGACGTACTTTGCGTGAAACGAGATGATGTATATTTTAGGGTATCAGGTGTATCATGTGAGGATAATTTACCAACATAGCTCTCTCACATGTCTAGATTTTGCGCATCCTTAGAACGAGTTAAGACGGCAGATAATAAGTGTATATTACACAGACAAATAAATAAATGTAGCATCTCTTCTCGCTTCCTTTAGTCTTGTTCTTTATTCTGAATGACTGAGACTTCAACTTTTTTATACAATGGCTAAAACTGGAATCAAAATTAACTCTGATAAAATACGACAACACCCAAAGTTTTAATTTCTGTAAATAATAAATTAAATTACAAATTGATTTTTTTTAACTGCAAAGCGTTTGTAGAGACTATATAGGGAAAATAAATGTAATCTGAGTCAAAATGCAATATATACTGCGTTTTCCTGTCTTCACACGAAAAGAGTAATCAGGGGGATAACAATGTCTATATTTTGATAATAATGTGTGCCACTTGTATGACCCAGCACTTATCTAATATAATAATAAAAAATTGTCCTTACCCCTATGTATGTCTTCTTCAGTGAGACAGACAGTATCGATTTTTATTATTTCTACATACGACTATGAATGATTTGTATGACATAGGATGTAGCCATGAATACTATTGTAGTTCAATGTTGTCCATGATGTCGAACTGTTGCATACATTTTTCATCCCTTGTAGTTGAATTTACTTTCTCAAAATTAGGTTTAACATTCGGTTTCACAAATGAAATAATTCACTCTGTTCCCGAAATGGAATCTTTTACAGACAATTTGATTTCCCAGAGGACTGGCATTTTATTTGGTGCCGGAATAGTATCTTTTTAATCTAATAAATGCGGTAATTTTTCAACTGATAAAAAATTTGTTACACATCTATAGACAGAGGGGTGGGGTCATGGTAATATTGTTTGAAGCAAACGATGAGCAAGATATTCTTTCCAACTAAGGACATTTTGCAATTTGTATTTCAGATAAAAATTTCAACCCTTTTAGAGATGATGGTTGTCTAATATCGTCAAATGGATGATTGACTATGATCTCTGTTTCGCTATTTCAGATTCATTCCCTACTGAACTTAATTCTTATTTGATTGCGGTAGACGATAGAAATGGAATTTGACTCTCATCTCGCAATTGGTTACTTGCTATCGGACGGAAAAACCAGCGTCTGCGATTGCAATGCGCAATATTGTCTTTCATTGACTTGTAAATACAATTAGATTACACAAAGGCAGTTAATTTAGATTGCATGTGCGAGGTAAACAGAATCTATAAATTTTCATTTGGAAGTTTGTATGTTGCTATTTTGAATTCAAGTGCATTAAAGGTGAGCGTAGGCAGAAATTTAAATCGATCGAAAAAAATCCGTTATAATTCTGCTCACTTCGGACTTACTTTTCCGTACAAAATAAAAACTTGAAAATTATAATAGAAAATATATTACTCTGATTATTTCTATCCTGTACATGAGTCAACCCATTTTGGAGAGAGAGACAGACAGACAGAGCAATGTCTGTAGTACATTTTGAAATTTCAAGTGTTTATTTTTTTCCACGCGTTTCAGTTGGTATCATAACATAAAATCAAATAATTACCTCAAATAACGGCATGGTTGAAAGTATCATTTTCAGAATTTCGATACTTTGAACTTTTCCACTAATTCATCAAAGAAATCCCTTGCCTGCCATTTTTATGTCACTTGTTTTAAACATTGTCTCCTAAAAAAAAGCCCATACACACACTCTTTTGACCACCACCCCCACCCCACCACAAAAAAACATACACACACTCTTGTCACCTCCCCCCCAAAAAAAAAAAACAAGAAAAAAAAACAACATGCACAACCAAAACGTGTCGACGACAATATTTCATTTCACTGCCAACGGAAAATAATATGTCGAAATATAAAATCACGGAAAGCGTTTGTAGTTGCTAGTTTATCCATATCGGGACAATAGTCCTAGTGCGGATAACAAATCACACGGAATAATTTAAGATTCATGTTTATACCCTTTTAATCCCCAGTAATGAACATACTTCAAAAAAGGTTTTCAAAGATTTATCTTTACGTCTACAGTGAAATATCTTGTCATTAGTTAATAGCATTATCGGACTTTACATCCAGACAGTTATCGTTTTAATCCGGGCTGAATACTTCGCCATATCGCCCGTTGCGACTTATTTCATTCATATTTTTGCAAGACGTATTTCATTTAAATGTGACGAAAATTATTCTATTCATATGTGACGAGACGTATTTCATTCAAATGCGACATGACGTATTTCTTTCATATAGGACATGACGTATTTATTCAAATGTGACATGACCTGTTTCATTAATGTGTGATTAGACGTACTTCATTGAAATGCGTTATGACGTATTTCATTCAAATGTGACAAGACTTATTTCATTCAAATGTGACATGACTTATTTCATTCAAATGTGACATGACTTATTTCATTCATATGTGACATGACTTATTTCATTCATATGTGACATGACTTATTTCATTCCAACTTGACAAAAGTTTATTCATTGAAATGTGACAGATTATTTCATTCGTTTGTGACATGCCATATTTTATTCAAGTGTGACAAGAGTTTTTTTTTTCTTTGAAATGTGACATATATTATTTCATTCATATGTAACAATACTTATTTCATTCAAATGCGACCGCTTCGGTGGCCTAGTGGTTAGAGCGTCCGCCTCGGATGCGGGAGATCGTGGGTTCGATCCCTGGCCGAGTCATACCAAAGACTTACAAAAATGGTACTAACAGCTGCCTCGCTTGGCGCTCAGCATTAAGTGGTTAGTGTTAGGACTGGGCGGCCCGGTGTCAGGATAATGTGACTGGGTGGGACATCATGCTACATGTCTGCGACATGATGCCCCAGTGCTAGACATCACTATAAACTGCCACATTGCAGACATCGTAGCGATATGACTGAAAAATTGTTAAAGCTACGTTAAAAATCAAAATCACATCACATCACATTCAAATGCGACATGACTTATTTCATTCATATGTGACAAGACTTACTTCATTCAAATGTGACAAAGATTATTTCATTCATACGTGATTTATTGAATTCATATGTGACAAGACATCAGATACGTTATAAAATATTTTGCAAACATACAGATTTTCCACTGAAAACTATAATGTTGAAATAATGTGGAATCTTGATAACTTTTTCCATAAAAAGAAATCTTCGTAAGGAAATCGTTATGCCTAAACTGAAAAAAATGACCCCCCACGAATTTCTTACATAATTCTTACACAAGAATATTACATATGAAAGACTTTCTGCCTGACATTAAAAATTCAGATTTTTGTCAACTTTTAGTAAGTAAAGTTTCCTGTCGAATATGAATAATAATATCCAATTAAACGCGTACATTTTGTTTATTGAACGTTAAATAGCGACGCCTACTCAGCGATGAAGCCACAACTGAAGTTGTAGTGAACACTGATCGTAACGTATATTTCAGCAACCATCGTTTAAGTTAATATAATTATAACACGAATCTCCAAACAACTCAACGAACAAACATACGATGTAATAGACTGAGTGAGTAAGCATAAAAATGAATGGATGAACGAACGAATAAGTACATGTACAAGAAAAGAAGCAAACGGGAGAACTGCACAACATATGACGCAACAATGACAATCGTAATACTCGGTGCGATCTTATTTTAATCTAGTAATTCTAGTACACTCTTCTCGCGCGTGCTGTTAATATAGTCATTTGAATTTACTTATATTGCGGTCATAGGTTTAAGTCACTAAGTAGAGAATAGTGATCATAGTCATTAGAATAGTTATTCTTAAACGCAAAACTTATATTGTCTTACTGGGGTTCATCGTTTTTTTTTAAATGTTTCAGCCTTCTCTAATCTACTTCATTATGCACGACAGCTTTCAAAGCTAAAGAGCAATTGGTAATGTGAATAGGTTTCATGTGTGTGTGTGTGTGTGTGTGTGTGTGTGTGTGTGTGCAATTTAGATTTTTAACGTAGCTTAACAATTTTTCAGTCATATCGCTACAATGTCTACAATGTGACAGTTTATAGTGATGTCTAGCACTGGGGCATCATGCCGCAGACATGTAGCACGATGTGCCACCCGGCCAGATTATCATGACGCCAGGCCGACGAGTCCTAACACTAACCTCTTAATGCTGAGTGCCAAGCGAGGCAACTGTTAGTACCATTTTTATAAGTCTTTGGTATGACTCGTCTAGGGTTCGAACCCGACCTCCCAGATCTGAGGTGGACTCTCTAAATACTAGGCCACCGGAGCGGTATCATGGGGTGGGTGGCTATGGTATGGCAAAATATTACGAATAGCATTTAATAAGTGGGAAAATATAAATTATTAAGGAAAAAAAAACCGTAACTGAAATGTCCAGGTACAATTTGCTTTGCGAGAAAAAGTACTTACAAGAGCTAAAAGAGACAATTTGATATTGCATTTTGCGCGCAGTAAATCACGGCATTGAGATAAAATTGAGCTATTGCATTCTAATTAACGTGTTGCATACAGATTAAACAAGATGCAACAAGCGTTACATTATACACATGCAAAGAGCCTTCATTGCAATGCTTGTCGACAACATCACGATGCCATGCAGTGGGGGCTGCCATATTGTTCCTTTTCCAGTCAATCCAGTCTCATGACAGTCGTATTACACATATACTTGCAACCTGATAGTTACCATATAGAAAATATAGTTGTGGTTGGTACTGACAACAGCAAAGACAATTCCTAAAAATTTTTGTGACATGCCTACCATGAAATGGCTTATTTGCTTGCTCATTTTTCACGTCAATTCCTCTCTTCTGTAAATATTAATTTGTTGAAGTTAATATATTCGGGTATTATCAGTCCTTCATCCGTAATCCCCGTGTAAAGATAATAAAGAATACTTGACATTAGCTAATTAGCACAAATAAACCTTATATCTATCATAATTGGAATATATATATATACTGGCTTTTTTTGCTGTAGGGCTTAACGCCATTTTTCAGCACACGATAGGCTATACATGGCGGCCAGTATTAATGGTGGAGGAAGAACCCGGGAAATCCCCGGAAAGAACCACCGACCCTCGAGAAGCTACTAGCAAGCTTTCTCACATATCCACATTGGCCGAATCTGAGACTCGAACCCACGCAGACAGAGGTGAGATGGCAGTGATCCGTAACGGAGAGCGCTTTGGACCACTCGGCCACTCAGGGCAACAAATATATTTATATAACTGATTTTGCTTGTAATCATAAGAACTATTGTTACGGTTGTAGGTGTTTCCGCTAGTGTGTGAGAAGGCACTTCCTTCAAAGCAAGAACGTGGTCAAAATTTTAAAAAATTACGATCTTTTCAGATATAAGAGCAGTTGCATACTTTAGAAGGTATTAAGTTATATTGGATCTTAAAATTGTCAATAATCGTGAATGTTAAACTTAGTGTAGTGGGTGAATATGACATGAATACAGGTATATATCCATGTACTTTTCTGCAGCGGATTCTAGAGTGTTTCGAATAGGCCGCGTGTACGGAGAGCGTTGACATGTATTTCTACATTTAACTAGATGTACATCAGTGGTGATTTAGTGACAAGTTTTGTTATTTTTGTTATTTTTGATAACTTGTTGTTGATATTGTTTTGTGTGTGACATTTGAACACTGGGTAAATTAGCTTTTATCTTCGTGCAGTATAGTCATTGGAAAGACATGAATTGCTTTAAAAAAAGTAGTATACAACGAGGTGATTTGATGTAGCTGGTGGGCTACATTGGCCATAAATTTAAATATTGACCTACTAATATAGCAAAGGTGGTGTGCAATAAATGACATAGAAACTAGAATGCTATTTACGTTTGTATGTCACTTTATGGAAATTACAAGAGATGTCAAGTGACCAACAATGATTTATATGGATCCAGTTTGGCCCAGTCTCATTACATCAGATCTCCAATGTCGTGCGTGAAGATCTGACAGCGACCAATTTGGGGTCGTGTTCTAGTAACCTAAGTAATTACTATCGGCGCTAATTTTATCAGCCAATCAAATGAAGTCTTATATCTTTCGCGTTTGGGAGAATGAGCAGTATGGCTGGAGAACAGCAATGTGTGCTGTCAATTTCAGTTACTTTCAGATTTCTGAAAACTGCATTTCCATTAGCTAATTTCAAAGGTCAGAAGAACATTACCCTTAACCGGTCGCTGTCACGTCGGACATTATAGATCTCCTTTCAATCAGATTGCAGTATGGCTGGGCATAGTAATTGTCGTCCCCTGCAAATATCAAGTACCTTCAAACAGGACATATACTATCATATTTTGGTCATTGCAATCGATAGAAACTATGGTAAAAACAGGTATTAACAGGTCGTAGATAGGTCAACACTGTGCTTGCCCTCTTGAAAGAGTCTATGATGGAAAGCATGAGCACAAAGGTGTAAAGTCGATGTGATATAGCTACACTGTTCAGACCTTACACTATTTTTATTTTTTCATGTAAATTAATATGCGAGACACCTGTCACTTGCAACGTGTGTAATTAGGCTAACTACTAGAGCAGTGGTTCCCGAAGTGGGCGTTACCGCCCCGTGGGGCGGTCAGATTACCAGCGGGGCGCTAATACTGAATAATACTTCTTACAGGGTCAGGTAGGGGGCGCTAGAGATAAACAAGGGGGCGGTGGCCTGAAAAAAGTTAGGGAACCACTGTACTAGAGAGTTACATTGGACACAACGGCTGAAAGTGAACAGGGCTATGCCCCAGGGTAGGGCTAAGATGAACTGGGTTATGTCCCAGTGTACGGTTGAAATGAACTGGGTTATGTCCACTACAGTTAGTGACCATGATAATATGAGATTAAATTGGCCCTTGCAGTGTATAGGTATTCCAGCCCTTCCCTGGGACATAGCCCAGTTCATCTCAGCCCTACACTAGTAGGGCTGAGAGGGCTGAGATGAACTGGGCTATGTCCCAGGGAAGGGCTGGAATACCTATACACTGCAAGGGCAAATTTAATCTGGTAGTATCATGGTCACTAACTGTATACATGCATTGAAAGCGGTCATCTAAATTATTTACATGTCGTGGAATAAGATATAAGTGCAACAGGTAGGTCTGAAGACATTGCACACTGTTTGTTGCACATCTTAATATGTGTATTCATGTTGATTGATGAGTCAACAATCATATAGCTTCTTGTTCCTCACATATTGGTTCGTGTATTTCTGACACAATAGTAAACGTTACACCTCCTTCCAATCCAGGCCCCTTTTCTTGACCCTCAATATTTTAGTGTCAGTAATATCTTTTGGCATCACAAGCACCACACATATTCGGTGGTTATGGGGATGGGTTTTGACATAGTGTTTCTTCCTCGAAAGAAACATAAAGAAAAATATTAGACCATACTCTTACATTTTGCACATGATTTTGCCTTGAACAAAATGCAATGGTGCCAAGAAAGTGGTCAGAGATGATTTAAAGTACAGAAAACTAAATTGTAAATTGTGATATAGAAAATCTAACTTGACTGGTCGATATTTAGATGTACAACATGTACATAATTACATATTAGCATACAATATGAAAATAGTCCAGACTGTTCATTTTGGGATCATCATAATGTTTGAGACTGAAAATTGTTTCTTTATTATTTATTTATTTATTTATTTATTTATTTATTTATTTATTTATTTATTTTAATATTATTATTATCATTATTATTATTGTTATTATTATTATTATTATTATTATTATTATTACCACCACAATACATACACAGTTGCTCATTGTTTTCATTAAAAAAAGTGCTGCTTATGGCCATTACGGGCCTCACTACCTTTTGCAGAACTACTGGCGGCCTGTTTGGGACTGACAACAACGCATTTTATTTGCAAACGTTATGTGCAGAAAACAGCTAAATTGTTCAGTATCTCCAAGGGTAATAAAAAATCTACTTCTCCTTGCCATTAAATATAATATTTACAAGTGTCATTGACGTTTCTTTTTCAGTACATAAAGTGCTCCATTTTGCTGTGCACTGCATAAAAGTCTGTGGACAAAATTGTATGGAATTTGTTTTATTATAAGTTATTCTTTAGCACACTCACTGCTAAATGTTACAAGATACTCATTTCACGGAAATGGGACATCACCTTTAACAATATTAGGCAATTTCTTCACAACTGGTGTTACATTCCCCACTCACGAGTACTGAATTGTCATCAACAATAGCCTTTAACTGACCAGAATTCGCGACTGAGGGTCCAAAGGACAGGTTTTATGCACACATTTGACGTTGCATACACCTGCCTTATATAAAAATTCATTAAAAAAATAAAACACACGACTGAGGTCAAAAGGTTCCATATTTTTAATTAAATAAATAAAGCAAAACATAACAATATCATTCGCTTGACCTGAAATATCAGTGGAAATTCATAGAATTAAAGGTTGATTAACCCCACCCCCAAATTTGTACATTAATTTTTCATGTCCGAAGGTCATTTTTGAAAACACGTTATGCTCACAGTGCAATCACTAGTCATTATCCTAGGTGATAATTTTGAAAAACAACGTGTACTTAATAGCCTGATGCAATTCACAATAGCTGTCATCCAGGCAGTTTTGGGGATATTCTACCTGCCTTGAATCAACGTGTCTACTGCTATAAGTGGCTAGCTCTGCTTCCTAGCCGACTATTGGTATTTCACGGGCTACATACTGTGCAGTGACAAAATGAAGTGTACATGCCTCACATCAATTTAAAAAACAAACATAAGATTGAAAGACCAAATTCATAAATATATCCATATCTTTAATTATTACACAAACATAGCTCAAAAAGTCATACCAAAGCCTTAAGAAATTTGCCAGGGGCCAATTGTTATGTAATCTGATATAATTATATCTGATTTGATATATATTTATTTTAATTGAATTGTTTGTTTGTAAGTTTTATTTTCTTTTTTATGTTTCATTACATGATATTGTAATGTAAATTTATTCACTGGAGATGATATTTTTCCAGAAAATCAGTTGACCTGAATCATTCTTTCGTAAACAACCAAATTTTGACCTAGATCCTGACATTGATTCAAAATTAGTAGCAGCCACGTAAATAAGTTCTATTTGTTATTTTAAAATGATTGGTTGTTGTCGAGGTCATGATGGGACTACGTGATTTAAGAGTAAACACTTTTTTAATTTTATTTCTTAGAGTAAAATGATTGGTTCTTGTCAGGGTCATGTTAGGCGTACGTGACATAACACGATCACGTGACACCCCTTTTCGATTTCGCAACTTGGAGATTTTCGAAACTGCGCTTTAGAATACGATATAAACTTTGTTTTTAGAGAGATAGTCTCAGTTGGGCTTTTACACTGGAAAGTGTTGTGTCGTTTGGAGTCTTGTCAAATTATTTGGATTCAAAAGGATTAATTCTTTTTTCCCTGGAAAATACGTGTGCTCATATGAAATTCTTGAACAAAGACAGCTCTTATAAAAATTTATTCGGATTTCCTAAACCGGAGTGATATTTCTTGTTTCTCCAAGGAACTGTAGACTTCTACACACTACAGGTGACAGCATACGTCATCGTCTTCCATCTTGTGTTCTTCGTCGGGACTCGAACTTGAAATCATTAGAAGATTTTATTATTAGGACTTCTAAAATTTTATTCGTGGATTATTCTTGGATTATTTTGGGATTCGATTCTTAAAACCAAAGTTCATATTTTTTCAATTTTACAGTATTTTTCCAGGGAAATAAGTTATTATATTTTATCAATGCTTGTTGTTTTCACTCTTTCTTGTGTTACTGTTTATTGGAGCCTAAACGCGTAACATAAGACAATTTACGAAACTGTCCCCTGCCACCTGAGCAAAATGACCTGAGTTACGTATGACATTTTCCGATGAACGAAATTACAAAAGATTGAGAATAAAATTGACAGACTGCGTCCGACGCACCGTTTTGTTGGTTGATAGCCTATATCATGCTTTCTGTAACTTCTACATTGTGATCAAATTGTCCTTCCGATTGAAGCAGGCATATTTGTTTACGTACACGTCAGCTCTGTCTGCAACCGGTGTGTTTGGTGACGACGTTTTCGAATAAAACGGTAAGATTTGGACGGGATATTCCGTTTCCTGCATTTACAAATACTCTGATTATACGGTTAGACTTCACTTGGTGGCGTCAGTTTTTCATCGTCAGAATTGTTTGTGTCCGTTGGCGCTACTACAAACGATAAGTATGACAATAAACAGTCCATAGGTCAGGTTGCACGTGCACAGGTCCACAGAACATGAATGAAATAGGTCGTATCCATCACTACTACTTGCAATCACGAGGTGGTAAAGAATGGTACTAAATGCACCCGATTCAAAGTTCGTTACAGTGGACCAAAAATGTTGTCAATTGAAAATTAGTGAGGCTTATTTATCATAATTAATCTCGTGACCTCATTTATGTCCAAACAGTAATTGAACGTCATAAAGTCATTTCTAAGCACCACCATTAGCCGTATAAGAGGCATTTATATACTGGCTGGAAATATTCGTTCGTGTGAAGTAAAATCTTTGAAGAAAAAAACAAACTATTAACGACAAACATGTGTCAATGGCAGAAAACGTTGACATAATCTGAGCTCAAATGACTATGCAAATTTGAGAGCAGATTTCTTTACCACATTTAGAATCCGTGTAAATCACATTCACATTATCATCATCATTATTGTCATCTACATCAACTTCCTCCACAACCATAAAACAAGCAAAACTATTTTAAAATAAGCATGAGAAAGAAGAAAGACCAGTTTCCCTATTCCTAGCATTGTCTTCTTTATTTTCGGCGTTGCAGTCATCTTCGTCACTAGAGCTGATACAAACTTAGAGATTTTAACTTGATACTTGTCAGGCATAAACATGCTTTAGTCGTTCCGAGATTTAAATGTCATGTGTAAATCATACATATTGAACATGAAATAAGGTTTGAAAGGTATCTGAAGAAAGGAAACATATCCATCAGGTTTACAATATACATATTGCAAATACAATACATCCATTAACGTAATGAAGGAAACGCAGAATTCTATAATAACGAAAGGGACGCTAATATTCCAGGCAATTACACAGTTTAAAAGTGTTAATGTATGACTCAAGGTACTAATTCAGTTCCCATAGTAAACCTATGCAAGCACATGATATTAAAAATTCAATAACTTTAAATTTCTGAGTGTTCATGATCAAACCTATATTTATCACTATAGATGAAACCTGGATGACAACGTCTTTGTAGCGAGCATTTTCTGGGCTTACATGTGTTTGAAACACGTGCTTTCAATTCCGCACCAAAGAGTCAGGTGTTATTTTCAGTAATGAGTGTTCAGGGCTCAAGACTGGTAAAGGACTTTAATTCCATCAAGAAAACGATGTCTATTTTTTAGTTACAACTAAGATAAGCTCTCAAAATACTTTTTCCTACAAAATAACTTTCATTATCAACCAATCCTGGTCACCCAAACACATACATACTCTATTTTATGTTCACCCATTTCCAGGCTGGCTGCCATTTTTCCATACAATTAGTACCGTGTGTATTGTACTGACTGAAATGAATGTTAGAACGCCGTCGTAATTGGTATCGTCCTCTGTTCACAACAAGACATCTCAAACCTATTCCACAGAGACAGATGATCTCATGGCTATTTCACAGCGACTGAAGATGTCAAGCATATATCACAGAGACGGATGATCTCAGGCCTATTTCACAAATACAGATGATCTCATTCCTATATCACAGATACAGATGATCTCATGCCTATTTAACATAGACAGTTGTTCCAATGACTATTTCACAGAGACAAATGATCCCAGGCATATTTCCACAGACAGCTGATCACATGTCTATTTCAGAGAGACAGATGATCCCAGGCCTATATCACAGGGACGAATGATTTCAGGCCTATTTCACAGGGACGAATGATTTCAGGCCTATTTCACAGGGACGGATGATCTCAGGCTTATTTGACATAGACAGAAAGCCAGAGCCAGACGAAAATTAAAGAATTTTCCCTTTAGAGCTCATAAATCTTACGAACGCTATTCTTGAGCATTTGATAGTTTACCTGATTTCGATGAGAGTTTCGTCGCTTTTTCAGTCTTTTCATCAAAACTACCGAGGTACCAGAACAAAAGATACTTCTTTATTTTCTTCTAAAATTGTGAATCTGTTGATTCTAACAGCTGTGAAGCTATTCGGAATCACAATTATAACATCAGGCACAATTATACGCAAACAAGTGGAATTTATTGCCTATGTTTATTGTCTTTAATAAATCCAGGTTGTGCTTCTTCTGGAAAGTTGTATGGCAATGTTAAAGCCATTAGACAATCTGTAACGCTCGCACTAACATGTTCTAATTCCTTCATCAATGTACTTCAAACATAATCTAGTTCTGTTAAAGAAACGTGAAGCACGTGGCAAATCGACATGGGCGACGGTAACGCTCAAAGCATTTGCATTTACTACATTATTCGGATTTCACTCTTGCCATGTTGAACTGACTTTGAATTTACTGTAGCCGGTTCAAAAACATCCCATCCAAGCAGAGAGATTCCGGAAGGTTGTTCGTATTTGGAAGCTTTATTTACGATCCAGTTAACTCTGAGGAATATAACCGATATATTAGACAGGAAATTAAATCACAGTGTGAGTTCGAGATTTGCGTGTTTTATGATTGCAATTTCTGCCACCTCGAGGTCACAAGAGGCAAGATTAATATGAAAACCTTTCACGTTTCACAGTTATAACAGAATTATGGATCCATGATCGGGATAGAAAATGAAGATTAATTTGACTTACTACTAATCTGAGTTTCGTGACAGGTGCAATTGGACCCATTACATTTGAAATAAAATTTGCTGAAAAGGTTCGATGTCAACTATCTGTGAGGATATAGTTCAGATCTTCGACACAGAGAATCTGTTCGTAGATTTTTATCTTATTTATTTATTTATTTATTTATTTATTTATTTATTTATTTATTTGAAAAACATGTTGTTCTTAGATGAAGAGCCTAATAATTAGTTCACTCTGATATCATCACAACACTTGCTTAATGTCACCTAAAATTACAAACGGTCTTGAACCACACATAAACCTATTTTTGTACAGGATACACCCACCGCTCTCTTTGCAGATTTTAGACAACCTCAGAATCGTAGGACATGGCAGAATTATAGCCGTATAATTTATTCATGTCGGCATTGATATCAATCGGAGATAACCCTTAAAGCGCCCGGATTTTACTGGATGTTTCTTATCCACTAGTAGAATTCTTCTTCTCTGACATTTTTACGTCGTTGTCATGTACTTATGTCACGTCACACCCATTTATCTGACAGTGTCCGACGTGATGCACGTCCAGCTAAATATCCTTTTATAGAACGCTGTTTTGTCTATGGATTGACACTAAAGTTACTGACAGGTTCACAGAAGCAAACAAGTTAAAATAATCAACACTTTTCGTGGACTAAACAAATTGGTCGTCAATATAAGAAGATAGTGTGCTGTCTGATTTGGATTTTTAACGTAGATTTAAAACAAAAATCAGTTATATCGCTACGATATCTGCATTGTGGCAATTTATAATGATATCTTTTAATGACTTTGCTATGACTCGGTCGGGGTTCAAACCCGCGAGCGAGCTCCCGCATTCGAGGCGAATGTTCTAAGCACTTAGGCCACTGGAGCGGTCAATGTCTTTTTGTTTTGTGAACCTCTACTAGACGGAGTGCAACAGGATATATTACCACCTTTGCCAATCCTAACGCAGTCCTTATTATATTTTTCCGGACCATTCCATTTTGTTTTTAAAAAATAGTAATGTTTTGACAGAAACAGTATGTGTAATCAGATACATGTATGCCTAGATCATAAGCAACGACGACAGATAAATTACAAGGGGAGAGCTAAATTTGCCATTAATTTTGACTTGTGCGTCCCATCGAAGTTTGCCTATTTTTTTTTTATTAAATTTTGTCTTTAGCAAAAATATTAAAAATTATGGAAAATGAGAGTATTAGCGGGACTGCCTTGAGTAACGTACTTATTTAAATCACCGCCTTGAGTAACATGCATATTTAAAGCACTGCCTTGAGTAATATATTATTTGAAGGGCTGTATTATGTAATATACGTATTTAAAGGTTTGCCTTGAGTAATATACGTATTTAAAGGACTGCCTTGAGTAATATACGTATTTAAAGGACTGTCTTGAGTAATATACATATTTAAAGCATTGCCTTGAGCATTATACGTATTTAAAGGACTGCCCTGATTAATATACTATTTAAAGGACTCTCTTGAATGATATATGTATCTAAAGGCCTTCATAGAGTAATATATGTATTTCATGGGCTGCATTGAGTAATATACGTATTTAAAGCACTGCCTTGAGTAACATACGTATTTAAACTGCATTGAGCAATATACGTATTTAAAGCACTGCCTTGAGTAACATACGTATTTAAAGGACTGCCTTGAGTATTATATGTATTTAAAGCACTGTCTTGAGTAATGTAAGTATTTAAGGGACTGCATTAATTATTATACTAATTTAAAGGACTGCCTTGAGTAATATGCCTATTTAAATGACTCCCTTGAGTAATATATGTATTTAAAGCACCGCCTTGAGTAATATATATATTTAAAGGACTGCCTTAAGTAATATACGTATTTAAAGGACTGCCTTGAGTAATGTACATATTTGAAGCACTGCCTTGAGCATTATAAGTATTTAAATGACTGCCTTGAGTAATATACTATTTAAAGGACTGCCTTGATTAATATACGTATTTAAATGACTGCCTTGAGTAATATATGCAGTTAAAGGACTGCATTGAGCAATATATGTACTTAAAGGACTGCATTGAGCAATATATGTACTTAAAGGACTGCATTGAGCAATATACGTATTTAAAGGACTACATAGAGTAATATACCCATTAAAAGACTGTCTTGAGCAATACACTTATTCTAAAGACTACCTTGAGTAATATCTGTATCTAAAGAACTGCTCTGAGTGATATACGTATTTCAAGTACTGCCTTGAGTAATATGCTTATTTTAAAGACTGCTTTGAGTAGCATATGAATTTAAAAGAATGCCAAAGTCGTGAAAATATTCAAAGACCTTTTCTTTAATATCGTATCAGCAGTGGCAAAACTGATCGTAAAAAGGTGATTGAAATTTCCTTGACAGAGAACGGATCATAATATACGATCTGCACGTATTCTTAGTGGTATGATTCCAATGAATGGTAACTCGATAACTATACAGAGCAAAAGAAGCTGTCTCCGGAGATAATGTAACTTACATTCAATAGCATCGATCGTTCAATCTATGGATGCTAAAAACAAGACAATTAATTTGGATTGCTTGTTTCACATCAAATGGTCTATACATCTCTACTGAATCCGTCGGCTGGATATAGAGGAGGTATCTTTGGATCCGAAGTAAGTGTGTGTGTGTGTGTGTGTGTGAGAGTATATATATATATATATATATATATATATATATATATATATATATATATATATATATATATATATATATATATTGCACTAAAGATACAAACTTTCAATTTTTTTCGGAATCCTCCTTACCTTAAAAAAATAATGTTTGCTTAGATGGACCGCTCCGGTGGCCTAGGGGTTACAGCGTCCGCCTCGGATGCGAGATGTCGTGGGTTCGATCCCCGGCCGAGTCATACCAAAGCCTTATAAAAATGGTACTAACAGCTGTCTCGCTTGGCGCTCATCATTAAGAGGTTAGTGTTAGGACTGGTCGGCCTGGTGTCAGGATAATGTGACTAGGTGGGACATCATGCTACATGTCTGCGGCATGATGCCCCAGTGCTAGACATCACTATAAACTGTCACATTGCAAACATCGTAGCAATATGGCTGAAAATGTTTTAATGCTACGTTAAAAATGCACACACACACTTGCTTAGATGCTTGGTTAAATTCATTTCATGCAATCTTTTTTTCTCGCTTATGTCAACGAGTTTATCTGTGACATTGTTCCAGCCTTTAATCTTTCTAAAGAAACATGGTCCATATTAATTGCATTCATTAATGAATATTTTTATTTCTTGTATTGAAAGGTAACACTTTCGATAACAAACGAGGAGGTTATCGAGATAATTTGTTTTACCTTCACAAAAACTGAGACACCACTCCTCACTGTAGACATCGTAGCTATATGACTGAAAATACGTTAAAAACCCAAATCACACACACACACACACACACACACACACACGGCACAAAATATAAGGTTTAGCATTATTAAAAATTTACGGTGCCATTTATTCATTCATTCACTTCGAGCCTTTCCTCGACGGAATTAAGTAATTTTTAGACTTATCGAGAAAATCCTAATTGCTCATTATAACGTGTGAAATCACTCATAAATCAACATTCACGAGAGTGTAAATGGTTTTGAATAGGATTCGACCCATTTTCAATCCAGAACAAATCTCCGCATGATAAAAACGACACAATATTCATCTATGTTTAACTGTTAACATGTTTGTGAAAAACAGCAATGTATGTATGTATGTATGTATGTATGTATGTATGTATGTATGTATGTATGTATGTATGTATGTATGTATGTATGTATGTGTGTATGCATGCGTGTATGCATGCTTGTGTGTATGTATGTATGTATGTATGTATGTATGTATGTATGTATGTATGTATGTATGTATGTATGTATGTATGTATGTATGTATGCATGTGTGTATGCATGCGTGTGTGTATGTATGTATGTATGCATGCATGCATGCATGCATGCATGCATGCATGCATGTATGTATGTATGTATGTATGTATGTATGTATGTATGTATGTATGTATGTATGTATAAACTCAATAATATATACTTAGCGAATGACCAAAATCCATTTCAGATGAATAGTTCTTATGTCACTTGTTTAGGCTCGAATAAACAGTAATACAAGAAAGCGTGAAAACAATAAGCTTTGAAAAAAATACAATAATGTATTTCCCTGGGAAAATGTTAAAATATTTTTTAAAAATATGAACTTACGGTTTTTAGAATCAACTCATAATCCAAGAATAAAATTTTAGCAGTCCTACTAATAAAATGTTCTTCTGATTTCACGTTCGAATCCGACGAAAAATCCAAGATGGGAGACAATAACGTATGCTGCAATCTGTATTGTTGAAGTCTATAGTTCCTTGTAGAAACAAGAATTATCACTCCGGTTTCTGACAGCTGAATAATTTTTTATATAAAAAAACTGTTCTTGTTCCACAACATTACATGAGCATAAGTATTTTCCAGAAAATGACAGAATTAATCCTTCTGAATCCAAGTAATTTGAAATAACTCCAAACCAAGTAATTTGAAATAACTCCAAACAGCACAACATACAACTAATAATTTAACAGCCCAGCTTCTACTGAAATAAATTCTCCAAAACATGGGTTATATTGTATTATTAACGTAAGCAAGGGTCACGTGATCATCTTCTCGAAGAGTATAGAAGCAAGTACTTGTTACAGATCACGTTTACCCAGTGAGACCCTGACGAAACCCAATCGTTTTATTCTAAGAAATAAAAAAAATAAAAAAAATTGTTTACATCTTACGCATGAAGTCCCATCATGACCTCAAAAACAACCAATCATTTTAAAATAAAACAGAACTTGTTTACGATGGTTGCTACAAATTTTAAAACAAGGTCAGGATTTAGAGCAACAACTGGTATTTATAAACAAACAGTCGAGGTCAGACTATTTTCTGAAAGCAAAGTATCATCTCTAGTGAATAAATTAACATTACAATATCATGCAATGAAAAATATAATTTTTAAAACTGACAAACAATTAAATTTATATATATATATATATATATATATATATATATATATATATATATATATATTATATATATATATATATATATATATATATATATATACATTAAATCAGATACAAGTAAATCAAATATACATAACATAGTTAAGTTGCTAAACAAAATTATTATTAAGCTACGATTCACTTGTCTGAATCGCCGGTTTTATACTTAACATCAGACTTTACTATTGTAGTAAACTTTCTTCAATTTATTGACCTCACACAAACACAGACACGCACACGCAAGTCTAATTATCTATAGTATGCTTGAAGTAACACATGAGTCAGTCATATCGAGGGTTGAACGTAAACTATGCCAACTACATTTTTCACATTTTGACATAATTAATATTAAATGTTTTAGTGAGTTATACAAATATGTATAGTTTTTATCTTACTATTTTGCAATATTGTTTTGTAAAGGAAGCATTTTTCTTTATGAATCAAAGGAGAAATAATTCAATACGTCTCGTTCTCTTTTGTATTTTCATTTTTGGTAAGAGGAGGTATATGCAGTTAGTACTTCAACCTTTAAGAAAAATGTTAAACTTGGCAGGTAAGTGGTAAAATGTTATGCTGGCATCTTTTATCGGAATTCTGAATGTATAAAACCTACCGTGCCAGAACATCAAACAAACAAATATCACCTTTCCTTACCAAAATAATTTGAATAAGAATATCAAACATGCTATATAATGGTTATATCAAACATACTGTATAATGGTTATATCAACCATACTGTATAATGGTTATATCAAACATACTGTATAATGGTTATATCAACCATACTGTATAATGGTTATATCAAATATACTGTATAATGGTTATATCAACCATACTGTATAATGGTTATATCAAACCTACTATATAATGGTTATATCAAACATACTGTATAATGGTTATATCAGCCATACTGTATAATGGTTATATCAAACCTACTGTATAATGGTTATATCAAACATACTATATAATGGTTATATCAAGAAATGCTGTATTATGGTTATATCAAGCATACTGTAATGCGGTTACATCAAGCATACTCTATTATGGTTATATCAAGCATACTGTATAATGGTTATATCAAACCTACTGTATAATGGTTATATCAAACATACTATATAATGGTTATATCAAGAAATGCTGTATTATGGTTATATCAAGCATACTGTAATGCGGTTACATCAAGCATACTCTATTATGGTTATATCAAGCATACTGTATAATGGTTATATCAAACCTACTGTATAATGGTTATATCAAACATACTATATAATGGTTATATCAAGAAATGCTGTATTATGGTTATATCAAGCATACTGTAATGCGGTTACATCAAGCATACTCTATTATGGTTATATCAAGCATACTGTATAATGGTTATATCAGACATACTGTATAATGGCTATATCAAGCAATGCTGTATTATGATTATATCAAGCATACTCTATTTGTGGTTATATCGAGAATACTCTATTTTGGTTATATCAAACATACTCGATAACGGTTATTATCAAGCAATGCTGTATAATGGTTATATCAAACATACTTGATAATGGTCATTTTTCACATTAAGATCAGTTGTTGGTCAAATATGTTTAGTTATTTATCAGAGAAGATGCAGTCACAGCTGTTATATCAGCGATTGTTCCACTCCCTACGGAAATACAGCCCAAAAAAGACTGAAATAACATTAGAAACGTGTTTTCTATATCTTTCGGTATTAGAGTAAAAGTTCCAGAATGGTAATTTGTCCCCT
Organism: Sinohyriopsis cumingii; assembly: GCA_028554795.2. NCBI lineage: Eukaryota > Metazoa > Mollusca > Bivalvia > Unionida > Unionidae > Sinohyriopsis > Sinohyriopsis cumingii. The sequence continues at coordinate 84,819,969 of CM068838.1, forward strand.
TTTTTTTTTTTTTTTTTTTGTGGGGGATATATCTGGCAGCTCCTTACTCGACAGTTTAACACAAGATACGGACTGATTTATATTCTCTGAGAGCCAAACACCAGCATATGCTGTTATGAATTTGTGATGGAGGATAAACCACGCCACATGTCTTAAACGTTTCATTATTCCGCAATCATGTAAAACGTCTGAGCATTATGCGTCAATAATAAACAATGTTAGAATCAATGCAAATTCTTTTCCTTCGTCATATGAACAATCTCGGTGTGTATGGTGTTTAACCCTAATCAGTGTTCTCATCTTTGTTTGCATCGGGAGTTGGAAGTTTGTCTTTCACGTATTTACTGGATGGGAGGGACACAGTATTTCTCTAGCGTTCTTTATAAAGCATAGATGGGCAACTTAGCTTTTTTCGCAACAGGAATTGACAGTTTTGCCTGGTGCCTTTAAGCTAATGCCTTATAGTAAGTACTGGTAGATTCCGGTAAATCCCTGGTTCCTTTAAGCTAATGCCTTACATTACTGGTAGATTCCGGTCAATCCCTGGTGCCTTTAAGCTAATGCCTTACAGTACTGGTAGATTCCGGTCAATCTCTGGTGCCTTTAAGCTAATGCTTTAAGTACTGGTAGATTTCGGTCAATCCCTGGTGTCTTTAAGCTAATGCCTTACAGTACTGGTAGATTCCGGTCAATCCCTGGTGCCTTTAAACTAATGCCTTACAGTACTGGTAGATTCCGGTCAATCCCTGGTGCCTTTAAGCTAATGCCTTACAGTACTGGTAGATTCCGGTCAATCTCTGGTGCCTTTAAGCTAATGCCTTAAGTACTGGTAGATTCCGGTCAATCCCTGGTGTCTTTAAGCTAATGCCTTACAGTACTGGTAGATTCCGGTCAATCCCTGGTGTCTTTAAGCTAATGCCTTATAGTACTGGTAGATTTCGGTCAATCCCGGGTGTCTTTAAGCTAATGCCTTACAGTACTGGTAGATTCCGATTAATCCCTGGTGCCTTTAAGCTAATGCCTTATAGTACTGGTAGATTCCGGTTAATCCCTGGTTATTAAAGAGGTTACTTAAGGCACGTTTATTAGATATATATTTCACAACTAGGCTCTTTGGTATTTTGTTCTCGAACATCTGTTTCCTTGTTTAACTTGCTTCAATTCCGGTAAGTATATAAACTCCAGTCATGGGCGCCTGCACATAAGGGCAAAGGTGTGTGGGAACTTCCCCCTCCCTATTTCACGTCTAAATATGTTTTGGCCTACAACATTAAAACTTAATAGCTGACCACTACATGTTTGCCCACCCACCAACCCTGAAAATAATTCTGCCGGAGCCCCTGACTTAAGTGGAACTACAAGGGGTTACCCTTCCTTGCAAGTTATTCTACACTTCTCCATTGTTTAGAAATACACACTTTCGCGATCTTCTTTACATGTTCAATATTAGCACGGATAGAGTCACGTTCCTTCACAAATGTCCACTTTTTAGAAACGTCTATTTGATGTGGGTTTTTGTTTCCTTCATTTGTTTGAATACATGATAGAAATGCCCGTGATACAAATTGATTTATGTTGTGATGTTGTGTCCACTGCAATATGGGAAATGTATGTAACTTCATTGATGTTAGATATCCCGCATGTAAGAGAGCTAAATACACGATAACAGACCTTATTGCTAGACCTCGTCCTCATCGTATCTATCTCATGAGAAGCAAGCTGCTTCACCATCTCTAAATGAATAGATTGTTAACTTATAGCGGCAGACTCTTGCTTTGCAATATGGAGCGATTATCTATCAGTACAGCTTGTAACTCGACTATCGCAGTGTGTCAAGTTGCATAAAGTTTGGACTCTTTCCTTATCTTTCTCTGTTACATGTAAGTTACATGAACATCCGTCTCATTTGGTTTCCTTCTTCTCTTATCACAGCATGGTAATAATCCCTACTCTTTATTTTGTTATATGCAGCTGAGAACTTGTTTTAATGGGACTGTGTTAATATCTATGGGTGTTATACTGATAAGTCCATTTTCTTGTCTGTTTTTCTTTTTTCATCCAATTTGTTTTTCATGCCGTATGGTGCTCATAGCGACAACAAATAAGACACCGCGCTTTCTTCTCACTAAAAAAGGTAAATTATTACACTTCCCGAAATTGTTTATTTCTTTAAAAATTGTTTTATCATCTTTGCACTTTTCTACCTGGAATGAATGTGGTCGTCTAAAATTTAGGTCATGTGAAGGTTTATCTTGTATTTTGGATCAACGATGTGTTCTAGAAACAATTCGATTATGGGTTTCTTCTGATTTACTGGATGAATGATACGAGCCCCCACCATACCTATTAGTGAAGACTCCATGGTACTTGCTCCTCGTTGTATATTAAACAATTTGGTTTAACCAGCATCGTTGTAAATACATTTCACTTCATCAACAGTTCATTGATTGAGACACATTTATTCGTCACCCTTTGGAACCTCGTTCAGACGCTGCCTATACCATGTGCTATCAAATAAAACTTTGCTGATTCTCATAATTAGATAAACTTCAGTAAATCTGAAAAATTTCCTCCAGGTGATCTTTTGCTATATTTTCAAACATTTGAATCTTCAATGAGATCTGAATACATGGTTAACTTCCTTTGTGCACAGATATTTGTCTTCCACCTCTTTGAATTGGCTATATTTTTTGTTAATAAGAATCATTTTGAGGTGTCATATTTCTTCCTGTAAATCAGTACTTGGTGTTTTCACGTAAAATATGTTTTGCCTGATGAATTACCACGTGTTACAGCATCATCAGCTGCAGGAGCGTTTGAATCATTAGCACCTGCCATGTTGACTTCTCCGTCTTGCACACCCTGTATGCTTGAACATCCGTCTCATTTGGTTTCCTTCTTCTCTTATCACAGCATCATAATAATATCTACTCTTTATTTTGTTATGTGCAGCAGAGAACTTGTTTTAATGGGAATGTGTTAATATCTATGGCTGTAATCAGATAATTCGTCGGCTTGAAAAATATGACGTTGAAATCTCAAGGAATCTGGCATAAAACCGATCATATCTGAATTCCACTAGCAATTACTTTTCATTTCTTCATTCATTTTAATTAATATGTTTTGTTCTGATTCAGGTTTTTGCTCTCTATAAAAGTAATAAAGCACCGATAATAGATTATGCTTTCCTCTCTACGCTCAGCTATCATAGCTCTCTGATGCTATATTGATATACAGTGATTTAAATGTTCCAAAACATCCGGCATTAAACAGTTACTATCTGGACAAATTGTCTTTCCATCCTTTTATTTGCTAAAAGCTTTTCCAAGTGATTGATGTTTTATTTGTGTAATCTATACAGAGCTTTCATTTTATTCACACTCTGATTATCACGTTTAAAATATCGGAACTCTCCTTTCGTTTGCTCTCTGAGTTTTCATATTTATTGCTTTCAGATTAAGACGGGTAACTGATATGTCGTAATTCCTATGAACCGTCCTTGAGAGAAGTACCTGATAGGTCGTTTTCAGAATCACTTTATAAATCAAAACTGGTCCCTTCTTTTGATACAGTTTTACCATCGGTTTTGTTTCATTGTCTGTGAAACATTAATGCAGTTAGTATCTTTGCAGAACGCGCGCGTGTGTGTGTGTGCGCGCGCGCGCGATTTGGATTTTTAAAATAGCTTTAACAATTTTCCAGTCATACGATGTCTGCAGTGTGACAGTTTATCTAACACTGGGGCATCATGCCACAGACATGTTGCATGATGTCCCACCCAGTCACATTATCCTGACACCAGGCTGACCAGCCCTAACTCTAACCTCTTAATGCTGGGCACCAAGCGAGGTAGCTGATAGTACCATTTTTATAAGTCTCTGGTATGACTCGGTTGGGGTTCGAACCTCGAGGCGGATGCTCTAACCACTTAAGCCACAGGAGCGGTCGGTTTCATTTTATTGTGTCCACCTCTTCTTTTACATCTTTTTTCTCAGATGGTCAAATGCCTTACTCCATTTCTTCATTTGTTCAAATTTCGCATGCATTTTAGGACCATATGTTAGTAATCGGTCATTTTCATTTGAAGGGATTGTCTATATTTTCTTTTGAACTAATAGTGGGAAGATTGCTTTTTTTACGGAGCGTAGTCGCTGTCTTTGTCAGTGGTTATTTTTATCTCTGATGCTGTGCCCTTCTTTCTTTTTACAGGCAAGTTCTCCTTTCATTACTGAATGCGATAATTCTGTATCCGTTATCTCTAAACAAAGAAACTTAGCTTTTATGTACTGGCATTTTCTTCTTTCCAAGTACTTACATTACACTCAGCTATTTCGTAATTTAGTCAGCAATGAATAACCTCTGAAACAATGGGTTCTAAGGTTGCTATAATTTAACCAATTTCATGTTTGATGTAAATTTTGTCAGACATGCCTTTTGTAGCATCATGGATAACATAATTTACATCATACAGTTGCAAAATATTTATAAATCAATACATTATACTGCTATTTTCTGACCGTTCTCAAAGTGGCCAAAATGTGGTATAATGTTGCAATGCTCTGTAACTTCCTTATCAACACCTACTCTTAGGTATTGTTCAGTTCGCTCCATCGTCATCTGTTCAAGTCCAGAACATCGTCATCTGTTCAAGTCCAGAACATCGTCATCTGTTCAAGTCGAGAACATCGTCATCTGTTCAAGTCGAGAACATCGTCATCTGTTCAGCTCCAGACCATCGTCGTCTGTTCTGCTCCAAACCATCGTCATCTGTTCTGCTCCAAACCATCGTCATCTGTTCTGCTTCAGACAATCTTTATTGGTTTCTTCAGATGACTGCTGGTGTTTGTTCTTAACTTTTATGTTCTGAGCATAAGACAGTGAGTCTGAATTGGTGTCATCGTTCGTTTGTTCTATGAAGATTTCATTTTAATTCTGCTTGAAGAGTATCACTTTCTGATTTATTTTCCGCGTAATCTTCAGACAGCTTGTGACCTTGAATCTCACCAAAAAAATCTTTTAATATCTTCGTATTTTTCCGGATCCCTTCATTCGCAAAACAAAACTCGGCCCAATAATTAGACAGTATCGTAAGTCCAAACCATCAAGCCCAGGCACACAAAGTGATACTGACAGAAAGAAATCAAAACTACAGTTCAACCCAACCTAAAGGTATAAATTTCTAAGAAAATGAAAATGCTTTCCATTCTGCAATCCAGGGCATTAGTCGATACAGAATATAACCCTTTCTACTCTGATAATACTACTCAAAATAATCAGCCATACTCTAACTAATCAGCCATATACTAACTAATCAGCCATTTACTAACTAATCAGCCATTAAGTAGAGTTCGTGTCTTCAAATTCAACATCCAGGTGATTACGACATCATTAAACGTTGTAAAGATACAATATGTTCAACCCTGCATCAACAGAAGCCAATTGGTGAAGACCGTACTCGGTCTTTTCCGTCCATTCTTCTCTTTAATGCCGCTTCAGGACCAGTTAAGAAGTGTGCAGTGCACACAATAACACGTCAACCGGGTTCCAGCAACGGTTTGACGATTATTTACGAAGTAAACAGCGCATGCATTAAATAGTCAGTTATGGCCGATTGGTCGAACGCGACTTTAAGATCATCATCATCATCATTATTATTATCATTATCATCATATATATATATATATATATATATATATATATATATATATATATATATATATATATATATATATATATATATATATATATATATATATATATATATATATATATATATATATATAGAGAGAGAGAGAGAGAGAGAGAGAGAGAGACAGACAGACAGACAGACAGACAGATGACTTAAAATTCTGTGATTTTTCGTGCACTTGCCATTCTCAACTCTTCAGTCATTAAAGAGCCTACATAAACACTTCCTTTATCGTGCACTGACTCTTTCTTCCAGGTAATGTATACTTTTATAGCCAATTCCCAAAAGTTTCGACAACTAAATTATCTTCCTGGTACGCCAAATGATCTAATCGATTGTATCATATAATATCATATCATATCATATCATATCATATCATATCATATCATATCATATCAATTATGTCATATATACATTATAATGGGCAGTTAACCAGATTACCTAGTCTAAAACGAGACGTCACGTGAAAGTGGGAGTGCATTTATTTTAACTGTCACTGTCTGCACAAAAATAAACTAAACTAATTAATTCATTAATTAATATGTAATATGCAATTAACCGAATTACCTAACTATGACGTCTCGTTATATGAAGGTGAAAGTGGTCTCGTATTAACTGTCACTGTCTGTAGGCTTGCAGAAAGAGAAAAAAAATTATGTTAAAGTGAATAATTAATGACGAATCTATTTAGCTTTTGCCACTGTTACCCGCGAAAAGGACCTCTCCGGATGTGGATATGGTCTGGTACCATATAATACCACATCAGCACATCCTATATCATCTCATATTGCATCATATCATATCTAGTCATCCCGGTAGCATATTATATTAATATACCTCATACATGTAACAGTGTCAATGATTGGCGCACAGAATGTCACGTGTCAAGTGATGGCTTTTCCATGTTATATTTCTCCTACTTGAAACACAAGTGAAATTCCATTCGAGTTATCTCTCGTGTTTTCTGAGTTTGTATGGACAAGCATACGACAGTGATGGATACGAACACCGCTTGCGCGTTCCAAACGAAGATGAAATAAATAAAACTTAGCAAAGAAAGTTTCATTGAACACAGAGATATATCGGGTGGTTGCAGTCAAATGCTTCAGAGATTTGGAAAGTGGGCGACAAAATGTTTGGATTCCAGGAGTATCTTGTTTCAAAACTGGATGCTGCCCCCAGAGAGAATTTGACGCTCGTGAACGGAAGAAAATTGCTCTTCATAACTACAATTCGAAAATTGCTCTTGTAAACCCCAAATTAGTGTAATAAAAAATTTACAGATCTTTTTAGGTGGAGATATGAAGTTTAGTTTACACGTGACAAGTCCCCTTCGTTCTTGTGGACATGACTGCCTTGGTTTAACAGACCTTTATACCTCCCACTAACAAGAGCAATAAATGTACAAAAGAATCGTGTCTCCCTAACGCACTCGTGTCGCCCTCTCGCGATCGTGCCTCGCTATCACCTGATTTGTTCAACCACGACAGGAGCCCCCGGATGACCGAGTGGTCTAAAGCGTTTGCCTTTACCGATCGCTGCCATCTCACCTCTGTCGGCATGGATTCGAGTGGACAGAGGATCTCCGGCTAAGTATGTGAGAAAGCGTGCCAGTAGTTTCCCGTGCGTTGGTGGTTCTTACCGGGGTTCTTTCGGATTCTTTCTTCCTCCACCAGACCTACTGGCCCCGCAAAAAAATGAGCATTATCACACTTTTCTCTGTCGTATTCATGCATCACAAAAGAAGCTAAATCCCTTTCTTCCAGATAAATAATTTATGAACGGGTGGCAAGAAATGTTTGCGATTGATTCCATTTGAGTGATTAATGATCATGGAAATACCAAATCAAAATTACTCTGCAAGAAATATGATTTTAAGCTAGCATTTACCATAAATGAAATGCACGGCAAAAGGAACGTTAATGGAATTTTATTTGTGCGTGTCTAAAAGGGATTTAAACACTTCCGAATCAAATTACCGCGTTGCTCAGCCAACACACTCAAGAAACTGTTTATCCATTTTATGATATCTGCCGAATACACTGATTGTAATTAAGCTATTAAACCTTTCTTTGACAGCCTTCGATTCAATCTGATAGGGAAACAATGAAGACATGCAAACATTGATAATATAATTTGAACGTGAAAAAAAATAAATTATTAATGTTAAATATCTACTTCATTGCGGTACAGGAACATTTTTCTTAACATATCCTATATTTCATAGTATCTCATACTTGCGACAGGAATATATATATATATATATATATATATATATATATATATATATATATATATATATATATATATATATATATATATATATATATATATATATATATATATATATATATATATATATATATATATATATAGGTGTGGGTGTGGGCCCTTACATGAGTGCTGCTCATTTCAAATCGAAGTTATTTTAAGAAACAAGTAACTACAATAACGTTAGTAATATTCCCAAGATTCAGTTCGACAATTTATGTATGTGTATTGATATACAATTAAGTATAACTGAATGTCTAATGAAAATTTCTCAATATTTCCAATAAACAAAATGTAAAATAATGTTGTTACAGATCCCAAAGCAAAAGTTCAGCACGGCTTATACATAATTTTTTTAATACAACTTCGATGGACAGAAATTAACAATACATACATGTCCTTCTTGTGTCTTAAGTGAACGATCTTCTGAAAGGTTTCCGCTTGAGAATAAATGATTTAATAGTTTCTTGGGTTTATGAATGATCAATGCAGTGAACTAACACGCCATAATTCTGCGCTGCCAGCTATGTATCGTTTATTATCTGTGTAATATTCTTAGAAGAAAAAAATTAAGTCAACAAATTTTAACCAGACGGAATCGATCATTCTCAAATATCCCTCATCTTCTGTCAATTTGTTTTCTTTACATCCGGAAAATAAAAGATTCATAAAGCAATGTACTTACTCCTGCGTTTTCCTCTACGCATGTAAGACTGCAACAAATTGTTCTAGATGCATCAAATCTGCAGTGTGTGTGCATGATTTCCTGTTTTATTATCTGTCAAGGTTTATGAAGTCTACAACTTTGCTGATGACGAAATCAATTTAACCCGATATATACGATCATCGTCTTTATGCCTTGTTTTCAAGAATGCGTGAAACAGAGCAATTGGTGCTGCATTTTGAAACGTTAAGGCTTAAAAGTAATTCTGGCATATGATTGTTTTTCGACTTCGGAAAATTAATGTATACAACCACCTATGTATATACATGTACATCGTTTATTTTTAAGTGTAGGTGACTAATTCTCATAAATGATTTCACTGATGTATCTTACCACATCCGCGCCTCTCGTATATAAAGCGGATCATTCGTCCATCATTTCATAGCATGCAGCGAGTATAGGAGCATTACATGTGTAGTAATAGATCATAGCGATGGAATCGAGGATCATCAGCCAAGCCCTGTATGCAATTAAATGCCTCGGCTTTAAACTTGCATCAGAGTGGAGCCTTCGGGCTCAGGCCAGAAGGACAACCCTTCTGCTTGTCTGGGAAGAGTCTAAAAACTACAACGACAGTGGTTACAGCCCCTCAGGACATCAGGGAAGAGGAGAGAAAAATGAGGTACGGTCACAGGAGTGACCTTCGTAGACTGAGACCGTTACCTAACCCTCCTACCGAGAGATCCTGGCCAGCGACACGGCCACCCACTACAACAAGATCAATAGTTACTTCTACTACAGAGACGAGAAAGGGATCCCCTATGCATACACCATCTGCGGCATCAGCGCAAAAATGGACAAGGCATGGGTGGTGGAGGAAGTAAAGAAGCAAGAAGCGCTGAAGGAAAAGAGGCGAAAGAGGACACAAAAAGGCAAGAACCATTAAAGAGACAACATTTCCCGAGAGCAGCAATAGTAACAAAGACATCAAGAAGAACGCAACAGCATCAGCTACAGAGGTTACTCAATCTGGAAATAGAGCCAAAGAAATATCAACACAACCAGAAAAAATAGCGGGGAATGGGGGATGCGAATCCGCATGGATAACAGATTGGCAGCCCAGCAACACACTGAAGACTTAAGGATCGTTCTGGAACCTGCCAAGAAACGTAGAAGAGGGGGTCAGCTTAACAAAATGGAAAATTTAATTTTCTTGAAGCAGCAGTGTATATCAGATCAATATATAATCTGTATGAATCTCTTTTCTATTCATATAGTATTGCACTTGGTTGGTCTATGAAATACGTTTTTAAATAGTTGGAATATAAGAGCAACAGTAGCAAAAGAAAGGTGATGACAATGTCAGGCTCATCACACGTGGGTTTCATAAGAATCAACAGTTCGGTATATATCGCGATGAATACCTTTATCGCGACCGCTGCCTGTATCGCGATATATATCGTAATGGTATATCAGTATCCTAGAAGCCACACCCGGAAGTAAGATTTAATACCGCATCTAAATTACACGTCGTTGCAAGTGTATACATGTACCTTCTTTAGATTTAAAGGGAGTGTACCGTCCTTTTATATGCCGTCAGCGCAACAATACATGATACTGTTTTGAGTTTGCTACCAATATATAAGTTCGGCAAGTTCTAATCATTTGTTGAGTTTTTATTGTTGTTGTCGTTGGGGGTTTTTTGCTTTGTTGTTTTTTTTTTTGTTTGTTTGTTGTTGTTTGTTTTTTGTTTTCTTTTTTTTAAAATTTTGCTTTTGTTTTTGTTTTGTCTTAGTTTGGTTTGGATTGGTTTGTTTTGGGGTTTTTTTTTGGGGGGGTCTTGTTTTTGTTTTTGTTTCATCTGCAGAATTGTTTATGACACATATACATATTTTTTATATTTCTAGTTAAAGGCATTATTATCTTCTGACAATGTGAATTCAATACTTTCTTTCCTCGCCGCCATTAAAATTCCACCTTAATGCACGCCATTTTTAATTTGGTCATCATATCACTGTGCGATCCCGTTGATTCTAGCAGGATCTGTGGTATTTTGGATGACAGAGCGTCAGACTCATAATCTAAGGGACTTGGTGCCACGTTAGGTCGACTGCCTCGAGTTCCTGAGGAAATGCATTTAGCTCCCATTTCCTCGTCATGATATAGCGCAATGAAGGCTAAAATTGGCGTTCGAAATCGACCAACCATGATTGAACTTTTAAGTCACCATTCCTGACCAAGTTACTTATGCCTGTACAAAACGTCTGTACAAAGAAGTATTCAGTCGAAATCCACTGGAATTCTAAATAATTAATTCATGTCAACTGTACTTTCCATAAAACGAAAAAAAAAGTTTTTATAAGCATACAAAAATGAATGCAGTTAAATGGAAATTGATGATAATGGGGAGTGATGGGGGGGGACCAACAGAAAATTGGAAAGCGATGGGCAACGGAGAAATATGGAAAGACAGGAAAGCAGGAAAGTAAAAAAAAAGCAGTGCATTTAAATAGAAAGAATGTGTTAAGGACGAATGAGTATAATATTATAATATGATTAATAAGGGACCAGCCTCTACGACAGAACAGTACTTACTGTTAGTCTTAACATTGCTGTGAACAAGTTTGATATTTCTTCTCTCTCTCTCTCCCTCTCTCTCTCTCTCTCTCTCTCTCTCTCTCTCTCTCTCTGGTAACTGCCCAATACAGTTATTTATTGTTAGCTGAATTCTGAAACCTGACTGATCACCAATCGATATTAATTGGATGTATTGGGAGGCTCAGTAGGAAATATTACGCCACGATATAAACCAATAGGGTGTCAGATTTCGTTACACCAAATTTCTTGCCGGTAAATCACTTAGCTTCACTTTTTAGACTGACCATGTTTATGTGAAACATTTACCATCTGCGGTCTCCATCCCAACCGGCCATTTTGCAAGAACGGTAATTTTTGAAATATCGATTCTAGCCAAAAATGGTGTTTTATGACTTCAAAACATCATGTATTTTCATTACATTTCCACAACATTTTTAAATCTTGAATTTTGCATCAGAAGAAGAAAAAAATACTGGGGAGGGCAAAAACAAATATGTATCAATAAAAATTAGACTAGTAGTGCAACTTTCACTCAGTCCAGTGGCGCGAGATATGAATATAATTAGATTTAGAGAACCAGACTATTGAATTAGAACATAACAACAAATACCCGCAAGTAAGATTATGGAAACTTAGTATACAAAATGACTGCAGCATTTTAGCTGTACCCTTTTCACTAGCCTATGCAAATATTCTAATATGGTAACTCGATTGTAAATAATTTATTCACAAACCGTCATTCATTTCAGATCGTAAATTTTTTTTTCACAACAATATATTCTCTCTAGTCCTATGTTTGCTTGTTTCATAAAATTTGTTTCATTTCATTACGTCAGGTTTAACAAATTGTTACGATGGACAACACTTTTTGAACCTGAAGTTGGTGACAGAAGATAAAGATACACTTTAAAAAAATACAATATTACAAACTGAACACTTAATCTTGATCCCTAGTGAAATAATTTATTTTACGTGTTACGAGCCTATGCTCTTAAAATAAGTAACAGAAAAGAGTGAAAGACAACAAACTTTGTAAAATTTAGCAAATATACTTTATTTCCCTTGAATACAAAAGTGAAAATGAGAAGAAACAAACTTACAGAACTGCGAATTCAATCCCGAAATTATCCAAGAATTACATATGCAAGTCATAGTAATTTAAAGTCCTGAATAAAATTCGGTAAAAGTCCGGAAAAAATCCCAAAACTTAAGTCGATTATGTGTATATTAAAGTGTTGACGTGTCAACAGTCTTTTGTTGAATCACAGAAATACAATTCCAGGTTTGAATATACTATAAATTCCAGTGAATGTCTCTATCCAAAACTTTTAACAGAACACTTTGATATTTCCAGAGAAAATAATCACTTGAATTGAATACTTTGAACAAAAAAGATTCCAGTCCAAAACTACTAGTCACAACATATAACATACAACTTGAAAGTGCTAGATGTTCAAGCACAAATGACCGATCACATGATTATATAATTTTCTACTTGACCTCAGGTCACAATTAGCATTTTCCTATAATAAAAAAGAAACATTACCTAATGGAAAATAACCTTCTAGAATGATCCTGATGTTTACAATATCTAAACGAAAAGCTGTAAAATTCACTAAGGTAAGTCTAAAACCATGACCCAAATAAACATATTTACTTCTACTATTAAAAAATATCTTTATATTAAACCCATATACATAGAGAATGATTTAGCTATGTATTAGTTGTTTACATAAAAAGAAATAAATAATAAGGTCAAGCAGACATTAACTCAGTTTTGGACAATGTCAATTCCGTTATACAATGTTACATTACAATAGCATGTAATGAAATATATATATATATATATATATATATATATATATATATATATATATATATATATATATATATATATATATATATATATATATATATATATATATATATATATATATATATATATATATATATATATATATATATATATATATATACACATACATAGTTAAATTAAAACAAACAAACAATTAAATTCAATATACCTCACAGACAACATACCGTAAAGTGGTCTTTAAAACTCGTAGCTTCGGAGCTAGCATACAATACGCTTTCTTCATTTTAAGTCGACTACACCAACGGTCATAGCAACTCATGTTGCGTATGGCTCAGTTTGCTCATTGTCTACAATTTGTGACATCAAGTTAGCAACCATTTTAAAGAAAGGACTTGTCTTCAACAGAGACTCTCATTTTTCGAAATGTTTATTTTAAGACTTATGTAGATGGCATCCTCTAGAAAAGGTCACAACATATACTATTCAACTTGAATGTGCTAGGTGTTAAAGCATGAATGACCCAGTCCTCCAATTACAAGATTATATAATTCTCTACTTGGCCTCAGCACATATGAAAATAGTCAAAACGAACACGACTTTTTCTTGACATTGAAAAATGTCATTTGACAACTATAAGGTATTTATAAAAATTGCAGCTTATTTTTAAGTGTTATTCTTATGTAAGTCAGTGTGATTTGAATATAATTTATGACCACATTCAGTAGTCTCCGAGGCTGAGCAGACCGCAGTAAGGCAATTTATGAGGAAACCAGCCACTTTGAATTGGCTACCACTGTACCAGGCACCTGTCCGAACAGGGCATTCAACCTTGGCTTTCCGTGTGGTAAGTGAGGATGTTACCAATACTCTACTGCCACTATCTCCAATCTGATTAAACGCGATCTCCACAATACCACATGTAAATCTGACCAACACAGATAAAAGTTTATATTTTGGTAACCTTTGGAATTTCCAGTCCACTTAGTACTTTAGTATCTTACCAGAGAAAAAGTTGTAAATTCGTGTTAGGGAGAGTTATCGTTAATAACGCTATGTACAGAATGTTTTTATGATTGCTACTATCTCGTACTTTAACGGTGATCTTCCCTATACCTTTCTAATTAATTAATGTGAAAATGTTTCCGTCCGTGAAGCAAAGGTTGAATTAGATTATTCTCGTTAAAGCTCACATTCGAGACTAAAACCAAAGTATTGAAGATGTTCTGTCTTCGAGATACGTCATAACATAAGGCCTCAATTCCATTCTTCCTCCGCCATGCATTTTATGTCCATAGACATGGTATGGAAGGAGTGAAAATCTATATATTCATACGTATAATCACACACACACACACACACACACACACACACACACACACACACACACACACACACATATATATATATATATATATATATATATATATATATATATATATATATATATATATATATATATATATATATATATATATATATATATATATATATATATATGAATGTGTGTCTGTGTATGTGTGTGTGTTATAAGACGTTCCACACAGGTTCACAGTCGAACCGTGTGTGTGTGTGTGCTATCACACAGTTTACCGCCGAACCGTGTGTGTGTGCTATCACACAGTTTACCGTCGAACCGTGTGTGTGTGTGTGTGTGTGTGTGTGCTATCACACAGATTACCGTCGAACCGTGTGTGTGTGTGTGTGCTATCACACAGTTTACCGTCGAACCATATAGGTACTCTTGGCTGTGTATCGTAGGTTATAGTTTCGAAAGGCGAAATTTGTTTGTTGTGGTCGAAATAGAATACGGTTAAATTTGTCAAAATTAGATTACTTTTGGTTCAGATCAGTGTCCATCTTTTTTCATGGACAATATCTGACTATTCAAGTTTGAAATTTTATTGTAGCAAATTATTAGAAAAGGCAGGGGGAATTACTGCCATTTCGGAAGATACAGGTACCGTTCTTCTCATTTAGAAGCCGCCAAATAATCTGCCGTTTTGATCAAAACAGCTCTCTCGAGGGCACATAGACTTACTCGTTTGTTCTAAATCCTGACTACAGTTCACTAATTCCGTATGAAGTATGTGAAGTGTCTACAGAAATTCAAGACGTGTGTAATTATTCCATCCCTTGTCAACTCCAGACGGGAAGAATCAGTGCTTCATTTTTCATGCAAATTCCGGGCTCAATCTAATATTCAATTTCCTGTCCGACATATTGGCTATCAATCTGATGTTAACTGGATCGTAAATGAAGGTATTCAAACATATTCAGGCTTATTTCTACCCTAATGAGGCTGGACAAGCTAATACCCAGTAATCTAAATTGGATCTACGCGCATAGTGATCTAGTAAGGAGTCAAGCAAATAGATGGATAAACAGACTGAGAATGGGGACAATTAGATAAATGATTATGACTCGGGTATCAACTAATTACGACTATCCCTTCTTTGAAGTCTTAACCATTTAGACAGTAAAGAAATTACCAGACACACACACACACACACACACAC
Organism: Sinohyriopsis cumingii; assembly: GCA_028554795.2. NCBI lineage: Eukaryota > Metazoa > Mollusca > Bivalvia > Unionida > Unionidae > Sinohyriopsis > Sinohyriopsis cumingii. The sequence continues at coordinate 84,835,523 of CM068838.1, forward strand.
ACACACACACACACATATATATATATATATATATATATATATATATATATATATATATATATATATATATATATATATATATATATATATATATATATATATATATATATATATATATATATATATATATATATATATATATATATAGTTTCATCATCTGTACACATTGACCATATGAGACCTTGAACTGTTGTTACTCTTGTTGTTACATCTATTCTATCTAGTATTATACCACACGTTCGGTTGTTAAAAAGTACTACATTGACGTTTATTGTCCATTCTGTTAAATAACCTTTTCCTCTTTTATTAATTAAATATCATCCTGAAAGACTTGAGAAACTTCTAGAAAGTACATGCCACAAAACGGAAACTGCCACAAGATTCAAAGCAGGGAACTCCAACACGAGGCTATCGTAAAATTATAACCTACCCAACGGGGCAAAGAAACATTTTGTTGAATGCAGTTAATTTTGAATTTATAAAGATCAGATAGGAGTTAGCAGATTTAGTTTATAGCCATACGAAGATGATAAAAGGATAAATATCGATGCATGGATGAGTTCCCACCTTGGAAAATGTCAGATCGACTGGCATAAATGTATTACTTCTAAACAAATAAAGAAAACTTCTCATTATTTAATTAAATACCAGTTTCAACAAGCATGAAGCAACACAGAATTGAATGATCAAACATAGGCTAACGTGACCGATTCAAAATATATTCTCCTGACATAAATTTACAATCTGCCATAATTATTGCAGGAATTACAATGTTCAAATTTTCGTCGATACATAAATAGAAAGGAAATCTTTAATCCAGAAGAAATTGAATCAGATGGGTAAAAAGAATTTAAATATCGAGGAACACGCAGATTTTTCTTCTCCTCTAAACTATCGTAGTTATAGTTTTGAAAAGGCGCTTAAATTCTGATAGTCATATCTCGTTGGCCGTTCACTTTAACACGGGTTTTTCGTCCATAAAATTTAGTGGCCGCCTTGTATTGCATATCATACGCTGAAAAATGGCATTAAACAATTCCGATCATGGATTTTGGACAGAGACAATATTAGAGACTGAACTAAGAAAATGCCAACATTAGTGAACAAATTATCATTTTTAAAATTCAAAATTTTAGTTAAACAAAATTAAGTTCAATCTCCCATGTGATTAATATTGTTTTTAAGTTAATGATATCCAAATTAGGGTTGGAGATGTTTTCTACACGGTGATCTTTTAACAAGGCCTGAAAGACAAATTGAAATTTTTTCCTTAAAACTTCTCTCATTTGTTACTTTTGATTGACGCATATCAGACTACATTTTTTAAAAAAACATTTGAGTCATGCTGGTTTCAGCCTCCAATGTGGGCGTTAACAAGGACACCAGTGTTCATCCAGTTTCTGTTTGCTAAGACATTTCTTTGTCGATGTGTGGTATAAAGATAAAGGGCAAAACAGTAATGGCGAGTTAGCATCTTTATTAGTCTTTTAGATAGCTGAAATACGCATCCGTGGCTGAAAAACTGCGATACCGTTTACATCACCTTCGGGAAGATTCTTTGGATATTCGAGCAGAATAAATAGTGTATTATCACTTCAAGGAATTATAAATATGAATAAAGTGACGCACGATACGTAATTTATGAATTATATCAGTTACATTTTAATTAAAGCAATAACATTTTCAGTCATTGAGTGCAAACGTCCGTGTTATTTTTAAAGAAAACATATTTACATTATAGAACAGCCTTAATTCCTAAGAGCTAATATTGGCGTATTCGATATGAATAATTTTATAATTAATAATTATAGCATGGATTCGAACAAGTTTTCATGAGACATGATGTATTAGTAATTATCACACTTTAAACCGTTATATGTCCGCAAATAAACACTAGCAGAAATAGATGCTAGAAAATTATAATTATGTTTCAAAAGTCTTTGTATCTAACAAATGCTATTAACATTTGGTACTAAAAGATTGATTTAGTCTTTTCCTCCAATTACTGGATTCTTTGTGAGAAGGAAAAAGAAATAGGTAAGAAATTATTCCATAACGAATCAATCTTAGCATTTGGACATTATATGTTGTATCTATTAAAGCACATAAGGCCTTGAGCGTCTGGTATATTGATTTAATAATAAAAACCAAAGTATTTTTAAAAACATCTGCGTCTCAGAGAATTCAGTTTCTAATGTGGGTGTTGAAAGATGTTGACAGAAACGTCTTTTTTCAATAATGTTTTTTGAGAAATATGTGACAGAAAGATGAAAGATTTTTTTTAAATGAATGAGAGCTCGGCCCAGCAAAACCATATATTGTGTGTCATTGACGCAAACCAAATAAACTTTATTACACAAAGTATCCGTGATTAAAATGTCACAATATTTATTCCATTATTGCGCAGGGATACACACACACACACACACATATATATATGGGTGTGGGTGGGGTGGGGTGGGGTGGGGATTGGTGGGGGTGTCTAGCGCCTCGAAACTTTATATATTAAAAATCAAACCCTATTATGCAAAAGTGCGAAACTGACCAGCGCAACTTTAAACAAAGCTATGCATTTGTCTTTATGTCGGTCTTACAAAATATCATCGGCAGAATTAAGTGTAAAATAAAAATGCGATAAAAAATGAATAAGTTTCGATATTTTAGCAAACTAAATTGTAAAGTTAATAGCCACGTTCCTTCAAAAGTAATCGATTCTAATAAAGTGACGTCCCATTAATGAATCATTAAATTACGAGTGCAAACTGAACAATAATAAATAAGAAGAAAAAAACACGTAGATAATATCTTAATCCTCGAATTGTTTAGAATGTTATAGTTTGCATTGTTTGGTAAATCTTACTGTACTGCCATTATATTATATCAATAGTTTTCATATTTCGTCATGAGATTCGCCTCCCATGAAGTCTTTATTCGCCTTGTTAACACCGTCTAACCGGAGAGAATGTTTGTTTAATTTATTCAATTCAAACTTTAATTATTTCTGGAAGTCATTGTATTTTAAAACAAGAGCACTATTAGTTTCCATCTGAAAAGCGGGATCAAACAACTTTCAAAACTGTGTAATTTCAGATTACAATTTATACCAAGATATTTCATTTTTCGTCATCCACAGGCACAATTGTTGAATATAAGAAAATGAAAATGTTGAGGCACATATTAAGGAATGAAATACTGTTTCTTTTCAGACACGTGCACATTTAATCCGACCTTTTGACATTTCATCAACAATTTAAGAGTACTATTTAAGGTGTGCAATCATACCAAAGCACAGCTCACTGACACACGTGTGTTAGCACACGTTACATTTATTAACAAGAATTTGCTCATAAAATAGATATGTAAACATACTCAACACACGAACCGAAAATAGACGGAAATAGGTGCAGATGGCACCTGTATCTGATGAGGTAAGATAAAACTGTAGTTTATGAGTACAATTTTACTGCAGTATACTATATTGCTGCTTTTTTCGAACTGAATCATAACTAATATATAAAATTAGGTGTGTTTCTGCTTCTGGATTTTAATGTAAGAATTTTAGTAATATCGCTACGATGTGTGCAGTGTGGCAGTTTATAGTAATGTCTAGCACTGTGGCATCATGCCGCAGACACGTAGCATCATGTTCAACCCAATCACATTATCCTGACACCAGTCCGACCAGTCAAAGCACAATCGTCTTAATGCTGAGCGCCAAACGAGGCAGCTGCTAGTACCATTTTTATAAGTCTTTGGTATGATTTGGCCAGGGTTCGAACCCGCGACCTCCCGCATCCGAGGCGGACGCTCGAACCACTTAGGTCACCGGAGTGGTTTTAAGACTTTATCATTACTATATAATAACCATATCACACTTACTTTATGAAGCCATAACATGACTACTGTATAAAACCATATCATAACTGCTATATAACAACCATATCATAACTACTATATAGCAACCATATAATAACTACTATATAAAACCATATCATGATTACTACATGAAGTCATATCATAACTACTATATAAAACCATATCATGATTTTTATATAAATTTATATCATAGCTAGTATATACAACTATATCATAACCAATATATAAAACTATATCATAACTACTATATAAAACTATATCATAACTACTATATAAAGCCAAATCATAACTACTATATAAGTCCATACCATAACTACTATATAAAGCCATCTCATAACAACCATGTAAAGCCAAATCATAACAACTATAGAAAGCAATATCATAACTATTATATAAAGTCATATCCCAACAACTATATAAAACCATATTATAACAACTATATAAAGCCATATCAAATCAACTATATAAAGCCATATTATAACTAATATATAAAGCCATATCATAACAACTATATAAAGCCATATCAAATCAACTATATAAAGCAATATCATAACTTTTATATAAGGCCATATCATAACTATTATATAAAACTATATCATAACAAATATATAAAGCTGTATCATAACTAAAATATAAAACCACTAGATAAAATCATATCATGACTACTTTATAAATCCATAACTAATGTATAATGCAATATAATAACTACTACATATAAGGCTATACCTTTACTACTATATAAAGCCATAGTATCAATAATATGCAAAACTATATCATTACTATATAAATCCATATCATAATTACTATAAAAAGACATCATAACTACTACATATAAGGTCATACCATTACTATTACATAAAACAATATCATAACTAATATATGAGGTCATATCATAACTACTACACAAAACTGTATCATAGCTATAATATAAAACTGTATCATAACTTGAATATAAAACTATGATAGTATCATAACTTGAATATAAAACTATGATAACTACATTATAAAATTACGTGCTTTCTCATTCATATACTGTGTCAGGAAATTATCCCAAACAATAAGAATAAAATTAACTCCCACTCTTCTGAAGTGAGTGTACATCATATACAAAGAAAAAATTAAATAAATATTCAAATAGTAAATGCTGATTTTATCTCTAATAGGATCAACTACTCAAAACTCGCATGTGGCGTGACGGGTTGTTATGCCGTCACTGTGGTAAGTGTGGGGTGGGGTGCTTCCAATATTTATTTAAATTATTATAGAAGTCCCACCCAGGTTCGATTTTGGTTGGAAGTTAAAGTAGTGAAAGATAGATGTAATGCTCCGAGCCCCCAGTCAACAATGACGACGGTTAAATGATTGAATATGCAAAAAATTGAACTAATAACAATTTAATGACAATTCAATAATCAAATGATTAAACTTTCCCAAGTACTCTCCTTCCGCTCTACCCTGTGTTATCCTATTGCATCATTTGATTTGTAGTGTGAGATAGCTTTCCAACTGTCCTTGTATTCTACTCATCTGTGTATTCTTCTCTCCTATTCCTCCTATTCCTTCTCCTCTTCATCTCAATTTTCTCAAAATTACTACTCCTCCTCGACTTCTCTATACTTCTCCTCCTTTTCCACTTTCTCTTCCTCGACTCCTTTTTCCTCCTCCTCCTCGACTCTATACCAACTAGACTTGTCGACTCCGACTGTTCTGCTAGTCTTAATTCCGTCTCCCCTCTTAGAGACTCGAGATACGCTGAGCCGGAAGTTCTGTCCACCAAAAAGCTTCCTCTACAAAGCTTTGTCTTTCCTTAAAATCTTCTCTCTAAGTTTTCCCGCCAAATTACGAGTGGCTTTCTCGAAGTAATACTATTCGCTCAGCAATCTTCCCAGGAGAACTAAATTTTCGCTTGCTAGTTAGAAGTTATAATTCGGATCGAAATTGTTACCACACCCTCCATCTCAGTTCCCATTGGATGTCACTTTGATTCGATCCAATCAAACTTGGAGGACAATGTCCTTCTCGCTCTCTTTCCATGTGGGGACGGATTTAGAATACGCCCCGGTCCCTCACAAGTTTCTCTGATCTTTGGAAAAAGGTGTAACACTTAGGTGGGGAGTCGCTCGGTCCAAAGCCTGTGCCGATTCAAGATGTCGGGTCGTCTCTCTGGTCACGGTAACCTTGCGTAATAGATTAACTCTATCCTGCGGCATCTTCAGACATCAAACATGGTTTGTAATAATAATACCTTAGTTTATACACGACTTATGAACTGGGGGTGAGCAAATGTGACATGGTAATTTTGGGGAAGATGGCACCAGACTTAAATTGCTCGATAATTAGGAGCCGACAGGATACAAAACTTGACGATCTTGATATTACCATAATTCCCAACTCCACTGCACTCAAAATCTAAAGACTGGGAATTCGAAAATAGAGATTTAATAGACAAACGTCCATAAAGGATTCTTTTAGGTTATTTTTAAAGTTGTGAAATAGAACTCTGTGTATGATGTCGTATGAAAAACTTGGAAGATTACCATTAGAAATATTTGTCAATTCGCAATGATTAATTTTTAGGGTAGGATTTTTAATGTGATAGTATGTTTAAAAAAAACTTCATTTTTCTCTTACAGGTTTTACGAAATGGCTGTGATTAGGACAATGCTTAGGACTATAGGCAGTAACATATTTCCGCACAGACCGACAAGTTCGATAGAGTGGCATTAAGCATAACAAATCTTTCCCAAGGAAGTCAAGTGTTGCAAATTGAGTTAAACATATTTTGAAATACCAATCTTTACAGTCTTAAGGTTGGTATATCTGGAATTCATCTAAATCAGTTGCACATATCATCTTTACACATAGCATCGTCACACATATCGTCTTTAAATACGATCATTGTCTATAGTCGTTACTGACAATATTCCCATTAGATTTATCAGTTATCGTGCTTTCATAAACAGTATTTACCACAGAACTTAAATATATTAAAATAATGAAATATATGATAGAAAATGTACAATGCATTCTTGTATTATATATATATATATATATATATATATATATATATATATATATATATATATATATATATATATATATATATATATATATATATATATATAGATATAGATACATACATACATACTATATGTATAATATTTAAGCTGCGTCAATGATATGCCACGCGATGTATAAATGTTTCATTAAAAGGAAACGATGCATGCCGAGTTTCCTTTTAAAGAAAAAAATTTATACAACGAGTGGTATATCATTGATACAGCGTACATACTTTACATATATTTTATTTATTTATATCACATACAAATACAAATATTTGCACTTTAAAAGGAGTTACGAGATGCTCCTGGCAGCTGTGTATTGACAGAGTGAATGAACTCCTCACATCCCTACGAGTGTGTCCGCTACAAAATGCAGTTTTGCGATTTTTCTTGCTGTTCACAAGCAAATTGATAGTTGATTGTTTTCTTTCCTTAATTTCTATTTTTTATTTTGTTTTATTCACATTTATCAAATCATCATAATACACACTCATGAAATAAGGTTTTTATGAAGAAAGTAGTGCACAACAAACACAATTAGCGTGGAATAGAAACTAATCGAAATGACGAACCAACAAGAGGTAATTAAAATATTTTAATATATTGTAAGTTCGTCTAAGTCATTATTCTGCTTTAATGAACTATAACATTCTCTCTCTCTCTCTCTCTCTCTCTCTCTCTCTCTCTCTCTCTCTCTCCCTCTCTCCTTTAGACGGTTAGACTAATCTTTACCATCATTCATAGGGCCAGAGACATCGTCTTATAACACAAGCGATTATACACAAAACTATTATTTTCATGGATTTTCGCACGTATCTAGCTGCGATATTCCAGAGAGAGAGAGAGAGAGAGAGAGAGTAACGGGCGGGGCCACCATTTGGACATTTTTAAATTTAATAACTAATAATCGATTTTTAGAAACAACAACAACAAAGCATGAAATACGCTACATCATGTGTGCCGTGTAGCCAACAAATTTTACATATAGACCTAATGTCGACTGGCTATTGCAACTATGTATAATTGCTATTATGAAGTTCAGTTTTAATGTTTTGGTCCAGAGCAATATATCTCTCTCTCTCTCTCTCTCTCTCTCTCTCTCCAACATTAATATTGACTTACAAACAGTAACGTCAGTTTGTTTTCGATTAATGTACGGTTTGTTTCGTAGAAGTGTTGTACAGTAACTGCCAGAGAAATGACATTTGATAATATTGGGATTTCTTATCATCAAATCTTATCTTAATTTATTACGAAACTGCAGCAATAAATTTTACATCACAGATCTTACTTAATATTTCCAATTTATAAGAAAATCTACAAATGTCAATCTGCAAAGTTGCCTTGAACTCTCAGTTTTACAATCCAAGAAGAACATGCGTCATTCGTAGGGTTTCCACTTTGATTTTAGCTATGTCGCTGCTGACAAATGCATCACACTTCCGGTATTCGTGAGACCTCAGAGAACTATCAATAACCATATTTGAAAAAAGTACGGATATTATTTCCAACTTTTATTCATTATTTATCGCACCGATTTGAAAATGCCTATCAATCACTACAGTCCACGGGGGAGTTTCGAGGCTAGTCGTTAAGGGAGTGACGTCATTAGCTCTTCCGGAATTATCATGTTGCACAATTAGCAAATTAATTTTAAAAATTGTAGTAAGTGAACAGGAAATTGTGTACGTTTTAAGAGCCATTCTTTAAAAAAAAAGATCTCCTGGTTCTGATAAGACATGTCAAGGTCTTCTGAAATGTGCATTACCAGTATTATAAAACCTGTATGTGTTTTATTCAATAGATTTCTTAATGTGAAAATACCCGCTGTTACTTGAGAGGGAAAAACAGTAGTATTATCATTTCTTAAGAAATATAGCAAAAATAATCACACTAAATACATACCCATTTCTTTACTTATCTGCGTAGGCAATATTTTGGAATGGGTTGTTTTAATACAACTATACAGTTACTTGCATGAAAATGAACATGTTTACAAACATCAGTCGGGCTTTTATTCCAAATCACTCATGCGTGTACACTGACAGGTATGTATCATAGCAGTTGGGAAGCACTCGATCGTGGAGAAGACGCGCTTGTAATATTTTGCGATGTATCTAAGGCTCTTTCCTTTTTGGCACACATGTCTTATCTAAAAACTTAAACGCTTTTGAATAGATTCGTATCTGATTGATTAGTTAAGGAATTATCTCTCAGATACATAAAAAAAACTGTCGTTTGAAAATCGCACAATTAACAAGTCCCTTTGTTTCAGCAGACTTGATGTCTATAACTGTTGTCGCTTGTACACATCAGTGATATGCTAATTTGGCTGATCTGACATTTTGCTGAAGACAGTTCTCCCTCCAATCCTTCCAAACGTATGCAATGTCCAACACATACTCAGTGCTAACTTAGAAACTCGACGTGACTGATCTAATCAAGGGTTAGCAAGTTTTAATCCAGCACAAAATGAAGGCATATTTTTACCAAAATTAATAGCCCACTCTTTTCTATATGAAGTCTCAAAACGATCACTTGCTTATGTTGATAATCATATTTTACAAAATATATAAATTGCTAAATATATTGAAATACACACATACACATACGCACACACACACACACACTTGAAATGTTCTAATGCAGGCTCAGACAGATTACACATTCTAGTAATAGACTGCCAGCATAGTTATTTGTCTATCAAGAAGTGTTCGCGCACGCAGTATTTATAATGGTCCATATTAGCAGGGGGAAAAAGGAAATAACACAAATTCTATACTTTTCATAAAATTATCTGTAATGATTCGCTAAGTTATTTTACCAAGCCACGTCCCTCTTATGTGAAAGAAATTACGAGATACAATTTAAGTAATCAACAAAAAATGTCAATAGATTAAATGCTTGACTTGAAAATAAATGTTTTTAAAAATTTCCTTGCTTCTAGTATTCTAATATGGAATAACCTACATGAAAATGTCATAATGGAAATCGATTTTTAAAACAATTCAAAAGTGTTATAACTCTCAAAACAATCGCGTTCCTGCTATTTTGTCTGGTGTTCGCAACTACTCTGATTATTCATGCTAAGTTAAGAAACCAAAGCAGCGACATTAAAACAACTGTATGAAGATTACGTGACAAATATTTCCATGTATGACTTTGGCGTCAAATCAGAAAATGCATGCCATTTTCGTTTTCATTTGTGCTTGATCCACGTTTCAATGGCAAACTCATATATTTTATTCGTAACGAAACGTTCTTTCACATCTCAAATAACATTTTTCTATTTGAATAATCTGAACTTGAAAATGAACTAACATTGAATATATTATATATTTGTTTTCAAAAATTACATTTAGGATACAAGGTGTTTACACAACGATTCTTTCTTATATTCTAAGAATAAAGAGAATACATTTTTCCGTACCATGCAATGACCAATCCATATTATGTTGGCGCATTACAAATTTGGATTACGAAATATTAAAGTCTGGTGACACCACTGACTTATTGCCTGGATATCTTGTTATCTTTCTCGAACTTAATATTTAATTTTTCAGGAGATATTATTGGCTATTTTTTTATATATCGTTTGTTTAGTTGGTTTTTCTTTTATTTGAGAGGGGGAGTTCTTTTTATTCTTTTCTCTCGCTTGTCGTGTTGTATAATTTTTTCTCAATATAATTTTATTAGGAAGGACTTATTAAATGGTGTTAGACCTTATAATCTGAATCCGTTTGCATAATTTAACTAATAAATTTACTTTGCTTACTAATATAGAGATCATACATAATTTTTTTACGATAGCAGCATACGACGAATCTTGAAAGGGTGGATGAAACCCGTGCCCGAAGATTGTTGTTTTTACACAAAAATACGAGCAAAATCTTGACATTTTTTATATGCAATTTAAAGTTTACTCATTGAAAACACCGATCAGGTAGTTGGCTTGACTCAATGCTTTGTTACAGCGGCGTGCGATCTCAACCATTTTGATGTCAAACGAACGAGAGTCTCGCAAGAGATTCGGCTTCTAAGAGCTATTGAGAAATACACTCGATAGCAAACGTTTAATACAAAACCCGCCTTTTCTAATGAATATGTCAATTACTGGATGTTTGGCAGGTAATTGCATGAAATTACTCAGATTCTGAATTGAGATTACTGGAGAGTAGGCCAATAAATCAGCCCCCCCCCCCCCCGCTAATGATATATTTATTGGCGTTTTAGGGGACGATATCGCATATTTATTAAAACCCGCAAAGATCTGCACTCTTCTCCGCACACATCAGTGTATATTTTATACACTTACCGGTATTTCTCGCGGCTGTTTAGCTACCATCGGCCGAAGGGTTCATTTGGCGATATGTACATACTATATCCGGATCAAATCATATGTTTGGCGACTTGTAAACCCACGAACAGCCTTCTGTCCTGCGTCCATTTTGAATTTCGCGCTAGATATGGCTATTACCAGATACCGGTAAGTATCTGAACTGTACGAAGGCATGTTCCGGGAAGATTTGCATGCAGCAAAATGTCCATCAGTAGCAACACAGATAGGGGAGTGGGATTTATCGGACTAACTGCGGAGATGTCAAATCCCCTTTGAGCCCATCATTATTGATTTGATACAGTATAAATTATGCGTTAGAGTAAGAGAGCGCGTGTTTTTTACCTACTCAAAAAGTCTCTCTTCTGTGTGACAGGAAATCATAATAGGATTGCACGTTTTCAATCAATACACACGCTATGCGGAATGCGAGTTAATTGTTGTGGACACGACCCGGGAAAAAGTTTAAGTCCAGCAACACATCATGGCATCAATGCCGCGTGAAAGCTGATCCTGATACATGAATACGGCCATATTGGTACACCTCATCGAACAACGAATTTTTATGTAAGACTATCGACCTTTACCCGCCCAAGCTAGGTATATTATAATTTTATTCCAGCAATATTTACGTTCCTTTGGGTACGTTTATTTTAAAAGAGAAATATTTATCGTACTAAAAAAAAAAAAAAAAGAACATGGTGGTCATGTCATTTAATAGCATGTCCCTTTATACTCGAGTACGATAAGTTTAACATTGTCGCTCAGTGTCCAAGTTAAATATTCCAGATTTTATAGACTTTATTGAAACTGATAAATTTAATCATTACTGTGCTGTCAGAGTCAACGTGATGTTAATATTCGTAATGCTTGTAGTTAGTGTGTTCTTTGGTTTACGTTTAATAACACTGGTCAACAGTGAAATCATTACTGACTTGAAAAGGCCCTAATCTGTAGTATTTTGGTGTGCCGAACACGAATATAACCGTGAAAAATTTGTATTGGCTCTCGTTTTGAAGATATTCATATACCTCATTTTCTATGTTTCACTGTGTAAATTTCTCCAGTAGGACTGCAGCAACATCCGGAATAATGATGTAACATTGCATAATACCATCATGCTCACATCATCCACAGTTGATTGCATCATTTTCTGATGCAATGCAATACTAATGCCATGCGGCTGCTGAAGTAAGTTGACGTCAGCAGTGTACTATACATGTGTAGGCCTATTATACTAATGCCAGGCGGCTGCTGAAGCTGACGTAAGCAGTGTACTATATAAAGCCCAATCAGATAGGTTCAGCATTTAAAATATTTTAGACGTTGTGCGAGACAGTTCAAGCTACTGTTACATAAAACTTATTATTTTATCCATTTACGTACAATAAAGAACAGTAATGCCTCGAAAGTGTGTTAATACCGCGGACAATTTTTGCTATATTTGTGGGGAAGTGACATTTGCCAACCAGAAGAAAAGTATCAATTCTCAAGTGAAGAAGGCATATCATCTTTACTTCGGATGCAAGGTTGGTGACCAAGACAAGCCTTGGGCTCCGCATATATGCTGTGCTACATGTACAACACAGCTTTCACAGTGGTTGAATTGCAAAAGGTCATCAATGCCGTTTGCAGTCCCAATGGTGTGGAGAGAGCCAAGCAACCACCTAAATGACTGTTACTTCTGCTTGGTTCCTCCTCTTTCCAGCGGAATAACGAAGCGAAAGAAGTCGAGAATAGTCTACCCAAACATTCCGTCTGCATTGAGACCAGTTCCACATGGTGAGGGACTTCCTATTCCAGAACCTCCAGCAGAATATTCTCTTGATTCATCTGACGAAGACAAAGGTGAGTCAACCTGTTCTTCTCCTGGTCCATCAGCATGCAGTGATCCAGATTTTCACTGTGGTGCATCATCAACCCCACACAGAATAACACAGGAAGAACTAAATGACCTGATTCGTGATTTGGACTTATCAAAGAACAAGGCAGAATTGCTAGGATCAAGACTCCAACAATGGAATCTTCTAGAAGAAGATGTCACAATTACTGCATATCGAAAGCGCCACCAGCAATTGGAGCCTTTCTTCAGAAAGGAAAGTAATCTGATATTCTGTTCCGATATTGAGGGCCTCATGAATGCTTTAAAAATCACTCATGACCCACAAGAATGGAGACTATTTGTGGACTCTTCGAAACTGAGTCTCAAGGCTGTGCTTTTGCACAATGGAAACATTCTTCCATCTATTCCAGTAGCGTATGCTGTCCACATGAAAGAGACATACGATAACTTAAGGCAGCTACTGAATTCCATTGAGTATAACAAGTACAGCTGGCACCTCTGTGGTGATTTGAAGGTAGTTGCCCTTTTAATGGGACTGCAGCAAGGATATACAAAATACATGTGTTTCTTATGCGAGTGGGATAGCCGAGCAAGGGAAATGCACTACATGAGGAAGGAATGGACTCACAGGCAGAATGTAGCCATTGGAGAGAAGAATATCCAACACCCAGCTCTGGTTGAGGCTCAGAAAATCTTGCTACCACCCCTTCACATCAAACTAGGTTTGATGAAGAACTTCGTGAAAGCCATTGACCGGACTTTGCCAGCATTCCGATACCTGCATGAAAAATTCCCTCGACTCAGCGAAGCAAAGATTAAAGAGGGAGTTTTTGTGGGTCCTCAGATTCGAGAGCTTTTCAAAGATGACCGGTTCAACAACTTGCTGGAAGGTGACGCGAAACAAGCATGGAATGCTTTTCGCCTAGTTTCTACAAACTTCCTCGGAAATGTTAGGGCAGAAAACTATAAGGAACTAGTAGAAGACATGTTGATGAAGTATAAGAAACTTGGCTGCAATATGTCTCTAAAGATTCACTTCCTTCATTCCCATTTGGATTTCTTTCCTAGCAACTGTGGTATTGTTAGTGATGAACACGGCGAACGTTTTCATCAAGATATCGCAACAATGGAACAAAGATACCAGGGAAAATGGTCCACTACAATGCTGGCTGACTACTGCTGGACACTCTCAGAGATGTTCCCGAACAGCTGTACAAGAGACAGGCGAAGAAATCTAAGATGTAGTCAATGACTTGATTTTTTATAGGTAGGCTATTACAGTTGACCTTTTACTATTGGAATGCATTTCGTTATGTAAACATTAATTTCTTGCAGATTACAAAAAAACTAGAGCCAATTTTGCAATTTGACTGTCATATTCGTGTTCAGCACATAAAAATTGATAAGAATTGACTAATTTTATTTCAGTAACATGACTTTTGTAAAAATTTGTTGTCCAGTGTAACAGCTTGCTGTTAATGGATTCTCAGTTTGGAGTTGTTTATGTACCTCCAGAAAATAGTGTTTATGGTTCTGTTGAATTGTTTGATGTAATCTAAAGTGACTTACATGATTTTACTGCACAAAATTTCTTTTAGGTATGTTAGCTAGGGCATTTCAGATGTCTTACCATGGGGACTTCAGATATGTTACCTGGGGGACTTCAGGTATGCTAGCTATTGGACTTCAATTCACATGCTAAACAGATGATTATTATGTATCGTACAATGATAATGCCATTCGCTCATTCAATCTTAACGATGTACAAAAACAAAGTTTTAATAAAAAATATTTAAAGTAAACTTGATATTCCTGAAAAAACGATGTTCACAGGACAAATGTAGAAATGAAAACTATGGAAATATACCATTACATAGAAACAGTAGCCATGCAAAGGATGGATAACTATCTCTCATCTTCACAAAATCTTTTTGCAACTTGATACTTCTGTGTATAGTGTTACTGATGCTGATCAAAATGATGATCTTACTGCTTAACTCAGATGGTATGTCACAAATAGTCAAGATTTTTAAGAATGCTTTGGTCGCATCAGTCCTCTAAGAGACAGAATGAATGAGCATCTAAATGATCTCCTAGACAGGCTGAATGACGCAGATTCTATGAATGATCTCCTAGGGAGACTGAATAACACAGGTTATATGAATGATCTCCTAGGGAGACTGAATAACACAGATTATATGAATGATCTGCTAGGGAGACTGAATGACACAGATTGTATGAATGATCTCCTAGGGAGACTGAATGATACAGATCTCCGAGACAAGCTGAATGACAGATTATATGAATGATCACCTAGACAGGCTGAATGACACAGATTATATGAATTATCTTCTAGACAGACTGAATGACACAGATTATATAATAATAATAATAATAATAATAATAATGAGGACTTTGTATAGCGCCTAATCTTTAGAAGCTCTAAGCGCTTTACAACATTAGACAACACCTATAAGATAAAAAACATATAATAATATTATTACAAAAACAAACACCATGAAATTAGAAAAACATAAAAAAAATTAAAAAACATGCTGAGAATATTTCAGGTAGGAAACATTATTAGGTCTTTAAGTTTGTTCTTCCAGTCGAAATAAGTGAGTTTTTGAGAGCCCTCTTGAATGTGATCACTGTGTCTTTGTGTCTAAGTTCAGTGGGCAATTCATTCCATGTTGCTGGGCCTTGGTATGCAAAAGAACGCTGTCCATATGACTTTGTTTTCATAGTGGGAATAATGAGTATACGATTGTCAGAAGAGGAGCGTAAGTATCTTGCTGGTGTGTACACATGGTGAGATCGGATAGGCATGTTGGACTAGAGTCCGACAGTGAAACGTAGCACAGAGAACCAATTTTGTGTTTGATTCTGGATCGAATGATCTCCCAGGGAGACTCAATGACACAGATCTCCTAGACAAGCTGAATTATACAGATTATTTGAATGATCTCCTAGACAACCTGAATAACACAAATCATATAAATGATCTCCTAGGGAGACTGACTGATATAGATTATATGAATGATCTCCTAGTAAGACTGAATGATACAGATCTTCTTGACAGGCTGAATGACACAGATTATATGAATGATCTTCTAGACAGGCTGAATGACACAGATTATATGACTGATCTTCTAGACAGGCTGAATGACACAGATTATATGAATGATCTTCTAGACAAGCTGAATGACACAGATTATATGAATGCTCTCCTAGTGAGTCTGAATGACACAGATTATAAAAATGATCTCCTAGGGAGACTGAATGATACAGATTATATGAATGATCTCCTAGTGAGGCTGAAAGATAAGATCTCCTAGACAGGTTGAATGACAAATTATATGAATGATCTCCTAGACAGGCTGAATGACACCGATTATATGAATGCTCTCCTAGTGAGGCTGAATGACAGATTATAAAAATGATCTCCTAGTGAGGCTGAATGATAAGATCTCCTAGACAGGCTGAATGACAGATTATATGAATGATCTCCATGACAGGATGAATGATGCAAGTCAGTGAGTTTTTGATATGAATTGTATGACTATACATTTGATATTAAACAAGTAAAGTTTCATCAATTAGTTATGAAAAACACGCCAATAAAACATTTTCTTTATCATATGATAAAAGAAAGTAGTTTAATACCTCTTTTGAATATTGTATTGTTTAAATTAAAAACTATGTTGCAATTTCCAGTGTTACACATTTACCTATTGGACATTTCCAATGTTACACATTTACCTATTGGACATTTCCAGTGTTACACATATACCTATTGGACATTAGTAGTAAAGGGGGTCGGATTAGCGACAATGGGAATTAGCATTACAGAGACCCTTGGGTCCGATTAGCGACAAGGGAAATTTAACATGGAGAAAAATCGTGGGTCCGATTAGCGACAAGGGAAATTAACATGGAGAAAAATATCGTGGGTCTGTCTAGCGACAAGGGAAATTTAACATGGAGAAAAAAAAAATCGTGGGTCCGATTAGCGACAAGGGAAATTAACATGGAGAAAAAAATCTTGGGTCTGATTAGCGTCAAGGGAAATTGAACATGGGATTTTTTTTTTTTTTTAAAAAAGGGGGTAGGCAATGGAAAGGCTATCTCTTTTCGAGATATATGGCTGGCCCTGAAAAGGGCCTTTTGGTTTATGTTAATATGCCCTTAACATAAAGGGCATTTGCGACATCTTCTTGTCCTCAAACTTCGTCTTACAGCAGGGCCATACATCAGAGTCCTCTTGAGGCAACCTTGTCTCTCTATATAGACTCTTCTTATCCACAGGCTGCTGCTGGTCCAGTGGACAACGGTCCACTTGGATCGGACATACATGAGCATGTCCGTCCTGAACATCATTGTTGACACAAGGGTTGAAGATTCAACGTCGGTCCACATGTTGAGGCTCCGAGAATAGGTGAATCAATGCAGTGAACTGCGCTTATTTATAGGGACAGAAAGGATTGAAACGGATTGAGTTCATTCACCAATCCGAACACGCGTTACAGAATTCAGTCAGCCCGCATCCAATCCGAAGAGAGCAGTCTGTGACGTCACGTAGTCAATATAGATTCGCTAGCGCTTGTGTGCAGTCAATCTATGCGACAGTGATTCAACATGACGGAAACTCAGAAAACGATCCAATGGGGTGCACCAGCAGGGGAGACCGCCCAAGGGAACCCGGACTTACTTTCAGAAGAGGTGAATTGGGATTTTGTGGATTTTCTCTCCTCGCAAGAATTTGTTCCGGAACCTTCGTTACCTTCTTCATTACCGCAAGTGGAAAATTTTAGACAGAGACAGAAAGAAGAATTGGAGAAATTTATACAACGACAAAAGGAAGCCGAACAAGTTTTTCTCCTACAGCAACAGCAGCAAGAAGAAGAGGTAAGAAAAAAACAACAGCAGCAACAGCAAGAAGAAGTAACAGCAAAGAAACAAGAGGGTGAAAATCAAACGGTCACGTTACTGTTGGACATTTTAGCGGAGTTAAGAAGTCTGAAACAAATGTATCAGACTTCTTTATCACGACCGAAGAGAATACGACCTTCCCGAGCTAAACACGTTAACCCTGTGACTAAGCCTACCGTACCACCCTTAGTGATTTCAACCCAATCATCAACATTACGCAGTTCAGAAGTAGGCCTTGGCCGTGGCAAAGGCATAAGGCAGTTAAAGTTGATTGGTTAAACTCACCCCTGCACCATAAAGAAAAAAAGGCCCTTTTCAGGGCCAGCCACATTTCTCGAAAAGATATACAATTTCAAATTGCCAATAACTCAAAAAAATATTCAACAGCCCATTTTACCCTTATAGTACGTGTCTGTGTATGAGTGCGTGAGTGTACGTTCTTATTTTAAAATCATAACTCAAAGACACTTACCTTTTTATACCTAATTTATTCTTTATTCCATTGTTACAATCCAATTCACAATTCATAACACAACACTTTAATTAAAAGTTCATTGACTTCTTCTGTCTCCTTATTTAGTCTCTCTGTTTTTTGAATTTCTTCACCGTCACACTCTTTTCCTCTTCTTCTTCCTCCTCGCTTTCTTCCCTTCTTCTTTTTTTCTCCTGTTTCTTTTTCTTCACCTGTTTTCTTTCTTCCTCAGAAGAATCCCTCTCTTCCTCTGAAGAATCCCTCTCTTTTTCTTCTGAAGAATTCCTCTTTTCTTCTGACTCCTCTTGTTTCTTTTTGGGGCAATCTGGAGACCAATGTCCTTTTTCTTTACAATAATAACAGGTATCTTGACTTTTGTCCTTTTTAGCCCCTGTTTTTGTTCTTTTTTGACGGTCTGGACATTCTGAAGACCAATGCCCTTTCTTCTGACAGATATAGCAAGTATCCTGACTTTTATCTCGAAAGGAAGGAGAGTAGTCCGTAGGCTGGTCTGAAGAGAATTTTCTAATGACCCCTCGCAAAGCTCTGACGAAACGTTCGATTTGGTTAGTCTCTTCCATCGTTGTGCTCGGCTTGAGAGTGAAATGAATAGTGAAAGAACAAGACACACACCCTTTTATATACGCTGGTCTGCCATGACTATAAATTAGTCTGTGGTGTTTGAACTTGAGTCATTTGACGTTTTTCACTCAAGATGAAACGAGCCCATTCATTCGAGAGGAAAGAAAAAGAAAGTAAGAGGCAGAAACGTGATCTATCGCCTCGTACCAGGGCTGAAATCTTGGCACAAATTCATGCCAGTGATTTTGAAGAGGACATGAGTGAACCAGAATCCGAACCCTCTAAACCAAGTTCGTCACCCTTACTCAACCCTGAAAAATACTATTCCATTCGAGAGACGGAAAAGCGCTCCTCTAGAAAATTTAGAACCACGGCTTACACCTACACGGTGAAGTTTAAAGATTTCAAGTCCGACGTACCGTTGGAGAAAGCAGAAGGGTTCATCACCGAGATGTGGGATTCTTTGCTCACTTCACTTAAGCGACAATGTCAACCCAAAGAAGACGATCGCTTGACACTATCCATAGATCACGACGGTTTGAAATCCCCTGTTTGGATCGAGTTTAGCAGACCCGCAGAACTAACCCCTTCCAAAATCATGGTCAAGATTCAACACGTACAACAATCTAATGACCAGTTTGACATCACCGATGGTAAAGCCACACTGAAAATGGCTCACGTCTCTCTTCCTCAAGGGACTGGACAACGCAATAAGGTGTTATTGGTGAACGAACTTCGCAGTACCAAAAAGAGCCTCGTCCAAATTCACAACCCTCAAGACCAGATGTGTTTAGCCCGTGCCATCGTGGTGGGACGAACCTATGCCAACAAGAACGACACGGTAGAATGGAAAAGAACCTGGAAAACTATTCAACGATCCGATCGAGCCAAACAAAGAAATGAAGCAGAACTCCTGTTACAACAAGCCGGACTGTCCAAAGACACACCCTGTGGCATTCCTGAGATGCAAAAATTGCAAGATGTCCTAGCTCCACGCTACACCTTGAAAGTGCACCCTCAAGAAATGCGCGGACCTCTGTTGTTTCGAGGCCAAGACTTTAAGGACGGAAAATACATTCATGTCTATTATCACGATGAACATTTCGATACCATTACCAGTATCACTGGATTCCTGGGATACAAATATTACTGTGAGAAATGTGACTATGGTTATAATAATCGAGAGCAACACAAACATTGTGGATCGAAATGCTCAGGATGTTTGGCTTCTTCACCCTGTCTGAGCGAAGAACCAGTGCCTTGTTCAACTTGTCTGCGCACGTTTGTCAGCCCTACCTGTTACCAACAACATCTGAAAACGCAAGGTTCACAGCAGAAATGTGCTTGTCAACTCCTGAGATTGTGCTCTACGTGTGAACAAGTCATACGTACCAATAATACCAAGGCACACATATGTTCAGGAAAGAAAAAATGTCACATTTGTCACCACATCGTGGACTTGGAACACCAATGTTACATGCAAAAATACCAACCCCCACCAGAAAAAGAGGACGGTCACAAGAAGAAAGGCAATTTCATCTTTTTCGATTTCGAATGCATGCAAGAGACTGGCATTCACATTCCTAATTTCTGCGTGGCTCATCGAGCGTGCGAGAAGTGCATTCAAGAACCTATCTTCAGTCATTGCCCTCACTGCAGCAAGATTCCTGGAGGACGTGAAAAAATCTTTCGGGGACCGAAGACGTTAGCCGATTTCGCTCGATGGGTCTTAGACCCCATCGACAAGACGTGGAGCCAAGAGGACATCGAACGTTACGGAGATTGTCATCGTCATGCCACGGTGATGGCTCACAATTTCTCCGGATACGATGGACAGTTTCTTTTGAGGTACTATACGGAACAAGGCACCGAGCGTCCTAAAGTGACTTTGAACGGAGCCAAAATCATTTTCATGCAAGTGGGACAAGTACAGTTTAAAGATTCGATGAGTTACTTGGCCATGCCTTTGAGTCGAATGCCTAAAACGTTTGGAATGACAGAAATGGCTAAAGGGTACTTTCCACACTTTTTCAATACGGAAGCCAACCAACATGCCGTTCTACTCCATTTACCAGAGGCTCACTATTACGACCCCGACAACATGCGTACCGAACAACGAGAAGCTTTCTACGCTTGGTACCAGGCTCACGCCTCGGACCCCTTCGACTTTCAGGAAGAAATGCTAAAGTATTGTCGTTCCGACGTGGACATTTTACGGCGTTGCTGTGGAAAATTTCGAGAACTGTTCATGGAACACGGAGGGGTCGATCCTTTGAAAGAAGCTTGCACCATTGCCAAAGCGTGTTCCTTAGTGTATCGACAACGATTCATGCCTGAAAAGACCGTGGCTGTCATCAGTCCTCAAACGACCCACTATGTCAAACGTCAATACTCGGTCAAAGCCCTACGTTGGTTACATTACTTGTGCGACAAGGAAGACAAATGGATTCAGCATGCCCGCAACGGAGGGGGCGAAAAGACCATCGGAACGTATTCGGTCGATGGCTGGGACTTAGAAAACCCCAAGATCGTGTACGAGTTTAACGGTTGCTTATTTCACGGATGTCCCGTCTGTTACCCTGACCGTGACACTAAAAATCAGTTTTTACAACGAACCATGGAAGACTTGTACCAGGACACTTGTCAGCGACGCCTAAAGTTAGAACAGGAAGGATACCAAGTGGTGGAAATGTGGGAACACGAATACGATCACCGTTTGAAAACCGATCCCGAGTTTAAACGTGCCGTGGAAAGTTACAAGCTGATGGACCCCCTAAACCCGAGGGATAGTTTGTACGGAGGAAGGACCAATGCCACCTGTTTGCTGTACCAAGCCGACGAAGAGAAAGGAGAAGAAATCAAATACTTGGACGTGTGTTCGCTGTATCCCTACGTGTGCAAATATTGTCGCTTTCCTGTAGGGCACCCGCAATTGTTCACGGAACACATCGACCTGAAAAACATTCGACAATACGAAGGCCTGATCAAGTGTAAAGTTTTGCCTCCCACGAACCTATACCATCCCGTCTTACCTCACCATTGTCAAGGCAAACTGATGTTTCCCTTGTGCCGTACTTGTGCCGAAACGTGCAACCAGGACCAACCTTGCCATCACAGCCAGGAAGAACGTGCCTTGACGGGAACCTGGGTCAGCGTGGAATTGTTCAAAGCTCTGGACATGGGATACCAACTGTTAGAAGTGTACGAAATTTGCCACTTTCCCAAGACACAACAATACCACAAGGGTGACCCTACTCAGAAAGGCATTTTCGCCGACTACGTGGATGCCTTTTTGAAACTGAAGCAAGAAGCCAGCGGCTATCCTTCCTGGTGTCACACTCCCGAAGACCAAATAAAATTCAAAGAGAAATACCGGGAACAAGAAGGCATCACTTTAGACCACATCGAGAAAAACGAAGGCAGGCGATCGTTTGCCAAAGTGATGTTAAATTGCTTGTGGGGTAAAATGGCACAACGACCGTGTTTACCCAAGACGGAATATTTGACAGAACCTTCCCGCTACTTCCAGATGATTCACGACAAAACCAAATACATGAAACACGTGGACGTCGTTCGAGAGGATTTGATCTTGGTCAATTACGAAGAAGATCTGGACTTTGTACAAGACGACCCTTTTGGAAATGTCATCATTGCGGCTTACGTGACAGCCCATGCTCGCTTAAAATTGTACGAAGCTTTAGAACTGTTAGAAGAACGCGTCCTGTACTTTGACACGGACAGTTGCATTTATATCCATCACCCGATTCAACATCACCCTGACATCGAAGGAGACCGTTTAGGAGCCTGGACAGACGAGCATCCCGACGACAAGATTCTAAGTTTCGTCAGTGGTGGTCCCAAAAATTACGGCTACGAATACCGGGACAAACAAGAAGTGCACACGACGTGCAAAGTGAAAGGACTGACTCTGAATCATCGTACCAGTCGAGTGGTCAACTTTGGGGTATTGAAAGAAGCCTTGCAATCGGGAGAGGATGGAAACTTTAAAGTGACCACCTATCAACCGAACAAGATTGTACGTTTACCCACTCACCACATCGTCAGTCGACCCTTGGAAAAAGTCTATCAAATCGTATACCAGAAGCGAGTGCGACTTCCCAATCATTTCACCTTACCGTATGGACACGTCGGTATTGGTCTGTATATAAAAAAGGAACCCTAGGCAAGATCGATAGTTCATTGTGACTACCAAGACCGAGCGAACAAGATGAATACTTTGAAATAGGCATCGTTCCAGTTTGGGGATTGTAAAAAAGTTGTATCTTCCTCTAGTGTGACTAATATTGGATGGATAAGACCCATGCATTGCGACGGAAAATGTCCGGAAGGAAACTGCGATTGTCCATGTGGTTACCATTGTAATTGCGTAACGGAGTTTGCAGACGAGTGCGATTGTGAGCCTTGCGATGGGTAAGATGCTGTACGTTGTGACCTGAGCGATGCCGTAAAGCATCATGGGAACTTTAGTGTCCCTACCCCTATCATGGAAAGTGATGCTGTGCGTGTCAAACCTGTGGGATGCGAAAGTGATGCCGCTCGTCCTCTTGGACATTTTACTGGGTTTCGTTTTAAAGGGGAATGTTCACCTTCACGTCTACCCCCCTACGGATGTCATCCAGCCCTGAGCAAACTCCTACCCATGTCACTCAACCCTCATCGAAACGAACCTGTGAAAGACGAATATTCGTTTCCTGTGCGTTTGTCGGAATACTGCGACTTTGAAAATCGTCTTCAATCGTTCAAAGGAAAATGGCCAAAGTATCTGGGAGGACCGACCCCCGAAGAATTAGCCAGAGCCGGATTTTTCTACTTGGGAGAAGGAGATAAAGTCAAGTGCTTCAGTTGCGGTGTGTCACTTCACCACTGGGAACCGCAAGATTCGGCCTACGTAGAACATGCTCGATGGTCACCGAATTGTTATTACTTACCCTTAGTGGGACCGAGACATTGAAGTAACTTCTTACCATAATAATCTGTTCATGGATACTTTACAAGAGAACATTCGTGCTTTGCCTGTGGAGTTGAGAGAACGCATTTACCGAGAACTGGTCAAAATACAAGTGAAACGTAAAGAACAATTGCATCCGTTACGTCACCGGTGTTTGAACCACTGGTACCTTCAGGCTATACAAGGACTGATTGAGTTGAAAGTGTTCCATTGGACAGACATTGATCAACGACCTCCTGGTTATAAAAAGGAATGGTTTGGTATTGACGATTCTATCTACTACATTGTAAACGTACTGCATCGAATTCCAGAGGAAGAGTTAACGAATTACCAACATCTTTCACGCAATGTCAACTTGGTGAAAGAGGAAACTTCTGAACGAATTGTAATGTGTAGATTAGTGGTGAAACGATTTAGATTCGACAATGAATTAAAACCATGTTTGTGCAAAGAGTACATTTCTTGTGTCAGACCAAAGAGGATTTAGTATGACCTATTCATGGATACTTTGCTAGAGAACATTCGTGCTTTGCCTGTGGAGTTGAGAGAACGCATTTACCGAGAGCTGGTGAAAATACAAGTCAAACGTAAAGAACAATTGCATCCGATACGTCACCAGATCTTTAACCACTGGTACCTGAATGGTATAAGAGAACTGATTCGTCAGAAATTCTTTCAATGGTCAGACATTGTTCAAAACTTTGAGGTCGCTAATGATCGACATGTTCATAATTATGGTTACTTCGAGATTCACCTAGAGCAACCCATTGAGGAAGACAAGGTAAAGGATTACCAACATTTGTTACGTGGAATCTACTTAGCGGAAGAGGAAACACCTAAACGAACTCTGACGTTTCGGTTACAGTATGCAAGATTTAGATTCCCTACTGGAGAACGAAGATCTCTGGCTAGAAAGTACGTGTATTGCATCCAAAAAAAAGAGAATATAAAAACAGGCTGCCATGCCACGGTTTATGTCACATGTCATCCAACAGATTCCGTGGAAGGAACTCAATGACCATATTCAAACTGTGGATCATTACCATCGATTATTACAAGAATTGTATCCATTCAATTTGGGACGACAAGTGGTGTGTGTCTTAGTGAATTGTTTTCTGGGATTTCGTTTACCAACCGATTCTTTGTGGACTCTTTACGATCAGTACTTACCCCCTCCATGGCCTTAAATGGTCACGAAAAACTCCTTTTGCTCAAAGCCTTGCGTTTTCATCTGGATACTTCTCGACCTCAACAGGAAAAAAAGATTCGTCAACTTTTAGCTACCCAAGACGTGTATGACGATGTGTGTGTAGCTTGTGACTTACATCCCCATTGGACAGATGTCCGTGCCTGGAAAGAATGGGGTTTTGAGGCTTGGACCCAAGAAGTGGCCCAGTATGCACGAGAGTTGTTCAAGGAAAAAAGTTACTTTTCAACCCGTGTTAGTGACGGTGCCAGAAGAACCCGTCACCCAGGACAGGACTGTCGTGGACAGGCCTGAAAGACCCTTTCGGGAGGACACTTGTGTGACTTTACCCCCTACTATAGAACTGGTTAGAACATTACCCAAAACATGTGGTTGTTGTACAGACACTTGTGTTTATTCCACGTTCATAGTTATCATGTGCCTTTTATCCTTGTACTTAAGCCTTTGGCTTTTATGTATTTTTGTCTTTCGTATTCATGTTTGAAAAAAAACATTCAATAAACGTGTTCTGAAAAAAGTATTTAAACTCTTGTCTTGTTTGTTTTTCGTGTCACAAGTGACATTTCTCACACCATGGCTACCTCTGCTGTCTCTGCTCCCTCTTCCTCTACTGTCAAAATCATCGACGAACACTTAGATCGTGCCAGTTGGGAGGCTTTGTATCTTCGCCATCCCTTTAACATGCTCATCGCTGGACCTAGCGGTTCAGGCAAAACCGAATTCGTCAAACGTTTGATCGAACATAAACATCATTTGATCGATCGGCCCCCTCAACGGATCGTGTGGTGTTACAAAGAGTGGCAATCGGCGTACAGTCTCTTGCGAGAAAGTCAAGGAGATTCCATCGTGTTTGTGGAAGGCATTCCTAAAGAAGACGACGGCATCGTCTCTGACTCCCGTCAAACCCATTTGGTCATTTTCGACGACATGTTAGGAGAAGACGAAGAAGAAATTAAATTGTGGTTCACGCGCAAAGGTCATCACCGTAATGCCAGTGTCGTTTACATCACCCAAAATTTGTTTCAACAAAGTAAAGCCCATCGCACCATCAGTCTCAATGCGCATTACGTGGTCTTGTTTAAAAGCCCTCGAGATAAATCGCAAGTGCAAGTCTTAGCCAAACAGTTAGGAACGCCTTGGCTGACTCAGGCGTACGACGATGCACTCAAACGCCACACGCCTATTTACTCGTCGATTTGAAACCTACCACTCCCGAGGATTTGCGATTTCGTACCCACTTGTTTCACCACTGGTGCCAAGACGGAGGGCCTGTCCTGTACACGTTTCCGTCCTCGACTTCATTTCACTCCCCATCAAAAAATCTATAAAAACCTCAGACCCTTTTTCGTCTGTCTCACTCTCAGTACGAACATGACGTCCCTGCAGTCGCATCTTCCCGTCAAATTGATTCGTGCCTTGTATGGCATCAGTCGAGAAAAAGATCCACAAACACGAGCTCGTGTCTTAGAAGCTAGTCTCAAAGAAGTCTTACGATGGTTCACAGTGACGGCACGTCAATTACTCCAAGGAATCATTCAGATTCCTCATCAAACCCAACGCTTTTTCGATCGAAACAAAGTCGCTTTGGTCCAACTGGCCGATCCCCGCATCGACACTCAAACCAAAAAACAAATCATTTTGAAACCTGGAGGGAGCGGTACTCTAGGAGGGGTCATCATTCGCTCACTCTTAAGATGGGATCCTAATGCCCCCAAAGTTATCCCTAAGACAAAAGTCCAACGAAGCCCCAAGAAGAAAAAGAAAAAGACCAGGTCCCCAAAGAGAAGAACTTCTCCAGTGGCGGGACCCTCCTCTTACCAGACACCACCCCGGAAAAAGAAAAGAAGCCCCAAGAAAAAGAAACAGAGAAAAAGTCCCCAGAAAAAGAAAAGTCCACAGAAGAAAACTAGTCGCAAGAGAGGCACTGCGGCCAGGACGCAGCCTTACACTCGCAAACCACGACCTGCCACAGCGGTGACTGTGTCTCCGACAGCCTCACGTTTATCCACTTCTCCGTTGATGTCACCAGGAACTGAAGAGTACTTGGAGACGTTAATCACACCAAGAACTTCTCCGTTGATGACCCCCAAAAGAACTTCCCCAGTGGCAGGACCTTCCAATTTAGCGGCAGTGGCTGCTGCTCACAAATTACCTTCTCCCAAAATCAAAGTCCATGAAAGATCGGGCATGTTACAAAGTTTACTGGATTTGTCCAAGCAAGAACTGACTCGATTTAGTCCGTTACGTACCCCTGCACGACGTGTCATGCCTGTCATGAAGTTGATACGCCGTAAAGACAATCAGTGGCGACGCGTTCCAGTATAAAAAAGGCCTGTGACCAAGTAGGGTATCAGTGTTCTTTTGGTGCTCCTAAAGACTCAAAGATGTCACCCTCCAGAAAACCCCAAGGAAAGAAAAGGAAAGGACTGCCACCACGTTTAGCCAAACATGGGGACCTGTTATCTGTCCTGTCCAAAGCTTCTCCACCCCTACGAAAAAAATTCATTCAAATGGCCTCCAAAGAGGTCATCGATACCGTGTGCGAATGTTGTTTGAACGTTTTGAAAGGCACGATCCCTTTGTCCAAACACCAGAAACAATGCTTAGGCAAACATCGTCACGTTCTTCGCCAAATGGTTCAAAAGAAAATTCCCATTCGTCAAAGAAAGAAGATGTTGGTTCAACGTGGAGGCATTTTGCCTCTCTTGTTAGGCCCCATACTGAAAGGAGTCTTGGGAACCATGTTGGGAGGACTGATGGGAGCAAGATAAAAAGGCCTTCGAAAGTCCCAAGATCTCAGAATCGACCCCTGACAACCCCATGGAAGGACGAAAACTAGCTTTAGTGCCTTACAAACGATGGATGGAATACCATCGGTGGCAAGAACAACGCACCCCGCATTTACCTCCCAATCCCAATTTGAGCGAGATGTCCCAGTTACAACACGAATTGCAGTCCTTGATGGATCGCCAAGATTTGTCCGAAACAGAAAAATCGCAAAAGTACGGTCAACTCTTGCAACGACTGCAACTCTTTCACCAGAAAGCTTTAGACGAAACAGCTTTACCCACTCTAAAAGATTTTAAGACCTTGATGAAAAGTCCAGCACCATCATCATCATTGCCACCACTACCATCCCCAAGGGTCACCAGAGATGCTACCCCACAAAGACCTGAGGAAGAAGAGATGCGCGAAGTGTTTCAAACACCGTCAGCAGCTCCCATTTCAAGTAAGATTGCAGCATCCTTGTTGACCCCGTCCCCTACACCCCAACGAGAAGAAATGAAAGCTTGGGTTAAAAAGATGATGTCCACGCCTCCTTCGACAGAAGTGAAAAAGAAAGAAGGGAAACCAGAAGCGAAAAAAGAAAAGAAGACCAAAGCCATTCCATTGCCACCACCACCACCACCACCACCACTACCTTCGACTTCTACTCCCGTAGCCCATCGGACACGTAAATCCGTTTCCAAACCACCCTTTCGACCCACCCAAAGTAGCATCACCGAAGAGTGGGTGACTTATTAACACACCAACACAAAATAAAAAATGGAAAAAGTCTTAGCCAGCATTTACTACGATCCCTCACATCCTGCAGGTTACGCAGGAGTTCAAAAATTGTATCGTGCTGCCAAAACTCGACTGAAAAGTCTCCGTTTACCTCAAGTGAAACGATGGTTACAAGAACAAGCTACCTACACTTTACACAAACCCATTCGACGCAAGTTTGCCAGAAGTCGCACCCGAGTGGAAGGCATCGATCATCAATGGCAAGCCGATTTAGCCGATGTCTCTCATTTGGCCAGCTACAATCGTGGCTACAAATATTTGTTTTGTGTCATCGACGTCTTTTCCAAATTTGCCTGGGTCGTGCCCTTGACTTCCAAATCGAGCAGCGAGTTAGTGCGAGCCCTACAATGGGTGTTGAAACAAAGCGGTCGTCACCCTCTTCGATGGCAAACGGACAAAGGCACCGAATTTCTGAACCAAGCTTTCCAAAAAGAATTAAAGAAACGTGACATTCATTTTTTTACCACCGAGAATCCCGAAACCAAAGCCAGCATCGTGGAACGTTTTCAACGCACTTTGAAAGAACGCATGTGGAAATATTTTACGCATCACCACACTCTGAAGTACATAGACATCTTACCGCACCTGGTGCAAGCGTACAACCAATCTTACCATCGAAGCATCGGACGTGCCCCGCAAGACGTGACTCCCGACAACGAAGTGCTGGTGTTCGAGCGCCTGTTCGGTACGTCCCCGACGAGGGCTGTCCCTAAGAAAAGTGGAGAGTTGACCGTAGGAGATTGGGTGCGCATTGGCAAAACCAAACGCACTTTCGACAAAGGTTACTTACCTAACTGGACGACCGAATTGTTTCGCATCACTGGACGAGTGCATGGCCGTCATCCTGCCGTCTATAAATTGGAAGACATGAACGGAGAAGTGCTCAAAGGAACGTTTTATTTACCCGAGTTACAACGTGTCACCAAAAAAGAAGACGACGTGTACGACATCGAAAGCATTCTCGAACGCAGAACCCGTAAAGTGGGCAAACGACGTGTCAAAGAAGTCAAAGTACGTTGGAAAGGATATCCACCCAGTTTTGATTCTTGGATCGACGCTTCGCAAGTCATCGACTATAAAAAGAAGAAGTGACCATCATGCCCTTTCACTCAGCAGACGCAGCTACGTCGACCACTCCTTCTTCCCCTAGTTCTTCTGTGCAAGATTTACAAAAACAACCCTTGTGGGTGTGGTGTGGAGAACGTGTGCCTAAAACACAAATCGTCTTTTTCTGCCAAATCTTCGTGGTGTATTGTGTCATCGGGGCAGCCATCGCCAATTTGAGTTTGCAACAAGGAGACAAACAATTGTGGACCATTTTATTGAGCAGTTGCATCGGTTACCTGCTTCCCAATCCCTCCCTGAAATTCTCCTCGAACGGGAACGTTGTGTCCAGTGCCAGTGCCAGTCACCACTCCAACAACAACAACAACCACAACCAGAACCCCATTTTGGGCGGAGACACACCTCTGACATCCACTAACCCCTCGGACAGCCACAGAACTCTGGAATTATGAGTCACCAAAACCAATTTTACTTAACCTTACCCAGTGACAGTTCCATGGAGGTGTTTCCCAACAACACGTTGTGCTGTTACACAGCCAAATTACCTCAAGCCATCCCCTTAGATCACGAAGCCCATTGGGAAGTGGCTTTGGTAGAAATGATTCACCCGACCCAAGTCCTCAATGTCATTCCCCAGCAAAATACTTTTACGGTGGAAGTTCATGACTCACATTTGCAACAAGAGTTGGATAAGACTAGTAGCACATATACCAATAAAACCTATAATGACAAAACTAAAACGTGGACCTACAACTTGTTCATTCTCCCAGGCTATTATTTCAGCGGTCAACATTTGGTCAACACCATAGCTACCAAGTTTAATGGTGTGTTTGGGGAAGCTTTTAAGAGTTCCAATGTCAATGTCAAGAACAAAAGTGTCACCATGGAGTACCACAAAGTAGCTCGTCGCTTCTTGATGAAATTTGAACGGCCTAAAATCGTAACCATTGTATTTTGTCCTGGATTGTTTGACATGTTGGGCGGTGACATGGAGATGAGGAAGCAAGTAGAACAAAAAGGCGAATTACCAGGCATTTTCGACAACGATTCTTTTGTCAAGTATTTTCGTACCCCGGTAGAACTGAACCAAGGACTGAATTTGATGTTCGTGTATTCCGATGTGGTGGAGTACAACGTGGTGGGACACACCTCCGTACCGTTACTGCGTGTCATTCCTTTCAAAGTGGATTCTGCCACGAACGCTGACGAGGAAGGTGGAAACACTTACCACGTCCACCGCGAATTTGTACATCCTCACTATTTGCCGGTCAGTAAGTCGTATTTGGACACGGTCAACATTACTATAAAAGGAGATCTGGGACAAGATATTCCATTCACCAAAGGAAAAGTCACGGTGAAACTCCATTTTCGAAAACGGTTCTCTCACGACTCGTAAGTAAGTAAGTCATGTATCCAGTGTACCGAGGGGTTGCTCGACAGCGAGGACACGGTTTAGGAGACATGTTAAAATCGGCCTTTCGTTCAGTGGCCCCGGTGTTGAAACCGATGGTGACACGCGGATTGCACGCCTTGAAAGATGCGGCACTGACGCAAGGCAAAGAATTTCTCCAAAATGTCATCATCGACAGACAAAACCCTAAAGAAGCCTTCATGAGGGCTGGCAAAAATGTCTTGCTGCAAACGGGCAAAGACATTTTAGGCCGACGAGACACACCTATAAATGCCCTGCACGCTACCGAGTCAGGCATTCAGCAAGGACAAGGCAGAAAGAGACGACGAAGAAGAAAACACCCTTTCACCAGACTTCAAGTGAGAAAGGCCAAGAAAAGAAGAACCGTTCGAGACTTAGACGTTTTCGATTATTGAAACACAGAAAAAAATGATGCACCGAGAGTCTTGCGCCTGTTCCAAGACGGAACTGGATCTGTTTGCCATGCCCCCTACCATGATGACGATGCAAGAATCTCAGTGGGTGGAATTTCATCCCGTCTCCTCATTGACCGATTCCGCTCCCATCGAGTTTGAAATCAAGGGACAGCCCGAAGATTACATCGATCTGAATAGCAGTTACTTGTACTTGAAAGTCCAAGTTCTAGAAAAAGATGATAGTGGAGTAGATGACGCTGACGAAATAGCTCCCGTCAACAATTTCATGCATTCCTTGTTCAGCTCAGTGGATTTGTACTTGAATAACAAACTAGTCAGCAGCAGCATGGATACTTACCCTTACCGTGCCTACTTGGAAAATCTCTTGACGTACGGAATAGATGCCAAGGATAGTCATCTCAATGCCTGCGTGCTGTGGGTAGCTGACGAAGCGAACAAGTTCGAAAAAACAGATGGAAGCAATCCCGGCTTTGAGGCAAGAGAAGACAAAATCTTAAACAAGAAAAGTTTAGAACTGATGGATCGTTTGCATTTGGACATGTGGTTGCAAGAGAAATATTTGCTGAACGGGGTGAATGTCCGCTTGAGACTGAATCGCAGCAGTGCCGCTTTCCATTTGATAGCTGCTGATCCTGCTAAGGCTCCTAAAAGCATAATCCAGGAGGCCAAACTCTATGTACGACGCGTGGAAGTGTTACCCAAAGTGGGTAACGACATCAGTCAAACGTTGAGCAGAACGACCGCCAAGTATCCCATACGACGTGTGGAAGTGAAAACGTTCACCATTCCTGCTGGACAGCATTCTATGATCGAAGATCATCTGTTTCAAAGACAGCTACCCAAGCGTTTAATCCTTGGTATGGTCCTGAATTCAGCCTTCAACGGAGCCATCAAAGAAAATCCTTTCAACTTTCAACACTTCAACGTGAAGAAAATCGAAGTCAGTCGCGATGGCAAGACCTTGTGTACCCGACCTTTCGAACCTGACTTTACCAACAAAAATTACTTGAGATCGTACTTGTCCCTGTACGAAGCCACCGGCCAGTTAGGAACCAACACCAGTCACGGCATTGAGTACGACGATTATGCAGGAGGCTATGCTTTGTGGGCTTTCGATTTCACTCCAGACCAAGGCAGCGACGAGGGACATTTCCACCCTATAAAATCCGGCCAGATTCGTGTGGAACTTCAGTTTGCAGAAGCACTGAAACAGACAGTGAACGTCATCCTGTATGCCGAATTCGATAATACCATAGAAATCAACAGTTTGAGAGAAGTCATTCTAGATTATTAGAAGCTATGGAAGACTGTTATCCCTCTTTACCTAGTGGAGAAACTTTGGAGATGGAATGTAAGGAGACCGTGGAAGGAGAAGAATCTCAAGACAAAGACGAAGAAGATATCATAATGAAGTCGAGATGGCCAGAACAAGAAGCCCATTTAGTCTGCTGTTTTGCCAAACACTTGGTCGACAAAATGACGGAATTGATCAAGAAAAATTGTTATGGATGTCAAAACGATCATCCCAGTCAAATTCAACACGATAAATGCCTGATGTTAAGTCAAGAAGAAAAATTGGACGAGTATCTGGACGAAGCTTGGAGTCTCATCTCGAACAAAGACGTATTGCACCAGTGGTATAAAGACTTGCGTGAACATTCTTGTCCACCATTAACCACTCAAGAGATCCATCGTATCGAAGCTCTCCTGAATCAGAGTGAGGAAACAGAACGAATAACCGTTTATTCGTCAGACATTTTCAGGGAAAAAGTCAGGATCGAATTGACGACGTATTATTACCTGTGAAGAAAAAAAAAACACAAATCAATGGATACCTGGGAACTTTATTACCTTTTGAACCACAGTTCGTATACGGCTTCTTGGAATCCTGTCGTCTGTGCTAAAGATGAACTCCCTCATCGCAAACCTAAAGACCATCAAGCTTACGTGATCAACACGGACGACAGTCATCTCCCAGGAACCCACTGGGTAGCCGTCTACTTTCCTCAAGAAGGATGTGTGGAATATTTCGATTCGTACGGATTGCCCCCTTTGGAAGACGATATCATCGACTTTATGAGAAGAAATGCTCAAACCACCCGATTCAATAACGTGAAATTACAAGGCACAGATTCTTTGGTGTGTGGACAGTACTGTGTGTATTTTCTGCATCATCGCAGCCTGGGCTATTCCTTAGAACATTTAGTGACTCATTTTGATCCTCGTTCTTCTGCTAGAAACGATGTGAAAGTAGATCGATGGTTTTGTGACCAGTATGCTTATCTTTTGTCTCAAGCTAGGAAACGTAGTGTCCATCAATGGCCTAATGATTTCCAACAGTGGAAATCACAATTTCATTCACAACGTTGTCAGCCCTGTTCAAAGTAGATTGTCTATTGAGAAAAAAATGTTTGTGATTTGAAAAAAAAAATTGTTTGATGTTATAGTGTTGGATTATTGTTAAAAAATGTTAGAAATGTTGTTGTTTAGTGTTAAGTGATTTTTGAATAAAAAATGTTGTGTTTTGAAAAAATGTCTTTGTCTTTTGTTTTAGCTAGAAGAATGTTGGATTGATGCTCTTTGATTTCTTACTATCCCTCTCATGACACTCACTAAACGTTGCGGCTCAAAAACCGTGTGGGGATGTTTTCCTTCACGTCCGCGCTTTGACTTTAAGAACCGGGGTTGTTTCCAGTCTAACCATCCATTGTCGACTCATCCTCCTACGAAGATGTGCTCCAAACTAGCTAAGCTCAACGAAGCCTACGTGAATTTGCATAGGGTCAGACACAGTCTGATACCGAAGCCAGAAGAAATAGAGAATGTGAGAATGTTAAAAATCACTGAAGACCTGATAGAAGAGCTCTTCAGAGAAGAAATGAACAGGGAGAAAGAAGAATGGACAGAGAAGTACAGACTTCAGAGACAGCAGCAACAGCAGCAGCAACAGCAGCAGCAGCAACCTGAAGCTGACAGAGGCTTTGTCGATTGTCGTATCGACACTAAAGAGTTCTTCTTCTCTTTCCGAAGAAGCAGACCTATCGCCAGAAAGTCTATCCTCAGAGGACATCGCATTCTTAGAAACTAAAAAAAGAATGCCATAGCAAAACAAAAAAAACAGCCCTTTTCAGGGCTACCCAATACTCTAGAAAAGAAATAACCATCAATTTGCCAATGTGTGTAGGTAGAGTAGTGTGAAAATAAACACTAACTCTTTTTAAAAAAATGTGAGGGTATGTGTTTGTGTATAGGATTGAGTGTTTGTGTGTTTGTAAGTGATCAAGTAAGTTGGTGTGGATAGTAGATTAAAATGATGTTTGTTTTTTTTTTTGGGGGGGGCTGTTTGAGGTGTATATTTGGAGTTAGATTGGATTGCTTTGCGTATGTGGATAGTCTATTGAAGTGATTTATAAAAAATTTTACAATAGTGATGGGTAGCATTAAAAAGTGAGTGAGTGTTTCTTTTAGGTCCGCGCGTTGCTGTTTTTTTTTTTGGGTCATGATCTAGGTAAGATCAATTTTATGTTATTAGGGGATGTTTTCCATCACGTCCGCGCTTTCACTATAAATTGAAACTCGCTGGGCAGTCTAGTTACCCTTGTTGATTGATCAACACAGCCAGAAGAATGAATAGCAGAATAGTGAAACTGTTAGAACTCCAGATGCACCTGGAATATGCCAGGCGCATAGTAAACGAACTATCAGCGGAGGCTATCGTAGAAGAAGCAAGAATGAAGAAAGAAGAGGAGGAGAGAAGAGAGAGGGAAGAAGAGGAAAAGAAAAGAGAAGAGAGGATGTCGTTCAATATTCCCGAGACGGAGGATTGGGGTGTTGAAGCGAATCATCCTCCCTCTGCGCTCCCCAGAAGAAAGGTGAAAGAAGACTGGGGAAGAACATGCGTGTGTGGCGCCAGGCCAGGACGGTGCAACCATTAGATAGGTGCATCAGGAGTTCAAAAAAAAAAAAAAAACAACAGCCCTTTTCAGGGCTACCCAATACTCTAGAAAAGAAATAACTATTAATTTGCCAATGTGCGTAGGTAGAGTAGTGTGTATATAAACACTAACTCTTCTTTAAAAAATGTGAGAGTATGTGTTTGTGTGTTTGTGTTTGTAAGAGTAAAGGTATGTTTGTGAGAATAGTAGATTATGGGTTTCTTTATTGTTTCTTAGCAAATGTGGAGAGTATAGTTTGGGTTATATTATATGAAATGAAAAAGTAGGGGGATGTTTTCCTTCACGTCCGCGCGTTGTTCGGTCATGATCTAGGTAAGATCCATTTTATGTTTTAGGGGGATGTTTTCCATCACGTACGCGCTTTCAGTATAAAACTAACAGTGTTGGCCATTGGAACCCATTCTACGGAATAAGCAAACAAGAAGATGCCAGCAGCTTCAGCTTTATACAACGATCTTATGGGAAGTTGGTATTGGATGGTGGATGGATTGAGTGTAGTAGAAAGGGTTGAACAGGAATGGAGGTATGCAGTGACAAAAGACTTCGTCTCAAGACAAGTAACCAGCCTCCACTTATCCGTAAATTTTGTAAAAGAAATGATAGAGGATGAGGAGAAGAGAATCAGAGGTTTAATTAACCCACCGTATGTCAAAGTGGGTAAGTTAAAAGAAGCGATAGATCATGTGACGAGTGCAAGGTTCTTTCTAGAAGACATTGTAGAATGGACAGATTGGTGTTTCGCGAAGTGGGGGTTAGAAAAACTTAAGAAAGCTGAAGAACTAATGAGGAATGTGCTGACCAAAGAGGTCAAGAAGATCAAAGAAAAGTGGTCCAATGAAAGAAAAGAAGAAGAAAATAGAAAAAAAGGGATGAATTCGAAAAACTGAACACAAACTGGATGAAAATCCAAGAGAAGTTCCGGGCCATGGGCCACCCGGACTGGCTGCCGGAAACAGAAAAGAAAAAGAAGAAAGGAATGATGGACAAAATAAGAGGATGGTGGAAGAAGTTAAGAAGTTAAAAGAAGAAGAAGAAAAACCCAAAGGCCCTTTTCAGGGCCAGCCATATATCTCGAAAAGAGATAGCCTTTCCATTGCCTACCCCCTTTTAAAAAAAAAAAAAAAAAAAAATCCCATGTTCAATTTCCCTTGACGCTAATCAGACCCAAGATTTTTTTCTCCATGTTAATTTCCCTTGTCGCTAATCGGACCCACGATTTTTTTTTTTCTCCATGTTAAATTTCCCTTGTCGCTAGACAGACCCACGATATTTTTCTCCATGTTAATTTCCCTTGTCGCTAATCGGACCCACGATTTTTCTCCATGTTAAATTTCCCTTGTCGCTAATCGGACCCAAGGGTCTCTGTAATGCTAATTCCCATTGTCGCTAATCCGACCCCCTTTACTACTGACATTTCCAGTGTTACACATTTACCTATTGGACATTTCCAATTTTACACATTTACCTATTGGACATCTCCAATGTTACACATTTACCTATTGGACATTTCTAATGATACACATTTACCTAGTGGACATTTCCAATGTTACACATTTACCTATTGGAGATTTCCAATGTTGCACATATACCTATTGGACATTTCCAATGTTACACATTTACCTATTGGACATTTCCAATGGTACACATTTACCTTATGGACATTTACAGTGCTACACATTTACCTATTGGACATTTCAAGTGTTACACATTTACCTATTGGACATTTCCAGTGTTCCACTTTTACATATTGGACATTTCCAGTCTTACACATTTACCTATTGGATATTTCCAATGTTACATATTTGCCTATTGGTTCACATTTACCTATTGGACATGTCCAGTGTTACGCATTTATCTATCTGACATTTCCAGTGTTACACTTTTACCTATTGGATATTTCTAAAGTTACACATTTACCTATTGGACATTTGTAATGTTACACGTTTACCTATTGTGATGTGAAAAGACACTTTTTAGTGTCTTTGGAAGATGATTCACAAATCAAACATAAAATATACATTGTAGATTAAACAAACGTCACCACCCAAATGAGGCCACGTGATTACAGTTGAATATAAAATCTGAGCTCATTAAATACAATATTTTTGAACCTCATTATGTCACTTGATACAAACTGGATAAAAGCTTGTTTTGAGCTTATATCGCTGGACCAGTTTCATAGACTGTATATAAAATGAAGACAAACTGGTACAAATTATTCAAAGACTTCAAAATACTGATACACAATACAGTATAAAATTTCCGTTACTGATTGCTTGGTATATGAAAAAAATCATTGAGATTTAACCGAGTTATGCCTAGTGATCCCCTCCCCCCATGATTCTCGTTTTTCCTTGTGTAACATGCATGTACAAAGGCACAAATGTTCCCATCAGATGTACGTATTATCTTCATTGCTTACATAAATATACACTTCTAGTTCTTACCGCAGGCAGAATCAAGCTGTTAGCCCACCTAACCAGTTATTTACTGCTATCAATCTACGACGTACAGGCTTGAGAATTACGTAATCACAAGTTTCCACGCTGACTTTATTCCTGCCATGGCAAGTATCTGTTACAAATACTGGCGACGACAACATTCTGTTATATCAGTGTATTTGCCTCTAGTAAATAACTCCCAA
Organism: Sinohyriopsis cumingii; assembly: GCA_028554795.2. Lineage (NCBI taxonomy): Eukaryota > Metazoa > Mollusca > Bivalvia > Unionida > Unionidae > Sinohyriopsis > Sinohyriopsis cumingii. The sequence goes on from CM068838.1 coordinate 84,873,882, forward strand.
AAAAGACGATTACCACAAAAGAAATACAATGAAGATTTATTAACTTATGGCACCAAACGGGAACTACTTTTATTCCTACAAATATAAAAGCTCTAAAGAGATATTTACAAACCGAGGCTTAAGTATACCATCTGCAAAATGGGAAAGATGTTATATTGCGTTTATAATATGAAATCAAGTCGAATGAGAGCGTGGGCTTGTGAATTTAAACAGAAGACGTACAATCTGCTGATAGGCAAGTGTAAATGGGAGTCATAGATGGTTAGAAACTAGATTAGAACTGCAAGTTTGACACTATCAGACGGAAGTCCTAATTGCGGTAGGCAGGAGAAAGCAGGAGATGAAACTGATATTATCAAATCATTTGAGTATAAAATAATCATAGTTTATTAATAAGTAAATACTATATTTCGCATCTGAGTTTGTCATTGTTAATTGTTATATTAGTAACTAGTTAATCTAACAATAGATCCGTGTTACATATTGTGTCCCTTCTCGCTATTTCTGATGTGTGTTATATACCTTTAAAAGCTAGAACATAGAATCTTCGGATGGTTTGACGACAAGGACGACGATCATGCTGACGCAATTGTAACCAAAAAACAGTTACGAGTGTCTCGCCATCTGCTGACAAAGTCGAGAGAATAAAAATATCGTCTCCATGTATATGACTTTGTAGTATAGCACAACGAAGTAAATAAATGCATCGCGGTATCAAATAAAGAGGGACTGATTCCTGCGCGCTCGATTTACATCCTTGTTTTTGAGTTTCATTTCGAATGCCATTTAATGCAAGCATATCCTCCAAAAAATCTAAGATTTTTTCCTGTGGCACAAGATGTATCCGAGTCCTAATATGAATTTACACAAAACAAGAAAACGAGTTTCGAAATCAGCTTTTCAGAATGTGTCTTTCCCTAAGGAAAATATGTCGAATGCTAAAATGTTCCCCTTCATTGGTTAATCCGTAATGTACATTTACATAAAGAAACACTATATGATTGGAAAATGTGTGTGTGTGTGTGTGTGGTGTTAAAAGTTTCAACATAGGTTTTAGATAGATAGATAGATAGATATGGCCAGAGGCGTAGCGGGGGGGGGGGGGGGCAGGGGGGTACAGGGGGGTACATATGTCCCCGGGCGCCAAGGTACAGGGGCGCCAAAATGAGGCTTACAACGTTACATTATAATAAGTAAACAAGGGTAATATTCAAAAATGTGATTAAACGGGGAGGGGGCTGGGGCGCCAATTTTATAGTTCGTCCCCAGGCGCAAAATATCATAGCTACGCCTGCAATATACGAATATATCAACATTCTTTCAACTGCAGGCTTATAGATCAATGATGAATTTCCACTCATTAATTATTAATGACGTATGAAAATAACGATAAAAAATATTAATAATCCCCGTTTTCTACATGCTTTTAACATGGTACACAATTTCATCGCAGAGAGAAAAACAATTTGGGTTGGATGAAAACCTTAAAACTGAACTTGCACGAAGTAACCTACAAAAATATGGTTCGTCGTAAAGGTATGGTACACATTCATTGGGATCTATCTACAGTGTTCATAATATCAATGATGATACATAGTTGCAATAGCCTGTCAACATTATACCGTAAATTTCCCGGTTACGAGGCACACGTACTTAATGTATTTAATGCTTTGTTGTTGTTATTGTTGATGTTGTTTCTTAAACCTATTATAATGTCCTAAAAATTGGTTTTATTGATTAAATATGAAAATATCCAAACGGCCTCTCTCTCTCTCTCTCTCTCTCTCTCTCCATCGTAACAAGATAATGGCGAAAACACATGAAAATATTAGTTTCGGGGATTTTCGCTTGAATGATGGCAAAGTTAAGTCAAACCGTCCAAAAGATGAGAGAGAGAGAGAGAAAGAAAGATTTGTATGGTCAGTAATAATGTTAGTTATAGCAGAATAATAACTTTGATCAACTGTAAATATATTAAAATGTTTTAAATAATCTAGCTGATTCGTCATTTCGGTTAGTTTCTATTCCACGCTATTTCCATTGGCCAGCACGAGAATGCCTGAGCGTTCAGTGTGTATGAAAAGCTAACGTATTCGTAGTGCCCGACTTTCTTTATAAATACAAATTCTTTCATGTTTAAACCATAAGTGTGTCTTACATTGATTTAACCAATGTGAACAAAATTAGAAACTTGAAAAGAAGACAATAAACTTATTAAGTTGCAAATGTGATTTTGAACAATAAGCAAAGGCATATAACTACATTTTGTAGCGGACACACTCGCAAGGATGTGAGGCGTTTATTCGCTCGCTCAATACAGTTGCCCGAAGCATACCTTAACTCCGTCCAACGGGCAAATATGTGTATTCGTGTCTGTGATATAAATAAAATAGATGTATAGTATGTACTCTGTATCAATGATATATCACTCGTTGTATAATTTTTTCATTAAAAGGTAACTCAGCAAGCCTCTTTCTTTTTAATACAAAATTTATGCATCTCGTGGTATATCATGGATACAGCGTCCATGCTATATATATATATATAGAGAGAGAGAGAGAGAGAGAGAGAGACAGAGAGACAGAGACAGACAGACAAACAGATTGTAACTTTTGTTAAAACCTTTTGGTTTTCTCGCACAGTCCAGGAAAATATGTAGTAGTAAAATGTGTCGATTAGGGAATATAAAAAAAGTTCAAGGGCAAACGAAATCGTGTCGCTTTACCCTAATTTCAAAATAGATTAAAACACATTTTTTTGCCTGACAGAAATGATACGTTAAGACATTTTGGTGTAACAACTTGTCCATCAGAGAATCAACACAGTACTATTAAATAAAAATTGCAATGAGATACTTGCGTGCGTAAGTTAAGCTTTATGTTTCTTCTAAATGGCTTTTGTTTGTAAAATGTTGATGTTAGATACATATGTAGACAAATAGACAAAATAGTGTGTAAAACTGCGCTGAAACAAAACTCGAAGTTTTCCATATATTTCGCCCAAGACATATTCTTCCTCAAGGGACAATAAGGAACATACACAAAGACGTAAGGACACAAGCATATACAGACACGAAGACGTACAGACACAACAAGTTAGAAGCGTATAACGATAAATATAAGTGTACAACGATAAATATAAGCGTACAACGATAATTATAAGCGTACAACGATAAATATAACGATAAATATAAGCGTACAACGATAAATATAAGCGTACAACGATAAATATAAGCGTACAACGATAAATATTTACATTCTACTAATTACATCAAGAGCAACACCAACAGCAGCAACAACAACTGCATAAAACAACAAAAAATACTCAAAACCTCCATTCTACATGGAACCTGAGATTGAAAAGGCTTGCATAAAATTAGTGTTCATGTTGCATATAAATAAATACAAAGTCGAAATATAAAGTAAAGCTTCAAAGAGATATAAAGAAGATAATCTGTTGCTCAAGGTCGGGCACATTGTCAAGGACAAGACGGTATTTCGTATGCGAGATATGTAGGTAACTGTTACGCTCGTGGATTGACAGATGGTAGTCATTTGATGCAATTAAAGATTTAATATTTAAACATTATAAACGCAATAACCTGAGATGTAATATTTTTCACCAGGTAAATTTAATGCATCTTAACTGTAATACATTTACCAGCCCAGCGTAAGAAATAGCACATAACAGTATCTACACTCCAATGATGTACATTCCATCCTCACGAAAATCTATTTCTGTACAACAGAAAGAAAAATTACAAATGGGAAGTATTATAAATTGACCAGTCTGGACCAATCATATATTTAATATCACTTAACGTGTCTTTTTTTCTCGTGGGAATTGCGCAATAATTTCTCGTGGGAATCGCGCAATAAATATGTAAATAAATACATTAATGTATGGACGAACTCTGAATCTGTGTGTGTGTGTGTGTGTGTGTGAGAGAGAGAGAGAAAGAGAGAGAGAGCTCACGTTTTCTGTTTCTTCGTCAAATATGACAGAGTGATTGTGTTAATAAAGGAAAAGAGCTACCCATGTTCCATCGTGTTTTTTTTATATATATTTAATTATCTTAAATTAATCCACGAGACATAAGCCATATTTTCTAGAGGAACATAGTGTATTTAAATATTTTGGATCAATCTGGTCCAACCATATATTTAATATCACTTCACTTGTCTTTTTTCTCGTGGGCATAGCGCAATAAATAAGTAAATAAATAAATAAATAAATATATGGATATATATATATATATATATATATATATATATATATATATATATATATATATATATATATATATATATATATATATATATATACACATATTTACATACATATATACGCATTACTTCCATTACTTTAACTACATCGTATATGAACACTCACATGCCATGTAATTAATGTGATTTAACGTAAGAATTCTTCAGCAGCAACCTTCCCAACCATGAGTAACAAAGTCAGGGTTTATAAAACTTAATATTTCACTTCAAGAGAGATTCTCCGATTTGAAAAGGGTAAGTATTCCATTGACGTATAGGACCCGGGAGAAAGATGGAAAATAAATGGTGATGGCATCTCACTATATGTTTTCAGAAGGAGCACGACGTGCCCCCCCCCCCCCGAGGTACTACCCCTCCCAGAGCACCCCGAACACCACCAAAAAGATTGAAGTCCTCTTCCAGCCCGCCCCAAACACTGTCCCATCACATTCCTGCATTACCATTGGCGACACGCAGCTGAAGAATGTGGACAATTTCATAAATCATAGCAGCACAATATCCAGTAATGGATCCCTGAACAAAAAGATCACTGAGAGGATCCAGAAAGCCAGTCAAGCACTGGACGACTCCGAACCAAGGTCTTGCAGCACAAGGATATACGCCTGTCAACAAAGATGAAAGTGTACAATGCAGTTGTCCTCACGTCTCTCTTGTATGGCTGTGAAACGTGGACTGTCTACCGAAGGCATATCAGTCAGCTGGAACAATTCCACCCGCGCTCCCTGAGATCCATAACGCGGATCAAGTGGAAGGACCCAATCACCGACCAGGAAGTCCTTGACAGAGTCAACACAACAAGCATCGAAGCCAAACTAATTCAGGCTCAGTTTCTTTGGACTGGCCATGTCATTCGCATGAATCAAAACAGAATCCCAAAGCAGCTATTCTTTGGCGAACTAGCCCAAGGCAACCGAAACCAAGGCCGCCCTCGTAAGAGGTACAAAGACAATCTAAAGACTCACATAAAAAATGGACAGAACCTCAATCACGCGAGCTCGAGCTCGCTGCCTGCTCAATCACACGAGCTCGAGCTCGTTGCCTCAGACAGAAGCCACTGGCGAGCCCTGACCAGAAAAGCCTGTTCCACCTTCGAGGTTGACCGCCGCCAGCATCGTGCTGAAGTTCGTGACAGACGCCACAGATCTGTATCCCAGCCTCCCACAACCACCGGTGTCCCATGCCCCACCTGCAACCACCTGTGCGCATCGGAATTCAGACTCCGGAGCCACATGTGCATCCACCGTCGATGAGATCGCACAATTTGTCTTCTCGGTTCGAAAGACTACCAAGAAGAAGATATGTTTTCCATTTCTTCAATTGTAATTAATATTTCAGCCGCCAACAAACACGTTTAGCAGTTCCTGCAAATAGTTTGGAACCATACTACTTTTAATTATCAATATATGTATTTAAAAAATCTTAGCATTTATCGCTATTCCAGATTCTCCCAGTCAGTCTCTAATTATAAAAACTACTTTTCGTGCGTACAGTGGTTAGCCATTTTCAATTTCTGCACAATCAAGTTGCACTTCTTCGCGATTTTTAAACCTCATAATGGGTTACAACTTCATTAGTACGTTCAGTTTACTTAGGTTCGGAGTTTAAAATGACTCCTAAATGACTATCACACTCACAGCAAGTGATGCAAATAGTATTAAAACAGAGATGAGGTGGTCAATCAGTGCGTATTACATAAAAAATAAAGCATGCAATTGGTTTTTTTGTGAATTAAAGGTTTTAACGGAACCGATTATTAAAACGGCATAATCACATTTAGTTTGGTTTCTAATATCTGCAATAAACGACAAATGCAACGAAGCAAAAGTATTATCGACAAATAAGCGACTTTGATGAGAGAGAGAGAGAGTTTGCATTGCTGTTTCTAATATTTATAGTAAAATTCAAACCTCAAAATAACAAGATTCATTCAAACGCAGGCCAACTAGTTAAAAATATATTGAAATATGTCTAGTTAATTAATTCAACCTGATGAATTCTATTATAGATACTCCGATACGAAAATGAGTGACACAAAATTATAGATTCCTTCAATAAGCATTCCAGCAAAAGACGTACGGAGGATGCACAACAAATAAACAATTAACTCTAAATTACTAAATGACCTGGAAATTAATTAAAACTTTTACAGCGAGAACAATCGGATTTGTTAGAACATTTTACTGACATTGAAAAATATTTAAAGATCACCAGTAAATAAATCGAGAAATCTATTTAGTCCAAGCTCAATTAGACTTAACGATTAGACTTATGAAACAATAAAATAAAGAAGACGAAGTTGAGGGCTGAAATTATTGGCTTAGAACAGGGCTTATACACGTAATAAATAGAGGTAAAACGAATAATACCATTGAATTAAAAATGTTATAGATTAGTACGTCACTGATAAATAGACAAACAAAACCGTATCTATAACAAAAATTTATATTTTGTTATATATGGGAAAAATTATTTACATGCAAAATACTTTAGCATTTGAATGTCAAATGCTGTTCTAAACCCTTCTATACACTGCAAATTTTATAGCTTCAATACCAGTATATTCTTAAATTGCAGGTCCTGATCGTTACTTGGCCAATTTAACATATGCAGTGACTTGTTCAATTCAGTTTATTCTACCTGAAACTAGTAAACACAAATATTTGTATGTCATGAAGATGCCATTCAAAGTAGGAATAAACAAAAATCGTCGCTTCCGAAGGATATGGGGTTGTCTTTCACCGGCATCTACACAAACATTTTGCTACTGCAGTCTAAGCATCTCATTTTGCCTTCATACTAAGCAATACAAAGAAACTACCTAGTAAAAATTTGAGATGTTTGAACGTAGCTTTGAAAGTGTTATCTATAGAGCTTCCTTGGGTTGAATGAATGGTACCCTAAATCTATGTGATACACTGACATATTGGATTTCGGTATTTAATTCATTGTGGTATGTTTCGCTTCTCATGAGGTGTTATGTATTGTGTGTTCGTTGCCAATTATTGTACCAAACAAGCAATGATTGTTATAGGTTACTTCATTTGTATTGGAAAATATGAACGAGTTTTTCGAATGAAAATACTGCACGACCGTGGGAGTGAAGTATATCCATTTGACAAAACGAGTTTATATTTTCCAATACAAATGCAGTAAACTTTTTATTATATGCTAGTTTTTTTTTATTCTACCTAATGCTTAATTATATTAACAAAATACACTGCAAGAAACAAAGTAACTGAATTTATGCCGTATTCCAAACCAAATACACAAGCGCAGATTCATCATTACATAACTCATCATTACATAACTCCGCCCAGATAAATTTGAACTTAGTCGCGCGCTCGAAAATGGCGTGCCTAGTTAAAATTGAAAAGTGGAGTCATATTGTGAATGAATGCCCATTACAACAACTTTTCCATTTGATCTGGAATGAATATATTTTGGTATTTTTTTAGATTCTACGAAATTTCGTAATTATGGACTGGATTTATATGTAACAATTCCATATGAAATACATCGGATAAAAGAAGGGAGGGAGAAGCGTTCTGACATCAGCAAATGTGTTTCTGTTCCTGTCATTGAATGTTTGAAATCATAATGTGGGAAAAATAAGAAGTCTTTCAATTGCAATTATCAAAAAGACACTATGGAATTTAATGCTTTTTTGAGTGCAGTAAGGAGGATGTAATTGCAATTATATTCGGAATTACAGTACAATTTCGAAATGTGTAATCAAGATTGAGAACCTACGACATGGCTCATGTAATTCGGATTTGCAGAACTAAGAAAGTACATTTTGAAGAAATTCAGGATGTAAAAATTTAAGTATATTTTGGCCATTCTTATCACCAGCTAAAGAAGACAGTTTATGCATTGTCACTTGTATGTTGATTGTAAAGACCCTTCCTTGCATCTGTTGTATAGCTAGCCTAACACTGTATCAAAAAAGTTAACGCGGAATGTGCCAAAGCAGCTGGTATGTGGCGGTCCATGAAACATCTGATTTACTTCATTCAGAAATAAATTTAAACAACCACAACGTAAAGCGCCTACTACACGAGTGTAAATGATTTGTTTACAAATCAAAAGTTCTGCCGTCTGCGTCCATTGTTCGTTTACAATAGAAAGTAGTTGCTTTATGCTCGTGAATGCAATATGTGTATTTGCACGCGAGTTCAGTATCGGGTAATATTTTACGATTCTGACACTGTAAAGTTAACGGAGAAAAAAATAGCATATAATAATTTAACGTTTGGAAATGTCAGAGACAATCAAAGAAACTTGTAAACAACATTCACACTAATACCTATCACAAGTCCAATGGTTATGTTCTCATTGCGTATACAAATTTCAACTTGTTATTGCATACAATTTTGAATTCAATCAGTTTGATTGGTAATATTTGTTTTGTTTTTTAAGTTTAAGTAAATGTCAAATTGATTAGCATATTGTGTTGTCTTCTTCCTCTATTTTTGTGTCAATTATTAATTTAAAAGTAAACCAAGTGGCGAAGCATGTGAAAATCCCAAATCACCAGTATTGTTAGTGAGGTTGTTACTTTGCTACACATTGTCTCTTGCATGATCTCTGACATCTCTGTTATTTACCTAACATGAAACATGTTCGTTGCAGTTATACTTTGGAAGTCTATTATTAATAAACCTGCATCTCAGATGCTGATATTAATTATGATCCCACTTTATAGTCAACCATTGTATAAAACAAGGTCACTGTGACTATTATTTACCTGGGAAGGAGTCAGTAAAATAAAGTCCCGTGAATAATATTTAACATGTAGGGACTCAAGAGAATGCGACTAATATTCGACAAAACTTATAGGTGTTTTCTGATTGAGGAAAATATATACTTTGTTAGGTTTCAAAAACCATCAAGTGAAACCAAGATATGGTATAAAAGAGATACACTTGATATCATTTAACACATTTATTTGACAGGAAATGCTGATAAATAAATTATATATATATATATATATATATATATATATATATATATATATATATATATATATATATATATATATATATATATATATATATATATATATATACATGAAAGAGTTCTAATGATTTCAGTGGTATTTTTAACACATTATAGCTTCTATCATGCAGACGAACGGGGTCTAAATGCCTTTCTTAAAAACTTATCTAATTAGTTTTAAGTGATTTTACCGACCCTGCATACAATGTACTTTGCACAGGCTCAATCATTTCACGATGTACTGTTGTGTTTTCATTTAGTGTTATTTTTCTTGCTGGCCTTTCAAATCGAAATATAATTACCCTAGGGCCCCGAGGTACTCATTAACTGAGTCAATATTTTAACAGGTAAAAGTTCAGTCGCTATGAGCTACACAATTTGTGAGCTGCCGAGGCGAAACAGGGATAATTAGCGTTACATCCTTTTAAATATCCATACTTGATGTTGGAATTATTGTAAACCTTAATAGCTTTTTATGCATGGTAAATTATGCTAATAACATTATTGGGGGAGGCGCGGCGGGTTCAGCCCATATTTGTCAGTTCGTAAAAACTATTCTATTTGTTATATGATCTGGAACTGAATTGTAAAGTAATGCTTCCTTTACAAGTACAAGCACGATACAAACATAGTGCTATTTTATTGTGATTTTATTACTGATTATTCATTGTTAACATCAAACAAATTTTTCAGATGGATTTTTATGACTCGGTGAAAGAAACTTCTGTTTTAGAACAAATAAAAACAGTACCCAAAGCATTTGGAATATTAGTGTTGAGCTTCGTGGATTTCTCGTCATCGTGTGCCTGAAGTATCTAGCGATGTTTAAGTTTATTTGACTCTTTTTCAAACGTATAGCTTTACTTTCACAAATTCTCGTAAACATTTTCCAAGTTGCTTGTTAAGTTGAACTGACTTTTGTAAAGTTACCTTCTTTGATGATTTTGCAATCTCTGCAATCTTTTTTAATTTTGTTATCGCCACCATCCGTCAAGTTTCAAGGAATTTTGGACAATGTAGTGCACAATGCTTAAGTGTAAAAAATTTAACGTGAGATTTTGCTGGTTAAATAAAATGATAAATGGATGCAAAGAAATGAAGGCGATACTGTATAAATTAAATACGTAAGTAACTCGAATCCTGGAGCACTGGAAACAGTTGGACCCATTCCCAACTCCACCAAATTAAGTATCTACAAAAGAGTATTTTTGTTGTAAAATTGCGAAATATATTGCTTTTTGTTTCGTTTAATACCATCTGCTTAAACTACATCTTCAACATATGTGTATCTACACTATGTCAAATTTGTACTCGATTTTACTTCATCCATATTAACTCATTTTGGTATGTTTTGTGGAAATTCTTTGTGATTTAAGATTGTATGTCCTTCATAAGATTGTTTAAGGCAAAATTTTATCTAAGCAATTTTACGCTTTGCAAAAACACATATTAACACACCTCTTTAAAAAGAGTTATGCTTTGTTTAAAGTTATTTCCAAGAGAATTGTTATATTGACTTCAGTAAGTCATGAAAATTAACAAAACTAATGGGGCCACGTGTTGGGAACTAATTTCTTGCTCTTAACATGCAGGCGAGTTCATAGGCGTATGGATCATATCCAGAATTCGTTAGTAAATCGCCAGAGAGCAAGGTCGCTTATTTAGCCGCCATGTCACACATTGGGTAGTGTATCAATTGACGGTTCCTGACTTTGTGTTTTTCAATGTATTCATTTTTTAAAGATGGCGTGTCTCTTTATACAGTACACATATAAACTTTCAATTCGCAGATCATCAAATTCAAACATCGTGAAAGTTACGGAGTCAATCTTTTTGTTATGTAACATTATTAGATGAATTATCAGTACAAGGCCTGGCGTGTCAGTTTTGCAATTTTTGGTCTCAGTGATGATTATTATTGGTTATGCCATTCAGTTGCATTCCTCATCTTAAAATTGTTATTAAATTGTGTTGTTATGGAAAAATGTGCTAACAGCACGAACTTTGGTCGAAATCATTGACCTGGTCCTGCGCAGCACTGTGACATCGGGAAGCAAACAACTCCAACGATCGAACAGTATGACATGAATTACTTCAATGCACATTGACCTATGAGATACACCTCTATAAAAGTTACACATGTTTTCCAAGTTCTATTTTTATTTTTTTAATAAATTTCTCACAGAACATTTTCTGTAACTCATGCACAAACAAACTGCACAAAAATCTAAACAGCAATTCCTAAGGTAACGTCGACAATTGGTACTAACGTAATTAAAAGCGAGATCATGACTTATTATCATATTATTTTCCATATGAAATCACTATACCATTACTTACTGTATTCCTCTATTCAACATAATAAATCCACACGCCTTAATAAGCACATGATCTTCATATTGGTCAAAACATGCATAAAACAAACACCCGTAAGTGGACGGGTCTCGATCCCAGCATGCCCATTGGGAGTGAAGCGGCTTACTGGTATCACTACACTGAGTCAATTTTGTATCACAAAGTAGTCCCTAAGAAAAGCATTATTATTCTCCCTGCGTTTTTAGAACCAGTGAATAATGTTACTCATATTTAGTAGATATAGCAGTGTTGTAGCCTAAGCAGAAAATACAACATGTATTCATTTCAGAATTTTGATTTTGCGAAGAACTGCAAAACTAATAGGTGTGATTCGGCAATTCCCAAAAAGGTAGCTTGTACTATCATTTTAAGTCAGCTCATTCAAATGCAACTGTTTTTAGACAATGCAACATTATCTACTATATTTTATTTTAAAAGATTTTTTTGTCTAGATATGCTGGTCCTGGTGAATCTGAACTTATAACTGATTTGTTTTGTGGGGGGTGGGGGTGTAAACATGACATAAATATATCAAAGGATTCAAGATCTAGTGTCACTATGTCATCATCGTAGTCCGCTTATTATTGTATTTTTAACCTCCTGAAATGAACCCAGATTATAATTTTGTACAACACATAACTGATGTTACATCGAACATGGTACATTCATTTCATATCTATGATATTATATGTGGTACATTCATTTCATATCTATGATATTATATGTGGTACATTCATTTCATATCTATGATATTATATGTGGTACATTCATGTCATATCTATGATATTATATGCGCATGTAATATCACGTCATGGTGTCGCAATTGACTCAGGCATTTCGTCTGACGCAACCAAATGGCGTTTAAGTGACTAAGCACCGGCATCAGAACCCATTTCCTCTCCTTTCCCTGCATCTCCCTCAGCCCATAACCGATGGCGTGGATTATCTACTGAAAAAATGTCTCATAAAGCATCCCTTAATACATCCTAGAGTGGTACACTAGAGCCGTTTTACCTCTGAGAAAATCAGTTGACCTCAGATATTTTCCACTCTTTTTTGAAATATAGACGGATTTTTCACGAGACTATTTGCTCTAGAATAAACTTTCCATCCCAAAAATTCAACTTGAGTCATTTTTCCCCTAGAGAAAAACTTATATAGTGCCAATTTCTCCCGATCTCCACTCAGTCGTGAGAGTATCGATTCCTATTGTCGTTTTTGACCACTTTTATTTTCAGGACACAAATAACTGTTATACAGATTTTAGGTAAGGCAGATAAATCAGCCCCACACAAGTAATGATATTGACTGGCGCTTTTGGGGGCTAATATCACCTGTTCATTAAAACCTGCAAAACTATACAGACACTTTTGTCTGCACATATCGGTGTACATTTACACACTACCGATATTTTTCAAGTGTGTTAAGCTATTGTCGACTGAAGGGTCCTTTTGGCGATTTGTACATAATATTTCCGGATATAATTCTATGTTTGGCGACTTGTAAATCCACCTGAAATAGCACAGCCTTATGTCCTGTGGCTATTTTGAAATTCGCGATTTATATGACTTTTACCAAATACCGATAAGCGTCAAAACTGTATGAAGGTGTATTCCAGACAGATACGCATGAAGCATAATTATACAGTTTAATAAACAGGTGATATCATACCTACATATCGTCCATCAGTATCAAAACAAATTTGAAGGATGGGGGTGATTTATCGGACTAATCTTAGGTGTGCTATTCGATTTCAAGCACGACGGGAGCTATCTTTTTAATAGAATTTACGAGGTGGCATTTTACCCACAGAAATTCTCGCGTCCTCATCGTCGTGAATGGCTGGCAAAACGATTCAGTTCCCTCTTGGAACATTTGCAAGAACCCTGAGGCATCATTTTTACTTATTTTAATTTAGTAATCAAACACGTCTACATCTCTGAAAGCCTTCCGCCTCGTCTTATTCTTGCTATGTCTGTGGGGTGTTCCTGTCTTTCTACATATATTTCTGCCTTGGAGTTACTGTTTCAGTAAATGTGTGCTTTGGGTTTATAAATGGTTCAAAGATATCTTTTTCTGTCAGGGTCAAAACATCTTTGCTGTACTCAGTAACACTTGTTTAGGTTTATTTTTGCCGACCATGACGTTTTGGATGATGTTTTCCTTGTGACAGGACATAACGTTTCAAAGAACGCAACCGTTGGTTAAATGAAGGTTTCACGATCAGTAAGAAAGAACCCATGTCATTGTTGTAGAACTGCTTCTCGATACACAGGATGCGTGAGTTAAAACTCACTCGAAAATCGTTTTCAAGATCTGACCGACAAAGACATCATGATTTTTGCTGCCACATCCTCCATACAACAACCACTGTTATTGTTTATGCTGTGGGACTCTTGGAGTGATAAAGTAGAGTAAGGCGAAAAGTGTTTCAAGATATCTTCAGAAAATTGTATGCGATTTTTTTTTGCTGAGTATTCTGTGACTGAGAATATTTTCAATATCATACATATCTCGGTCTTTCTTCGTCACTCCTAATTTGAGCAATTACAAGGTTTCTTTTAACACTTTCGTGTCATATCTTCCAATTTACTAACGGGCGGGTGACGTTCAAAAAATTTGTTCAAGCAGTTCGATAAATATTATTGTCATACGTGCGTTCTGTTTCTCCCATGGAAACCCAGTCTCCCCTTTGTTTTTAAGAAAATCAAGGTTGGACGACGACGAAGACGACAATGATACCGACCTTGGGCCCCTTCTTTCGTTTAAAAGGTTCCGAACATTCGATTAACATTTCGACTTCAGCTTGGGGAGTCACTTTTCTGGCGAACTGATACTGCGATGGTATAACTGATTGAAGGCTTTCATAATACGTGGTAGCAGGTCCATGCATTTTGAGTATGTTCTGGTGTATAATATTTCCACATAAGTTTTTTTCAAGGTTTGTGTTAACTTTCTACTACACTCGTGACAAAAATCATGTTGAAATCTGCTGAATATTGCTGATCGATTCAAGTTATCCTAATTCTGACAGCTTGGAAACTGACCCCAAAAGCCTGTCTGGAACGTTTATGTTCTTTATTCCAGAGGCGTACACGTTTGTGTTCGCGCGATAAAATTTATATTCTTTCATAACCATTAGCATGTGCATGACTGTAGTAAATTCCAAAAGTAAGTTCATGCTCATACTGCCTAATAAGTCACGCCATTTTCGCAGTTTTATTTCATATGGTATTTGAATTGATATGCTTTGCGTGTCTAACAAGTAACTGGTGTAGACAACGGTGATCAGTGCCTTCTTCACATCTTACTTTCTTTTCGAGTTCTAAAAAGAGAAGGAGTCGACATTGTCTTTTGTCCCAAGCTTTTATTTCTTGTCGAATCGGGACAGGTGTCAAGTTGTAACAGTGTTGGAGGATATCGTTGGTGTTTAAGCAGGATGCGTTTGAAACTCCTCCATCTCTTCTCCTTCTTTGTCCTTCTATATTTCCTCTTCTTCCGGTCGTTCCTCTCTCTCTCTCTCTCTCTCTCTCTCTCTCTCTCGGACACAAGGTTGGCATGGATTAGCAAATTTGATGACGTTGCGAATTGCCTACGAGATCGTGATGCACATTGGTTTGCTCAGTCTTAGGAAGACTTGTTGCCTTCACGCAGGTAAAAGGTGGCTATGGTATCTAAGAGCATCGTTCATCAAATTGATCATATTGGATCCAGGAATCCGTTTTCCGAGATCCACTAAGCGAAGTTCATATAACAAAGAACATTTGATCAATAATCACAGAGAACGCGTAGAAGCAAACATGTTGCATGTCTTGGGAACACTTTTTTATTTGTCTGTTTGGTTGTACGGCTTTGAGATGGTATGGTTGTGGTGTCATCGTCATGTTCAATTCTCGTATGACCTACATTCACCTATCTTGTTCAGTTTCCATAAGCCCTGTAGTGGACCATTATAGTAATTTCCATAAGACCCACAGTGTTCCCCTATGGTCATTTCCAGAAGACCTGTAGTGGCTCAGTGTCCAATTCCCATTCGACTCGTGGCTTACCACAACGGTACATTCTCAGAGACCGTAATCACCCAACGTGTTAAATTCCCATGGGACCAACAACGGCAAACAATGTTAATCCTATGCGCATTTTAATATAACATTGAGGCCAAAAGCTGTATTTTACTCCATTCAGTCCCCCATTACTACTAGCAAGGCTTCAATTGATAATCCTATTAACTTCCGCAACTTAATCACAGTTCTTTGAACTCAATAAATCAAGTCATGGCTGTTGATATCAATTAGAAGATGTCAATCACAACAAGAAGTTGATTCGTTCTCATTCCGCATGACAAATACATTGCTGAAAGGAATCAAAATCGTCAATTTTTAATTTCCTGAACTATGTATGTTACGGGGAAGAAGTCTTTGTACATTTTATACAGAATTTAGAATTACTATCATCAGCTTTTTTCGTATACCGGACGTTTTTCAAATTGCCTTAGCGTTAATGGTTTTACAAAAAGCATAGGTCAATCGGAACGTAAAAATAGAGAGGGGCAAACACAAATAATTGTGAGGAACTATCTAAATATACACTCCTTACAAACTTGACATTGCATAGATAAACTGCATATAACGACCAAGTCGTTAATGAGACTACGTCGAATAATAATAATAATAATAATAAGAAGAAGAAGAAGAAGAAGAAGAGCAACAACACAGACAACAACAACAACAACAATAATAATAATAATAATAATAATAATAATAATAATAAAGTACTGAAAAAAATGGTATGGTTCTTGCATTCCCATACTAGACGTATTTAAATAACCGTAAATTGGTGAATTGTCAATTATATCGCCCTTATTTAAAGCGAGAGTAAATGGGGAGGGGGTAGGTGCAACTATTTTGGAGGTTCGGGTCACTATTGGAATCTATAGAAAAATGCACTGTCCGAACATCTTCTGTTGGGTTTGGTTTAGGGATCTATGGAAACTTGATGTTAGGCACGTGTAACAGTGGGTATCTATGGAAACTTAATGTTAGGCACGTGTAACAGTGGGTATCTATGGAAACTTGATGTTAGGCATGTGTAACAGTTGGTATCTATGGAAACTTGATGTTATGCACGTGTAACAGTGGGTATCTATGGGAATTTAACATTGACGGCCAGTATGAATGTCTCTGAGAATTTTAAATGGAGGATGCCACTTGCCATGACTGGCTATGATCCTCTCTTACTGACCAAGACCCAGTTATGTTGTCATATATATTTATTTTAAATAGTATGCTTCACATTTTTCTGTGATTGAGGGTATACTTTTTATATTTTCTATAATTTGAGTTCAAGGACTAACCTTGATTACGAGCTTACAATGTTGTGGAAGCGAGCTTGTTGACAGTATAATGGAATTTTCTATTAAAAATTACGCGCCTCAGGGAAATCCAAAACAATCCAGTGCGTTAGATCAAGATATATATATATATATATATATATATATATATATATATATATATATATATATATATATATATATATATATATATATATATATATATATATATATATATATATATATATATATATAGATATATATATAGATATATATATATCTATCTATCTATCTATATATATATATATATATATATATATATATATATATATATATATATATATATATATATATATATATATATATATATATATATATATATATATATATATATATATATATATATATATATATATATATATATATATATATATATATATATATATATATATATATATATATATATATATATATATATATATATATATATATATATTAGTTTTTACTTTTAAAAATAATTCCTGTTTCATATCACTCTCCTGGGAGTCTATGATCAGAGTTTATGGTTATGTTCAGATGTAGTACTAGAATATTTATTTATTTAAATTGTTCACTGGAATTACAAAGTGCTCAATGACTTTATGGACTAAAACACTATAGTTGAGATGAATGAGAACTCATTCAAAGTCATTCTGGACTGTATGATTGTGGTACATCAGGTCATTCATGAATTCATATTAGAATTCATTCAGAACATTCTATACTTCTGGACACTTAGAATTATGTGGGATTTAATTAGCAATACTGTAAGTGTCTCTAAAATTGTCACTTTGTAACTTAGATAAATAAATTATGTGTTGATTTTACTAAACGTTTTGGTTTCGCTTCTTTCTTTTACTTAGTTTCAGATCATAGAGTCGTAACACTTATTAAAAAACACCCATCCTTTCTGATCAATACCGATCCTTACTGACCAACACCCACACATAATAACCGACACAAAGCTTTACCTGCCCCATTAAAATCCAGCATGGCGGCTGTTAGATAGACACCGAACATAATACTAATATTCAGAAACGCATACGGAATTTAGCAGAGACTAAAAGCAACCCTGGAATATCTTATCAAAATGGTCAAGACTTAAAATAATGCCCAAATTAAAAAGTTAACACGGAATTTAGCGCATATATATGCGCCACCTTCACTACCAACTACTTCCTCATTAGTTCTTCTGTTCCAAAATGTAATATTGAATGTCATCCCTTAAACTAGTTAACCTACTACAGACAGTTCAGATCTCTCTCTCTTTTTTCTTGTATAACTTATTTTCAATAATACGTTGCAAGAGGAAAGGTTTCTTGTTTCCCCATTCTTAGAGAATTCGACTATAAATTTCTGGTTTGATACTTTACCCATTTCATTATTCTGGTCTTTCTACTCTTTTTCATAGAAAGGTACTTCAAAAGTTAGAAGACAAAGTACCTTGCGGGGAAAAAACATAATCGCAACAACCATAGAAAGACAAAACATCGATACTTATTATCAATCAAAGTTAGAATTATATTTCCAAGGAATATTTGGAAAGGATTTACTGCTGTAATTTCTTATCATTGTATATTTTATAACGATATGATGTATTTACCTCAGTTATGAAAACAATAATAGGGTATATCTTCTGTGTATTTTCAAATACACAGAATAATTGATAACTATATGATTTATTTCGGTAGATGCCACGCGTTGATATACACATGGTGTTAATACTAGTTTAAGGCATTACAAACGGGAATGTTCCACAGAAGAGAGAAACTAGTTGCAATTGTCTGAAACGTTTAAGCTGAGATGCATCAATTTATAACAAGTGTAATTTGGTACGAAATTGTATAACGTCACATCTATAGCTACTAAATTGCTTAATTAAAAAAAAGAACAATTAACACTGAATATGTGATTGTAATTTGTTGCACGACTATTCATATGTAACACGACAAATATGTGAATTTCTGGGAATCATAACCTTTGGCACCGATAGAATTGCTTTTATTATTGTAAATTCTGCCGACTCGTCAATCAATTTTCATGAATTGTTACATGTCTGAATATTTTTAATTGTCTACAATTTCGATGACAGTGTGTCAAGTTCCAGCGTAAATAATAAAGTACCCAAATTCACGCGTAAAGGATAGAAGTTTAATGCGTGCGATATATTCGCTCTATAGCTGTTCTGTCCAGTTGATAGTTAAGACTTATTCAAGAAAACGCGAAAATATTTAATGGACTTCTGAAATTAATTAAAATTTATACCAAAAACAAGTACGCTCCAGAAAATCATACGATGATTCGCAGTGTTACAAAGGCATATATTTACTTAGCAAAGACGTGTGGATGGGGAGGGTTATTTTTTTAATTTGAAGTTCATTTCCTTTGAAGTTTTCCAAAGTTGGATATGGCAAAGATATCTTTGCAAAACAATCCATTTGTCCACCGCGTTACCATAGTGACTCTTGTCAAATATATGATATTATTATCTTTGTAATGTTAACAATTAATTTGTGACAGATACGACCGTTATATTAACATTTCATTTGTCATTAATAAAGACAACGCTGTTAATAGTATTAAAGCCTTAACAGGGTTACTCGCTAATTTTCGTATGATTGTTACTGACGGAAACTGCCGAAGACCGATATAGCGATAAGGTACTTATCATCAGAAACAATGAAGCGGTAAACCGGCTTACCTGTAATACAGCGCAAATGTAATATTGTATCATCGCCCTCGTATAATATAATATAATATAATATAATATAATATAATATAATATAATATAAGTCTAATCACCATCATATACAACCAATGATATACTGTTATTATGTTATAGGTGAAACTTGATAGACTCTTCATGAGCGGATACGTAGTGTTTGACTGTCATTATAGCAATTTGACAATTAATTAGCTAGGGTGTTAGTGCTGATTTGGTTAGTTGGATTAGACTCCTATTAAAATCCAGAGTTACTGGCCCGGGTGGGCATATCGGTCCCCGACAACGTCTCGTCTCTGACTGAGTTCGAAGCACAGTGTGTTGCTTGCATCTCATGCACAAGGGGTCGGTATTTATATTTTTCATCTCATTAAACCCGTTGATTTTTCTTTCATTTCAGCAGCAGTAATTCCTAGTTATTCCATCAATTTCTTCTTACAATATTCATTTTGTAGGGTATTTGCTTTGAACAATTATACCAAGCTTCTATTTATTTTTAAAAAAATGTTAAACTAAATTAAATTAATTTTTAAGCAAGAAAATTTAGCCTCCATCATTGGTAAAGTGATGGGACGTGTCGTTTCTCCATTACATATATGTTGGACTGAGCCTTCTTGGAAACCTTGTACGCACACTTCCTCAGAAACAGCACGACATATGCTAAGACAACTGTACATGTATATAATCACCCATATTTGTCTTTCTTTCTGTGTGTAACCATTTCCAAGCAATAAGTCGCGAGTTTGAAACTCGCGGGGCGCAATCTAAATTTTTTATATACTTTTTAGCATCTTTCATCTTTTAGCTTGCTTTTACACTCACTCATCCCAATTTTCTTTTACTTTTTTATTTATGTTTTTTTTTTTGTATTCTCGTCCTTGGACGGTTAATTAACCTAGTGTTATATATAAACACCCACATTTGTCTTTCTGTGTAACGTTGGCCATACTAGAGGCCGCGAGTTTGGAGAGTCGGATGTACTGCAAGGTTCTCAACAACATCTTAAGGCCGACATGGAAAATACATTTATCACTGAAATGTCTTCGTGTCATTGAAGACAGGTAATCCAGGATCATGCTATTTTCTATGTTGTTAGAAATTCTGTATAGAACGTAATCATGGATTTAATGAACAAACGTGACTTTTTATGCTTTTCTTCGCACTGTCTTTAATATCAAGTCCTGATAATCGAGATTTTAACTCAGTGACTTCTACTTTCCATAACATAGTGTCATGTATTGACATTTGATTCATGCTTTATTTTTGCTTGAAATAAAGTCAGAGTTTGAGGTTTGGTCGAACAAGATCCACGAGATATATATGTATTCACTTTAATTTTCTTCTTATGTTTTATGAGACTTTGGTCTAACATCTGCAGCACCCATGGGCCAAAAATGTAAAGTTCGTGGGCCACGCGCTGTATGTATATATATATATATATATATATATATATATATATATATATATATATATATATATATATATATATATATATATATATAACGAGTGGCCCACAAACTTTACATTTTTACTATATACTATTATATTATATAACTGACCTTTTGTTGGAGCGCAGGCCTCACAAAATAATCCGAGGGTTACATGTGGCGCTCGGGTCTGCAGTTGGGCCATTCTTTTCGATGTAATTTATCTGACATTGTCAGCGTGTTCTTTCATTTTATGCAGATATGTGGGTAGTTAGGGAATACCGTTGTAAAATATACAACATGAATAACTCTCCGTAACGAAAACACGTTACAGTCAGGTATCGTAATACTGCTGTTTCAACCTGGACTCAATGACGTCGTAGAATTGAATCAAGCAATCTAACGACTGCAGTATAAAACTGGATTGAGGATGAGAATATCTCGTTAAACAGAATATATGAAGTTCAAATTTACGCTAATTTCTGATCAATGTGGTGCTCTTATACGGGACGTAATCATGATTAATGGTAAACAAAAATAAACGTGTTAACTCTGTAACTTTTGTGAAGATATGAAAAGATTGTATTACTTTATTCACGTGAAACTAATAACGTATTATGTATTACTATGCAATTCATTATTTGCGTGCCTTGAAATTTGTTTTTGTCTAATTGTATTACCTAAATTATAAGTTTAATTTCTGCCATACAATGGAATCGAACACGATTTAAAGAGCTGCATTTCGAGAGTGCATCAACTGTAAAGGGCATAACGCCGTTTTGGGTGTCACTTCCACATGCGAGTGCTAGTTTTGCCAAGCAACAGACGCTGATAGACTTCCTGCAGCTTGATTGAAAAGAATGGATCGGAAATTCGAAGTATGTACTCTGAGCTTTGCGTTTTTGATCAAAGGGTAACTTGAGACATTCAAGTAGATAGAGGAATTTTCTTAGCAATACAAACACTATCAACATGAATTATTGTGGAGTGTTGGGGTCGTCCACTTGTTATGTCGCGCTGTTTTTGGTTATCGTTATCTAGGAGATGATCGTCCACGGTGTTTTTGCCCGGATTGAGTAAATAATAAAATAAAATATGAAATTAAAGCATGAATAACGAAAATCTGAGCATAGATATAGAACAGAAGAACACCATCCCCGTATGTCAAATATAACAATCAATTACATAAACAAAATAAAAATAAGCATTCCCTTTGAAGGATGCACTTTATTTTAGAAATAGAATTACAAAATTTATAAGAAATCCACATAACCGTTTTGTTATACCGATGAAACAAATTTCATTGCAGAGTGGAGTGAATGACCGAACTCATTTTGCCCAGCATGCCTGCATAATCGGGTTGCTTCCGGTCCACTTTAAGTCAAGGTTGGCGACAGGTCAGAGTCGCTGTATTCCGTTTCCTCTTCTCTTTATCTCTCCAGCCTCTTCGAGTCATCAACCGTAGCTTGGTTGTCTGTCCTCCTTCTCACTGCGTAGCACAGATATGGAGCGTTCTCCCACCTTTAAATAAATAACAACGCAACCTAAATATTCGTCGGACTTTTCTTACTTCTGGGATCGAACAATTATCCCACTCTTATTATGTCATACATCGTCTTATCATAATTCAACAGAACTAAGGCTAATATAGGTCTTTTTGCAACCGGACTCTGATACACAACCTTATTACCATTAAATTCTTGTCTTCCGCTAGCACTAGCCGCATTCCTAAATGAGTTATGACATAACAGAGACACAATAAACCGTACTACGCCGCTGGGAGCTATAAATCACTAACTTGACTATGTCGGTCGGCATGCGCCGATTTATCGATTAAATGAAGTCAGAACTTAATGAATTAATGGACTTCACGTCTTAAGTGCATTACTTGCTAACTAGCAATTCCTTGACACATTATTTCTTGACATAGTAACGTCAATTCTTAGCATACGCGATACATATCATTTAAGACAGAAAAATTCACATATTCACATCATTTGTATCAGAAGTTATGCGTGAAATGTTTTGAATGCACGATTCCTATTACATATAAACGAGGAAATTGAAACAAATTTATATCAGTCAAATATTGTATGACATTCTTAGAATACATGAATAGTATAACATTCAAGACAAATGCATGCAAACCATTAACTTCCGAAATCACTGAAAGTTGATGCATGAATTTAAAATGAATAAATTCAACAAATTATTACAAACTTACATCAGTGAACATATTATACAAGACAAACCTTGTGTTTTCCGATACTAGCTTAGCTTTCTTTTATATGAAGCTGAATCTCTGTGTATCTGTCTGTCTCTGCCACTGTCTGTCTGTATGTCTGTCTGTCTGTCTGTCTCTCTCTCTCTCTCTCTCTCTGGTTTCGTGTTTCTCAAATCCTTCCTGAGCCCCGTCCCTTGGACGATTTATTTAATAATAAATATGACTTTTTAATTTCCCTGGAGCCCTTCAGACTTTCCTTTCGGAAGAAATACTTGGACGGCCGAATTGTGCAAGGGAAATTACTTAAAAGATTGAATTTCGTCTGGGAAACACTCATTCGTTTAGCTTAGCCAATTAGGATTAATTTTCTCTAACCGCTAAAGATTTCACACTCCCATCGAAGTCAGAATAAGTCTCAATTGCCCATAGATTAATAACTAGTCTGGAAAACCTCATTTTCTATCACTTATTTCAAATGACACAAATTTTCTCCACTTTGACACCTCCAGCTACTTACCCCCGAGTTAGCTATGCCTCTCTATCTGTCGGTTTGTTATCCTAGTGGGTTCTAATTAAAAATTAATCATGCCCCCCAAACAAGGAAGGTTATACCATCGCAGGATGGGGATTTATTGCGGACCCAGCCTATGCGTCAATGTTAATTGCTATTCTTACTATTTCGGGTCTATCTTTCTTTTAATTCATCTAAACCCTAATTATTTCACACGGTTTGCTGGTTTTCCTTTTCTACTCACGTTCTTCTTCATTTCTGTATATATTCGTGTGTGTGAGTAAACGCGCGTGCATTCGCCTCGTGTTTGGTGCACTTGACTCAGGCACTAGCTCATACATAACTTCCTTCTCCTTTTTTATTACTTTCACTTTCCTGCTTCGTTCTGGTCATCATTACACGCTTAGCAGATTTTACATCTTGCTTTACACGCCTATTCAGTTCTTGTATTCGTTACACACTTAGTAGATTTGACATCTAGCTTTCACACGCCTGCTCAGTTCTTGTATTCGTTACACACTTAGCAGATTTGACATCTAGCTTTACACGCCTACTCAGTTCGTTACACACTTAGCAGAGTTTACTTCTTGCTTTACACGCCCACTCGATTTTTGTATTCCTTACATACTTAGCAAATTTGACATCTAGCTTTCACACGCCTACTCATTTCTTGTATTCGTTACATACTTAGCAGAGTTGACATCTTGCTAGGCGCAGACGAAGTAGCATAATTGATTTGGTTTCTCATTTTACGATACATAAGTACCGTGTACATGGCAAGAAGTATCTCTCAACAAGTATTATTAGCCAGTACGGTCAATAAAAAGGCAATCTTCGGATACAAATACAATTCGTTTATTACCTTTTACTAATGTAGCATATTTTTTGTTCTTGTTTAAAAGCCCATGAGAAATCAACATATTTCAGCATTAAAATACTTGCAAAAAACACACTTTGGATCGATTTCTAGTTATTTGGCTGTTTTTGTTTGTATAATACGTGCAGAACACAATTATATAAGTAATTCCATGATATGTCCAATCTGATCTAACAATATACACAGAAAACACACCAGCGTTTCATTCGGAACATTTCTTCAGTAATCATGTTCTGATTATCATAGAGAACATCCGAACTGATCAACATTCTTCGTCTATTTTAATGTCTAACCAAAACAAGTAACGTTTCCAAGAGTATACAATCTTTTGTCTGTCTTTCGAAGCAATCTTCTTTTTCAAAAGTGTTATTTAATAGACCGTTGCAAGAATTAATTTGGCTTCCAACAAAAGCTTCTTTAAAATTCGAATAACCCAGTTACCAAATATAAATATATAAAAAAAATCAAGATCACAATGGATTTGAAAAGTGAAAGAAAGGTCCCTTGCGAGCTTGATAAATAACGCCTAGAATGTCATCAAGTGGTGAATATGTTCTTACAGAGGTTTCAAAAATCAGTTCAACACTTGAAACACTTTCAACGTTACAAAGTCCGATTAGCTGACCTAATACTTTTCTGCCTCTTATATGCTCGTGTCCGTGGGCCTGCAAAAGGTTGGTCAATCAAATCTGGATTATCGGTCAACAATTGTACATTTTATGGTTGTCGACCAAACTGAACGTTATCACTGATACGTGTGTGGTATTAAATATTCTTTCTTAGATTTAGTTTCATAATTTGTAGATTACTTTAAAATATACAATTGTTTTCTTACATGCATTCTATTCTTCTGTACGACTTCATTTCAAAGCACAAATACTGAAATATAAATCAGACGATTTGTGTATCTCATATATTATTGTCACAGCATAAATCTCAGATAAACAGTACGCCCTCCATTGATCAGACAGACACAAGTGGCATCGCGTATGTATGTATGTATGTATGTATGTATGTATGTATGTATGAATGAAAGAGACGGAGACAGAGCGAAATTGATAACGGTGCATGGACAAAATTTGCTTAACGTTGAAGCCAGCTCCTCTCCAGGAGGAAAAGATCAAGTTTAACTCAACAAAGAAAAAAGACCGCTAAACGCAAAAGCCAAGAGAAATTCTTGATTCCTACATGTTTGAATGACAGGGGAATTCTACGAATAAGAGATAATAGATAGAAAGAAGACAACATTTTAACGGTCTTCAAATGAACATTATATTTGTTTGCTGCCATCAACCCAAAATAGTTGTTTGACAAACAAACAAAAAACATCAAAGAGGGCATTATTATTCCTATCTCACAAAGAAACGACGTAATCTGACCTATTTCATGGAGGCCCGTGATGATCTTCATAGCAGGCCCGGTACACACCATTGGAGAAATTCGAGATGGCGGAAGTAATACAAAAATGCATTGGCAATAAAGAAATGACATTATATCAGTCATTTCCAGCTGTGTCGGCACCAGCGTTTTCGATGTATTAGTCACACGATGTCAATTGAAGAAGTACCGAGTGTTTGTTTAAAGTGTCACCCTTCAATAATGCCTTTTTCAGTCATAATGTGTGAGCTAGGTTTGATGGATGGGTGCGGTGAATATGTTTGTGTGTCAGAGACCCTTTATTTAAATGAAAGTTGCATCGATAGTGTTTTACCGTTTTTTTACCCGTTATTCTACAAGTATCAGCAGTTTTTAATAAACCCATTTTCATATCATTGAACATACATGTATTGTTAGAATGCATTTAATGGAACAGATCAAGGGGTCGATATATGGAATTCGGTGGGTAATTCAATTTAGATACCTCTTTATGCAATATAATTTTAGGGAGAAGAATACTTGATCAAAATCTTGCTGGCAAGAAGTAACACACACACACAAACACACACACACACACATACATTCATGCATACAGACAGACACAGAGACAGATATATATATATATATATATATATATATATATATATATATATATATATATATATATATACGGACATAATAATGCTTTAAAACACCCAACACTTGTTTAGTTTTAAAAACATTTATTTCCATTATGACATACCCTGAACAGAAAAGATCATTAAAGAATTCAGAAACCTTATGCATACGCTTTGCAGTAATAATGTTTGAGTTAAATGTGGTCATGTAGTTGTAGATTTGTTAATAGCTGTTGATATAGATAATTTGTCGCAATTTCATAATTGTGCAACTGATTCCTATCATTTGATTTTGATAACCTTGAATTGAAAATTCACTGTCACTATGGTGATAAAATACTAACCTTGACCAGAATGATACGTAAATAGTCATTAGCTTTTTCTATTTTTGTGCATGTATTTACAGTAGGGCCATACATACAAGTAAATATTTTAACAACAAGCTTTATCCAAGCCTGTGAACTGAGCGTTAGACACTAAATGTTTGTCTTTGAAAAGTCTTACCTGCATCAGCAGTATTTTAAAATACTCTTATACTGTCAAACTCTAAGTATCAATTCTTGCCAGTTAAGTTCATTATTAATTGGCACTACCAAGTGTGCACTTTCAGAAAGTTGTAACTGTATTGGTTCATCTAGCATGCGTCTGATTTAAATCAGATCTCCATTGTCCTACGAGGAGATCTGATAGCAATCGCTTAGGGTCGTGTTCTAATGACCTACGAATCAGCCAAGGAAATGCGTCTTTCAAAAATCTGAAAGCGAATCAAATCGTTCGGCACACATTGATGTTCTTCAGCTACTCTGCAATATCTCCCAAACGGGAAGATAGACTTCATCTGACTGGCTGATAAAATGAGCAATTATGGTAATAACATAGGTCTCCAGAACATGACTCCATTAGCGGTCAGATCGTCACGTAGGACAGTGGAGACCGGATTTTAATCAGGCTGAATTTGGCATATTAGTGATCTGCTTGTTATATGCAATATTTTCCGTTTAAAAAAATTACATAAAACTGATAATATTGCTTTACATGAAGCAACATCCACCCTGAAGTCACAATTCCGTCGATTCCTGACTAATTTAAAGAAAAATGAGTTATCTTTTTTGTTATCTTAAGATCGTCACTGTTTAACATCGACTGCGTAAACCTAGCATCTACCTTACAAGAGAGTAATTTTGTCTTGCTCTTAACATTTCTCTGGTAATAACTACATAAATCTAATAATTTATGTGCCAAAACGATTATGTAATTTAATATATAAATTTATTCTCTCAGTTTGTATTTCACGTACTACGAATGCTAATAGTTGACCTCTCCAGATTTCCAGTCGTGACTATCACATTGTATCTAGCAAAATATTATTTTTCTAAACAAGATAGAAATGGCGAAATGTAAAATTGCATCGGATAGATAGGAATCTATTGCATTTGGAACCTAATACCATACACCTCGTCCCCATTATCTGTTCTATGTAATGCATTTTAAAATACAAGTATGCTGCATGACAGGAAAATCTGATTATTCAAAAATGTCAACCTTCATGTATAATAACGTAAAAAAGCGATAAATCTCTGACAACAATACATGTGCAATCTCTAACTGTGCCCTCCCCCCCCCAACGTCATACATAACGGTTGAAAATAATAGTCCTGCATAGTGACACTTTAAACAAACACTCAGTACTTTGTGAAATGACATAGTACTGACTAATACATCGAAAATGCCGGTGGCGACACAGTAGGAGATAACAGTTCTAACGCTATATCTCTATCACCAACGCCTTTTTTGTATTGCTTCCGCCCTCTTGACTACCCCACACTGGTATTGGCCATTCAACTGTACGTGTCTGGCCTCGTGTGCAGAGAAACGCTGGAGGCCAGGCACTATTATGCTAAGGACAAAGGACGGAAACCATGCGAGGCGAAAAATCAAGTCCATCTACAACGTTTACAATAGAAATAATATCCCGCAAAGTTAGGCATGGAAGTACTAAAGAAAATATATCAAGAAAATCGTGTAGCCGACTAATGGATAATAATAATAATAATAATAATAATAATAATATAAGGTCTTACGGAATATTTGCAATGATAAATACAATCGCAATATTTTTAAACTACTGATGCCTGTCTGTTGTTTTGATGAAACTGCAGCATCAATGTTAGACTTGTTCATTTATACCGAATAAATCATGATTTTTCATTTGTAGTATCCAGTATCGTTCCTTACAAGTGCGTTTTATATCGGTTCACCCCTTAATAGATTCAATAGGCAGCATCTCATGGGACTAAATTATAAGCTGAGTCGTAGTGGTTGGCAAGGTTAGCATCTCATGGGACTAAATTATAAGCTGAGTTGTAGTGGTTGGCAAGTTTAGCATCTCATGGGACTAAATTATAAGCTGAGTTGTAGTGGTTAGCAAGGTTAGCATCTCATGGGACTAAATTACAAGCTGAGTTGTAGTGGTTGGCAAGGTTAGCATCTCATGGGACTAAATTATAAGCTGAGTTGTAGTGGTTGGCAAGTTTAGCATCTCATGGGACTAAATTATAAGCTGAGTTGTAGTGGTTAGCAAGTTTAGCATCTCATGGGACTAAATTATAAGCTGAGTTGTAGTGGTTGGCAAGGTTAGTATTTCATGGGACTAAATTATAAGCTGAGTTGTAGTGGTTGGCAAGGTTAGCATTTCATGGGACTAAATTATAAGCTGAGTTGTAGTGGTTGGCAAGTTTAGCCTTCATTTTGTTGCATTTTGTTATCAGTCATTATTTTCCTGAGATCAAATGTTTCGCAAGCATATTGAGTGGCACAGATTTTGCATGTAAGAAGACAAATTACATTTTTGGTTCGACATCCTTACATATGTTTAATAGTGATGCTAACTCCTGTCGTCAAACTTCTTAAGAATCTGTCTCGGGCTTAGGTTTACAAATAAGTAATGCTTATCTAAACTTCCTCTTATTTACTTACTATATTGTTCAGCACGTGTACCCATCCCCCCCCCCCAACATGTATAGCAACGTAAACAAAACGATTCATTGGTGTCAGGTATGCATTTATACGAAACGCATTTATATACTAATGCTGGTTCTTTTGCTCTCAAAACCTACTTCGAAAGGCACTAAAGGCAAAAGGTAAATGTACAAGTACTTTTAACATCCTAATCTGAACTTTTTGAGAACCATGCTGAAAACTGGTAGGATGACCGTATCTATTTTAAGTTTTAATTAAAGAAAAGGATAATTAAGTAAAACTGTACAGCAGTGAAAACAGGTATTGTAGTTGTTTTTAAAAACAAATAGATACCTCTTTTAAAGTCATTATTTTAATTCCTAATTTAAAACATATACAAGATTGGTTTGTGTGGCCATTCTTTACTGCTTTGACCAAGACTGGTACCCTAAAGTTCTTTTAGCTAAAGTAGTTGCAGACTACCTGAGATGAGGACGAGGCTACGTTTGACCTAATGTTAATTCATGTAGGCCTTATAACTTCTCGTTCAACCAATGGCATTCAGAAATCCTTATCGAATCACTGAAATACAAGTAATTTTAATTTTTAATGTTACTCCTACATTTGTTGCTAATTATATAAACATGTGTGTGTGTGACTCAAAATGCGAATGGCGAAATTCAAGTCAAATTTCAGCAACGATGTACTTTCGTCTCGTCTGTCAGCGGATTAAAGACATGACGAATATTCCTATCGATTTCATGCAGATATATATTGATAAAGGTCATTCAAGTTTGCTAGACAGGCTAGAAAGCGGCTACCATATGCCGACACCATTTGGTGTCGGCGAATTCCAACTTTTCGATAGGCAGTGTACTCTGACCCTACACCACAACATAAATGTCCAGATATCAAAACTGGGATGGTAAGGGTCAGAGGAAACTCGGACTACTAGTTATAGTGGCGTAAAATGATTGTAATGAGGTAATAACAACCAGGGGCTTGAGTACATTTCAAATCGGCGCTCAGCAGATAGTAGAAACTTCTGACCGCTATGTTATTTTCATGTCATGTGGCTACAATTTCTTTGGATATTGTACTTGTCTACTTGTACGTGATCTAAACACACAGCTAACTAAACTTTTTGCTCCATTGTCCTAAAAACATGAGCTTTATTGAGTCTAAAATACACTATATTTAGCGGTTATTAAATTAGGGAAAATGAATTGTGTCAGTCTAGACAATACCAGCTTCTGAAAGCACAATGAATGAATTACTAAATGTATAAAATAAAAGAAATAGCTTTTGCTCTTTTTCACAATTTACCTCTGAACGCCAGGAAGTGAAAATGACAAAGCGGAGCTAGCATTTTTTTTTTAGAAGTGCACATCTGAAGTAAAGCCAAGCATGTTTCTCTCTAACCCATATTACACCCATCAGTCATACACCAAAAAATAAAGGGAATTATAGGTTCTTTGATCAATACCTAAGATAGACATATAACTAGTATGGAAACCCCGGGACATTTTTTTCTTTAAAATTATAACCTATGCAAAATAAGAAACTGCCGGGCGCCACCTATATACATCCAAACCTCTTTCTATACGATAGAAATAACAGAGGACGTTCCGATTAAACAATTGGTCGTGCATTCCCGATATGACGTCGCACTGTTTCGTCATATTGTGTGTTGAGTTTCGTCATACTGTGTGTTGATGTTTGTTACACGTGACCTATAAAGAGATCCTTTTATGACAGCTAAATACGTGTTTCTTTCCACAGGTTCTTTAAGGTGACGAAAGAGATTCTTTCGACTGTCAACAGTTGTCAACATCTCTTTTTTTAAATAAGAAAAAAAGAAAGATTTGTTAAAAGGATTTTGCAAGAAAAGCAAACATTGGCTAAATTGTTTTAGGTTTTGATTTACCAACACATGAGTGACGTTTAGATAACGTCAAGTATCCTTCAACAAGTAATATGTGGACTTTACGACCGATAGCACGGTAATCATTTTAAGCAAAATTTATTCTCCTTTTTATGTCTTTACGAGTCGTGTACTTCACCGGTCAAGTATTAGATGCATCATTTTCCCACCAATGATAGCATCTGGGTAGAGGTTTGTGTTTGGAGAAGGAAAAAAGCACGCAGAAAAGCAAACCAAATTAAAATTATAAGCAAATTTTTATCCAAATTATCAATTTAATACAGCTTTTTTCATAACAACAGATTATGTCAATAAGTTAATTTGCGGTTAATAGTTTAAAGGTCATCTGGAATGTCTGAGTGCACACCTGGTATCTCTGATAATGCGCGACTTTTGCGATGTAATGAAGGTGTTATACAAAATCACTGATACCATTTTTCTTCAAGACGACATGGAAAATAGAAAAATATTCTCAGATCCCACAGAATCCAAGAGGTCATAGGTGAGAACTTGATCGATGAAATGTTGAATATCTATTATACTGGGTAATGTAGCTTGTAATTAGAAAAAATATAATTTTTAGAAAAGATAATTTAAATCAAATACGACAGGTGTGCACATTTACGTCAGTACGTCTGAGGAAGAGTTACAGTTCTTTCGCAATGTGATTTTTGTCGATTAAAATTTATATTACATCACTGAGAAATAAAGACGCACCCATCTACGTCTTCTATTGGGCTCTCGTCGTGTCGCTTCTGTTTAATCTACTAGCCCATGAGATATAAACATCAACATCGTTTCGCATTTCATCTGCTATTCATCGCACCCTCCTCTGATTATGTCTAAAAACATCATCTTGTAAAATAAAAAATAAAAATAAAAAAATATCATGAAGAAAGCAAATTTAAACTAACATATGCCTGTTTACATCAAAATTTTTGTCCTATTTTCTTTTACTTTTTGCATTTAAGCATTAAGTGCATGCACTTCGCTATGTTTGGGAATAGTACAACAGTTTGTATAGCCAATGAAATTTAATGACTATATATATATATATATATATATATATATATATATATATATATATATATATATATATATATATATATATATATATATATATATATATATATATATATAAATAATCTTAAGTATATACAGTACTAAACATCCAATGGTAATGACGGTCATCCTTTGACAAATAGGATGATATGCCCGAAAACACAATTCTTGAAATATACATGTTACTTTCATTAAAATCTAGAACAAAATGCATTATCTATTGATTTTAGGAAACCATTGCTAACAGTTGTCCTTGAAGATGTCAATTATTGGTTATTTAAACCAAGAAGTCGCTTAAACATGTCCGACTCATCCTTGGTACATTAAAAATACCCGGATATTCTTGTACAAATTACGAAAGTGACGTGTACACGATAAGTGCTCTTCAAAAACACTGTTTATTTTCTGTAGAATGGTATTCTTTTATATAAAACGTTATCTTCTGATTCGTTACAAATTTTGTATATCATTGTGTTTGATACATAATTTCCCCTCACTCTGGTGTTGGATACATTATTTTCTCCTCCCGATGGTGTACGATGCATCATTTCCCCCTCCCTATGGTATTCAATACATCGCCCACCCTGGTCTTCGATGCATCATTTTCCACTCCGAATGGTATTCGATACATCATTTCCCCCATTCCCATCCCCACCCAATCGTCTTGGATACATCATTTTCCACTCCCTATGGTCTTGGATACATCATTTCCCCTAATAGCAACTGGTGATGAGTTGGCATTCGTGAAAAAAGAGTTCGTAGCGTATTTTGGTCCAAATTACCAATTTAATGAGGCTTTTCCCCCGTTCAAGCTTGCAGTATCATCTATCCTAATACACATAAACAACCAGTCTACACACTGTTATAAATAACTTTTCAATCGTCTTTTGCTGATGATCTCTGACAGCATCCTAAATCTATGAGAGCACAGCGAACTGATCTCCGGTGATGTAAATTAACGCTGCAGACCGTTTGACTCCGGGATCGGAATTGTGTCGAGTTTCCTTCACAGGTGCTCGACGCGAGCTTGATATTAAGAAGAAAAAAAAAAACAATCATCTAAAGGAAAAAATCATACAGAGTGACAAAACTACTTTAGAGTACCCCGATGACCCGTTCTGACATAGGACTCTCTCTATCATAATATATGAGAGAAGGTACGGAACTTCCAAATACTTCGTTCCACCCATGACCCTCGATTTCCTTCTGCTATTTCCGTCTTTAAAGGCACACGACCATACTATATGGCTTGTTTAACTACTGAGATATTTTCCTATCCATCAAGCCATCATTGACTTTTCTGCGTTGTACCAAACTGAAGTTACGGGCTCCGAAACGTGTGATTTTCGCGAAGTTTATCATTGTGGACACTTCCGTGCTCCTATGATAATAAGTATAACCTTTTGAGCCAATCATATTTCGGCGTTGACGTTAGTGTCGCCTATTTTGAAAATAGAGATGCATGTATACGATGTGTTGTGCAGTGAATAAGACAATGTATAATTATTGCATGGAACAGGATTCCTAAAACTGAATCGAGTTAATGGCAAGTAAAAAACATACTTTTGCATCTACCGCTGTTCTGTAATTCAAGAAGGGATGCACCATAGAGTTGAAAACATTGTCCATATCGTTCTTGTCACCGGTATTCACATGAGCACGGAAGTGTCCACAATGAAAAACTTCGCGAAAATCGCACGTTTCGGAGCCCGTAACTTCAGTTTGGTACAACGCACCTGTGGTCTCCTTGTCAGTCATTTTTGCGATGAATTTTGGCGAAAAGGATGAAAAGTTAACCAGAAGAGTGCAAGAGTTACTATGATCTTAAAATGTTCATGTTTTCTGCTAATTTTTGAATCCCTTAAAATAATAGAGGTACAATAAATGAGGGTGTTTCTGAAATTGGCTGATTTCAGCTTCTGGCGGCAGTGGTAATTCGAAATCAACTAAAGCGCCACCGTTAGAACTGTTTCAGACCACAGATGCGATCGGAATATTCTCAGCCTTCTTTGCATGACAGTCATAGGCCTCGGTTGTCACGCTCCTCACAGTGTTTAACTTAGCCATGGTAGTATACCATAACTGCCACAATGCAAACTTGGCGGTATAATGCCACCTGGAGAAAATAGTATTCTTATATATATATATATATATATATATATATATATATATATATATATATATATATATATATATATATATATATATATATATATATATATATATATATATATATATATATATATATATATATATATATACTTAATTAATGCTGCATTTACTGAAGACATTTATATGTATTTGGTGCAAAATGTGAAAATTTTATTTAACCTGTCAGCGGAAAACCTAGCTGACGTCATCATGTGCCGATGATGATAAAATGTTATTCGTCCGAGCCGCCACATTTCGGCTGCCTCTTTTATCCTGGTCTTCAGCGGGTTGAAGTGCATGCTTACGGAACTACAGTAAGAGTCGGTCAAAGTTCTCGTGTATTAATCCGCAAAGATGAAGGATGTCGGCTAGGTTGACCTAAGGGTCAAAAGATGGTTCTGGCAGCGATATGTTTTTGACGAGTATGAGCAGTGAGGCGCGTGCTTGTATATAAATGATAGTCCTTTAAGCCCATGGTTGTTATTAGGTCACGATAACTTTAGTGACGTTAGGATAATCCGATGACATGTTATACATGATAGCCACGAAAGCAAAGTTTTTGGGGCTACTGAAGCATAATGATTCATTCAATTTTCATTTCAAGTTTCAGGAATAACATAAAAATATAAGAGAATATATTTTATTATTGCTTGAAATGTTGCGAAGTCTTAGTTTGAATGCATATTATTTTATAAGGCTCTAATATTCGCACATACAGCCGTATGTATATCTGTCAAACAGTTAATAATTTAGGAAGCATAACTACAAATACCACTGAGTCTCCTTCGGAGATTTAAAGTGATTCGAACTGCATCAGAGAGATACGATTATGTTCCGAATGAGCACAACTGTTTTACACTAATGCACATAGCTTTCTGTGTAACAGGAGTAAAATGTCAATAAATGATTTTTTAAAAAGTGTTGGTGAATTTCTTGACACTATAAATTTAACATAATGTCTGTATGTTGATTGAAATTTGACAATGAACATTGAAAATACCCCAAAAAAGACTGTTAACACAGTTTATTAATTTTTTTTTATTTTCTTACTTACACCAGTGACGTTAACGATACGAGACATCTCTTATTCATATATTTAAACAAATTCAGATTTCCTTTAAGTTGTGTGCAATCAGCAATTTCAAACAGGAAGTCGCTCAAAAAATGCTCATCTATGTACATTAAAAATTAAATTGGCGCGTTCAATAAAATCACTGATACCTTTTACCTCACCCTGACGACGACATGAAAAATAGTCGAGTACTCTCCGATTCCAAAAGTTCGAAGAGATCACGTATGAGGGCTTAATAAATTTAATCCAAAATATCTATAAATAATTTCACATGTCAAAATTCTAAATATAGTATACTTAAAAAATACTAAAATAAATACGAAAGGCGGACATGCATTATCCGCTACAATAAATGACTTTATTCGAGAGAATAATTGGGGTTGTAAATTTTCTTTTGCAATGTGACTTTAGTGTATATTATTATTTGATACGTATGTAAAATAAATGTTCTTAGGAGATAAAAAGTGCTTTTATATATATATATATATATATATATATATATATATATATATATATATATATATATATATATATATATATATACCTTCTATTCAACTCATTGCGCGATTTCAGTCCAGTGTATAAACCATGAAGTTAATCATAAACGACTGCTTTGTTTCATCAATCATTTATTTTACAAATTTTCTGATGACGTCAAAAGACAAATAGGTGTAGAAAAAAAAGATATAAGTTATAAAGAAAAGTAAATCAAGACTGAATGTACTGGTAAAAAAATTGTCTGATTTATAATGATAATGGTGTCATGTTTCATAAGACATTAATTTATTAAATGCATACATGTTCTATGCAAGGGGGAAAAATAATTTCCATAATAATAATTTTAAATGATTTAATGATGTGTAAAGTTTATATTAATCATATGCATCGCTAATTAATTGTGTTTTTGACAATAAACCTTTGACAAATATGATTAAATGCCAAATACACAGCTTTTAGCTTGCATGATCTTTCGTACGTTTGTGAAAATTGTGTTTAAACATGTCACTGAAGACGTATACATTTAGTTTTTTTTTTTAAAACAGTTGCTCATAAGAAAAGGTTTATGACTCATTCTAAACACATACAAAAAAATCAAATGGTGATGTTCGTTAGAATTGCTTGCATGACGACGCAGAAAATACTCTCGCGTTGCTTGTTTGATTTATTTGATTTGTTTGTTTGTTTGTTTGTTTTTCTTCAAAGCGCTTCTATTAACCTTTCTACTGAAATTTGAAATATCCACCACAAATTACAAAAGAAACAGAAAAGAACATTTCCAGTTTTATTGGAGTCTCAGAAACGTTTGAATAAAGTATCTGTCTTATGTTCGATTTTCTTCTATCAATACATAAGTGTCGCGTCGACGAGAAGGAACGTCCTTGAACAAGTAATATGGCGCTTTACGATTTATAGCACGGTAATCTTGTCATACAAAACAATAGTGTTCTTTGCAAGTTGTTGCGGTGTTATAACAATGAGATAGATGTGCATGAAAAAGAAACTGCTTTTGTATCTCACCGGTCAGTCGTTGACATATCATCGTACCGTTCCTGCTCCCATCTGTGACAAGTGTTTGTCAGGGACAAAAGTAGATGAGTAATCGAAAATCAGAATGTAGAACTTTACCAAGAAGACTTTTTCCGATTTCTTGCGGTAATACGGCTGCTTTCATAAACAAATATATCAGGCATACGCTTGGGACGTATTTTGGGGAATATAAATATAAATGTTTAAGAAACTGAGATACTATTTTGAAAATATTCTTTTGTCTGATTGTTATCAATTAGAAGACAACCCATTTTCTGATAAAACAGCTGTTTTTGAAGCATAAGCCTTTCTAATATAAAACGACGACACTTTAGATAACATACAATCTACATTGCCTCATTAAACGACGACACTGAAGATAACATAAAAGCTTCTTTGCTTTCTTAAAACGAGGACACTTTAGATAACACACCGTCCACGTTGCTTCTATAAAACCGTATTTCTGAAAATGGCATTTAATAAGTATTAGCAAGATTGATTGATTGATTGATTATTTGATTGATTGATCGATCGATTGTGGATTTTACGGTGTACCGGCACTGTAAAGCTAAGTGCCGCCACAAAATAAAGTTATATGATAACAACGTGGGATGTAAATGGTGTGTATAAATAGTAAATAGATAATGAAAAATAAATTAGGCTGATTAACAGTGCACGTGCTGGTTACAAATACTCAAAGGAAATAGGTTGCACACAATCTGTATTTCAGAATAAATGTTAACTTCTTTCAACAAATTTAAATTACAAGTCACATTTACCGTGTCAAAAAGTTCCTTTATGTGCTGAACATTGTATTAACCAGTCGCTAGAGGGGTGCGGGGGGTGCGGACCGCACCGGGTGACACCATCTCAGAGGGGTGACACCAAAATGAAAAATTGCAAATTTTACAGAGCACACACTGCTCGGTCTAGTCGGATTTCATAAGCGAATAACCGATCATAGTTAAATACATGACTAGCAGGCACAGCAGTGGCGTCGCTAGGAGGATGCGGGGGGTGCGGACTGCACCGGGTGACACCATCAGAGGGGGTGACACCAAAATGACATTACTAAGGATTCTGTATGGTCTGTTACGGAAGGAGGACCATGGGGGTGACACCATGAGCTACCGCACTGGGTGACACCAACCCGAGTGACGCCACTGGTATATTAACAATCGCTTGCAGGTTGGAGATCGGAACAAGTTATCATGAAGTGTTTTATGGTCAAGGGTTCATTGCAAGAAACGCAGGCAGCTCTTTTAATATCCAGTGGGTATACATTTCTATACAGATCAAAGCCCTGACTCTAGTTTCCTACCTTGGAGTAACTTCAATCGAGTGCTGTCATGTTTAATCTAACTGAAAGCGCCTTTATAACCGCGTAGCCAGCGTCCCTTAAATAGTGTATATCTCATCACCGGATCATTGTGACAAAATTTATAAACTCACTTGATTTTAAAGTTTTATAATCATAAATATCGTAGCTTAACTGCCATATGCAATACAGTATACATTAGGTCTGGTACACGACAGCGAGTTCCATCGAGCCTCTTCACCAGTGTTATGATACTGATCGATAACCTAGCGAATGATTATACAAAATTCCTTCTTTTCGAGGAGACACTACTGTCTCACTGTTGAAACGGTTGTGTGTGTGTGTGTGTGTGTGTGTGTGTCTATATATATATATATATATATATATATATATATATATATATATATATATATTAAAACAAAACAATTGTATGAGCATCACCAAATAAGCAATGTAAATATTTTGCTTTGAAATTTTAATTTGATAAAGGAACGAGATAAGCAAGCAACAAACTTACATCTTAGTTATCATCAGGGACGTCAATTCACCTGTTTTCGAGGGGGGGGGGCACAACTTGATTGGGGGGGGGGCAAAAATTGACGGGCTTGTTAATTTTCGTATATAGTCTACAACAATTTTACAGCACATGCCCCCCCCCCCCCCAATGACGTCCCTGGTTATTATAATGGAGCAATGCTTTCATAGGAGATAATAGTTATTTAGTGTTATGAGACTGTATGTAAAACAAATTCTATGATCAGTGTAACTAATTGATCTGACTGCATGTAGTGTATATTCTGATTATAATATACTTGAATAGATACTAACGTCTTCTATGGACTATTATCTGCAGAGCATCATAGGTCTCTTGTTGCAGACTTTTCGAAATATCTATATATCTTCTATTAGTCCGATATTGCCGATAGTATGTAATTTATGTTGATTATATGTCATCAAACATATAATTTCAAATACCAGCGTATGCAATAGGCATGGTTTCAGCTTAGAATTTGCACATGATAACTGAATTACTGATCTCATACGTATTGAAAATCAACGTCTGGTTTCGTATTTAAAAAATCAGTTTTACTTTTGAATAATCTTGGCAACAACAGCATGATAAATAATTAAGTGATCACGTGTTTGTTTTTTATTTCAAGAAAGTGCATGTGCAAACTTGGAAACAAATGAGAATGTCTATCATTAACAAGTGATTTTGCCTTTCTAATAGTTTCTGGTCCGTAAACGCCGTATATCAAAGTCTGAGTACCCATCTGCTCGATTTCTATGGGCCGAAGAAGCTCAGACTTGAATGGTGTTATGTTCGTTGCTCCTTATAGTGTGATATAGTGTAATTATTGCTACAAGAGTAGCAGTTTCATTCAACCGGACTCTCGCGCGACTTCGTGAAATCTCAATAATACGAAAAAATGCAAAAACAAATGTAGCTTATCTTGCAAGGCCAGAACGGGGCGTTCCCAAAATTTTGGAAAAGAGATTTGATTGGCTGAAAAGCAGTGACGTAACATGCCATGCAGTTTGCATGCGCAAAGGATTCACCGAAGAGCCTTCAGTGGGTGAAAGCGATCCACGAAACATTCCATACCCTCGTATGATATAGATCTTGTAGAGTCACGCGAGAGTCTGGTTAAATGAGACTACTACGTTGAAACGTGGGTGAATTTCTTGAGAAACGTGTATAGCGCACAAAGTTGTTGGTGCGTCCTTATTTTCTTTTTTCCACATCGTTTAAAATAACTAACACATATAACTAATAACTGTCACCTATTAAGCGGTTGATATACAATTATGAAACCTGCTAATAAAATCTGACGGCAGAAATCCTTCTTTTAATAAATAAATCCCAATGACAATTCAACCGTCTTGCATGCTTATAAAGATCAAACTTTCCTCTGATAGATGGTGTCAGTGCAATCATGTTTCAATAGTTGCGCCTGATTGACTGATAATGCAATCATGTTTTAATAGAAGCTTTGATTGACTGAGGTAATGCTAATATGTTTTAATAGAAGCTTTTCATTGATTTTGGTAATGCAATCACGTTTAACAGAAGCTTTTATTGATTGAGGTAATGCAATCACGTTTAACAGAAGCTTCTGATTGTGGTAATTTAAGTATTTTTTAATAATAAAAAAGCCTCAGATTAACTGTGTAATGCAAATATATTTTAATAGAAGCCTTTGGTTGTATAATGCAAGCATGTTTGAATAGAAACAGCTCAGAAAAAAAGGCATCTTTATTATGGGGAGGGTTGCAAACAGAATGTCAATCACCAATTCAGCAAAATAATTAAATTGCATCCAAACAAACATATTGATAAAATACTGATAGTTTGGTTGTCTGTTATATTAGTCCACTGAAAGAATTAGCAGTAAGGGTGAACAGGAGAGAACAGCACCTCTCCATAAGTTTGCGTAATACTCGAATAGTTTCCAATCATTTAACGGTGAACGTACAGAAACATCAGAAATGCGAGAACGCGCAGGTTTGAACGATTCCTTTCATTATGCAGTCTGTTGAAATCACTCTTAATACTCAATCCGTCTTTAAGTTTCTTTTTAACATGCAATATAACATAGAAAAGTGAGCAATTATCAATATCGCATACACCATATCTCTTTTCGGCTTGACTTAGCATTCTTATGATTAGAATAAATCTCTCGGTTGTAGCGATACAATCATTTATAACTGGGAGTAAACATTAAAAGATCGTATGAAAAAAGACTAAAGTTCTCTAGGATCCCTTTAACTGAAATAAAGCGCATGTAAGAGGTCGGTAAATCGTAGCTGGAATAGCCAGGAAATGTGTATGTATAGACTGTGAATATAATAGTTTGAAAACTTAACGTAATTCGACACGAGTACGTGTACGTCAGAAGTAATAAAGAGTCTCTCGTTTATTTGCATTTGCGATTGGCAGTTAAGATTACACGTCTGTTTTAGGCTGCATCCTTGTATTTTTTATTAATTCTATTTCATAGGTCATTTTAATGTGGTAACTAACGATTAGATAGATTTATGTTTGTCAAACACGTTTCTCCCTGTGGCAAATAAGTCCAAATCCATGTGTAGAAAATAAAACAAAGCTTTTAGACAAGTAAAAACAGCACACGAATCTGACTAGATCGCTTTCAAATGAATATAAGCCGTTCATTTAAATAAATAAAAAAAATTAAAAAAAACGTCCAAGTCCAAAAGTGCTAAAGACTGATAAATATGGACCTAATGCTTAAAAGGTGCCACGGTTCATATCTAATCAGGTCATATACATGAATGCATATACTTAAGTCTATATGCAGGAAGAGGTTAATTAAAGTTGCGAGAACTTGCAGTCTGTCAAAATTTGTGAATATTTATTGCATTAAAATACGTTTAAACCGAATAAGCCTTCTAAATTTCATTAGCCTCGATCACGTGGTTTAAGAATAGTTGTATTGATATGGTTTGCAATTAAATGAGTAAATGATGTCCAATGGGGGGGGGGGGGGCAAAATAGCTGAAATGGGATGAAAATCGAATTAGGTCATCCACATACGCATATTAATGTTTTGTATTGTATGTATTAACGTTTCTTTTGAAAAAAGAATTGCCTATCCAATATCAGAGGATTTACTGATAATGGATTGACTCAAACGTATTCATCTTTAATATACACTGAAAACGGATTGACTCAGGCGTATTCATCTTTAATATACACTGAAAATGGATTGACTCAAGCGTATTCATCTTTAATATACACTGAAAACGGATTGACTCAGGCCTATTCATCTTTAATATACACTGATAAATAGACTGCAGATAAACTTGCTGTTTCTATGAGACCGTTCATGTCCAAAATCTTAGAGAACATCCTATCCTAAGAATATAGTTTTTAACTCGCTGTAATATTTAGACACACTGAAAATTACTTTTTACACTCATTATATCTTGCTTTTATGACGCCAGCTTTGAATATGTGCTCGAATGCAACCAACAATTTTAAGAATAGCGTCTCTCTTTAATATTAACTGCTAATAATGTGGTTTGTTATTCTAACGGTGCTGTCCTCCGAAATGATATTTACAGTGGATTAAACCTTAAAGACGACATGGAATATAATCAAGTGCTCTTTTGATTCCGGGCTTAGAAAAGAAGCGCCTGTAAGAGCTTGATAAATCAAATCTGACATATTCATCAACAACGTTTCTACTTACAGCTGTGTTTTTGTTATTGGAAAAGAAATAAAAAGTAAAAATCCAAAACACATTAGCTTTTAGTATCATGTAACGCATACATAAAGACGCATACACAGAGTGGCTTAATTGATCTAGCTTTTCGTTTTACCAATTCACTCATGTCCTGAACGTGACAATGAGTGCCTGTGAACAATGAATATTTATCTTTTTTGCGACAGATCGGACTAAAGTCTATTGCTACAGTACTTCTTCTGTTCCATTTAGTAAAAGCCTTTGTCACTATCATAAAGTTAATATATAAATGAAAATGGTTTTGTACGTTTATCGCTTGCTATCCGCTGGAAACGGTGTGACCAATTACCTAAAGCGATTCAGACTTGATGCTTTTTTTAACCGTAATCTTTAGATCGATGTATCGCGATTATGCAACAGTGGCCATAAGAAATTTTGTTCATGCGACTATGTTTATGAAAACCACTGTCATTTCGATAACGGAAGGACGCATATAGCGTCTACTCATGTGAGATATAAAGAAATAGCCTTTCTGCGATCATTCTTTTGATGTTGATCATAGAAAACATTCGGAAGACTTAGGAGTACAGTTTCAATCCGAATTGCCAATGCCTCTTCTGTTCGATTTTCCGGTGTGACGGGAAAGGTCGAGCAACGCCCCAACAGAATATATGTACAACTCATGAATCAATCTCTATTTTCTTTACGCAAACTGACGACAACAACGATAACATGCAATCTATCTTGCTGATGATTATGTGCTTGGACATTATTTAGTCTGAAGTATGCAGTCACGCTTTGAAGCTCGTACCTTATTTCAAGCACTTTAAAAAGTTAAACCGCTTTTTCACTGGGTAACCGTTAACAACAACAAGGTAACAGACAATAAAATGCTCTTAGGTCCTTTTCCTTGCAGGTAAGCGCTTGCGAGATCTTGATATCCCAGTTCAGAATATCAAGCATAAACTAGTGTACATGTTCTTGTTCGTGATAAAGATAAGTCAACACTCAATAAATTGTGCACATTTATATGCACGAATGATTGGCTATTATCTTTAAAGCTGCGTTTACAGAACATAGTGTCGTGTACAAGTGTCCTTGAACACGCAATGGCCACATGCTAATGATCTATACCACAGTGATGTTTTGATACAAAATCTATCATATTCAGCTCATTTCCACATCACTATTAGTCTGGGAGAGTTTTCAATAATATGACTGAACGTGAGCACTTTTTGTGACAAGCTGTAAACACTGCTCATTTGAAGAGGAGATTTTCCGGAAGTAAAAACAACCATGGCATGTAAACCTATGAGAGATTCAATTTTATCTGACCACTAGAATGTTATAATGTTCAAGGCTGATTTATATTTAGGCAAGTTTATTTTTAATAGTCAATACAGCATTGATTTTATCCACAAATCCATACCTCCGTAACATTATCTCCTACTATATCAGCATCAGTCTATACAAGGCAAATGTATAAATGGGGTCCAAGCAATAAAGTCAAACGCCTTTTGGATGGTTGATATCGT
Source organism: Sinohyriopsis cumingii (assembly GCA_028554795.2). Lineage (NCBI taxonomy): Eukaryota > Metazoa > Mollusca > Bivalvia > Unionida > Unionidae > Sinohyriopsis > Sinohyriopsis cumingii. The sequence continues at coordinate 84,918,399 of CM068838.1, forward strand.
GCTGATCTCTTTAGTACTACTTAAATATAAAAACGTCTAAGTGATAAATGAGACTTCATTACAGTTTGTTTCGTAATTTTATGATGTTAGTTTGTTTAAATTGTCGTCGTAGTAGAATGATTAAATATGAGCTTGGTAACAAAACTGAGGTAAAAATGGTTGTGATAGCGGTTGATACAACCATGTATGTATATATATATATATATATATATATATATATAGAGAGAGAGAGAGAGAGAGAGAGAGAGAGAGAGACACACACACACAGAGAGGCAAAGACACAGACAGACACAGAGACACAGAGACAGAGACAGAGGGAAAGGTAGAAAGGTAGAGATATATAACAATTAGCCTAGAATGCCTATTACACACACACACACACACACACACACACACACACACACAGAGAGTACAACGAAAATATATAAGGGCCGGATCAGGTAAAATGTTTGTAGGAGTGTACAAGATTTCAAAAAGCCCCAGACTTTCCTCAAAAGGTCACCAAAACAAATGTCTGTGTGTCTGTTTACTCATCGTGTTCATAATACACATTAAACGTCTGCAAGAATAACACGATGAGCAAATTTAAAATAACCAGTGACTGTAGGATGTGTGTGCGTCATTTATTGTGTTTTTTTTATTTTTGTATTTCTTCATTTTTAGCCTGGAAGGATGTATTGCAACTCTATGTTAAACTTGTTTCTGTAATGGGAGAGATAAACAAAATTCTTGACAGACATGCGCACAACTGTTTTTAATACTAGCTTGCATGACTATTAATACATTGTATAGTTCAAGTAATGGAAAACCAAATTGTAAATCGATATTTAGCGGTCTAGTTGATGTCTGTGTGCAAATCGAATTTCGATCTACAACGCGCTCAGGCTGACATGCATTTAGTTGCTATTTAAATATATATCCGATAAAAGATGGGACCAGAAAACTATGCACCGGAAATGGCGCATAGTGTTCCATTATTTGCGCATTAATGTAATAACATTACGACATGCCGTATAATGGAAGATCACCTGAAACAAACAAAACTAAAAGGGAAAGTTGGATTATGAGCAAATCCAAATAATATGTGCACATTTTATTCCCATTGTGCCTTAAACACGATTTTGTAATGGCAAAATTCAGCACAAGAGTTTTTAAACCCTATATCGGGATTAAATACTTTCAAAAATCCATACGCACAACTCACTTCCATGCACTGATTTCGCAAACTTTCTGGATAGCATATCGGCTGAGAACAAATGACCAGATGACAAGTGACTGTTATCCATTGTGATAGTGCAACCTCGTTTTACAACAAAGAAAATGTTTTAAGTTGCATTTGTAAATTTTCAATTTGTGATTGTTCATAGACGGGGCGCTGATGTGTAATATAATTGTACAAGAGCGTGCAGTAGTATTGATTAGTGTGACAGTCCATTGTAAAGTATACGTTAATAGTAACGCGTACAAGCAACTTATCACCTGCTTAGAAATTCCATGCGATGAAGAAATCAAGCGTATTTTTGTTTTGTTTACGCTATCAGAAAGGTTTTCGTTCTCTTTTGACAATAGTGGCGTACACATCGTTGTGATGTTTTGAGAAAGTCCTGTTAGTTCCGTCTTTTATAGTACCATTTAATTTTACATGCTTGATTTGACGTTCCATGCATATGTTCAATGCGTTCTTCCAGAACTTACACTGGGATTGTAACTGTTTAGGTCTATTCACTTAATTCTACGCATCAACATTCTAAGATGATGCAGCGATCGAAACTGTATAAATTCCAAATCGCTCTTGATTTTTATTCACACCGTGTAGTTAAATATATGTAGAAAGCGTAAATGTGGGTGGGTTATGTGATAAATACAAAACTACACTCGTGGGTTGTTTCAAGTCCGTTGTTTTGTGTATACTTTTACTTGGATATGAGGTTAATATATAGTGAAATGTCGTATTACCAATTGCTTCATATATGTGATTAACGTCGGTCAATTTATAACTTATGGACTTGCAATTCTCATAAACTGAAGCATCGGTCAACACGGATAAATGTGTAGCTTTGTGAGCTTTGCTAATTTTTTTCTTGCAAATAAATACTGTCAGTGTATTTTCCCGTACAACTTTCTTCTGGATCCGAGATGGTTAACATAATCTTTTAAAAATAGAAATATATCAAGGATTGGCTTCAGGCTTGCGATATGTTTGTAATAACTCATGTCCAATACCACGTTTTCTCGGCACTTATAGATTAATATGCTTCTAGAAAACATAATCTAGCTTCTTTGAGGCTGGTTGTATATATCAGTAAAAAAAATTTAAAAAAAATAATCCATTCGCCCGACCGTCCGGCCTGCCTATTTGGGCTCCTCCACTTGTAGTATTAATATTCTTATTAAAACTGAATTTGAAGCGAGAATATCTTCAGACGAAACTGGGTCGCTGCGACCCACGTTTCTGCATTTATTGTAACTTGAGTTCAAAAATTATGACTGGACTCTCTTTCCAGTAAAGAATAACTGCTGTCATTATAGTTGCAACGTGTGTTCATCCTTGGAGGAACCCGTTGCAGTGTGTGTTCATCTTTGGAGAAAGCTGTGTCACGTATAAAGACAGGGTCACTACGAGCCACATTCTGAGATCTCTTCCGTATCGTATATAAAAATATTAAATCAGTGCGGATTAAACTGGAATATTAGGTGAGCTTCAACTTTCGAGAGCATCTTCAATTCAGTAACAATTACATATTTATGTAAAGAAACGAAAGTTACTTTGCATCATTTAATAAGTAATCGATTTATCATCGCGTTTCCCGTTGATAAAGTTTTGTGACACAGTTTTTTCGTTCTCTATCTTTTAATGCAAAGCAAGATAAAACGATTGTAAAAACTGATTTTCACTCCTATTTGTCTTGGTAATGCGGCTATATTTTGAAAGAAGCAGCACTGAATGCAAGCAAATTTCGAATAACAGGGAAATAATAACAGTTTATAACCAGTGGAGCAACATGACTGAACAAAGTATGGACATATGATCCGATAAAATGATAATAATGTGTACCCTGGAGCAATGTATACATCAACAGTAAGATAGTTTTGAAAACCATGGTAACAGCACATGTTTGCATACCATTCCAATAGTTTTTACAGTCATCGTTTAACGACGAACCTAGAAAATATCCAAAACGCCAGAAAACACTTTTAAAACAAAAACAAACAAACCAAAAAAAAAACATCTTTATTACTCAAGTGTGGAAACGTGTATTTATGAGGCCAGCTTGAATTCAGTATAATAAAATACCAATGTATACACAATGGTCAACTCTAAGCATAGAGTATCCCTTCAAAACTTTATTGCACATTCTGTGTGCCATTATTGATATTACGGTTGTATCCTTAAAAAAAATGAATTTAAAAAAGGACCCGTGAAAAGAATCAAGTATTCTTTAGTCACTAAAGTAGAGATAAAGTGCTTGTCAGAGATCTGCAAACAACCTAGAATATCAACCAAACTATCTTGCTTTGATTGAGAAAAAAGAAGGTTAAAATCTAATTCGTCATGCGTACTCGTTTTGTCGACCAAAATCTTGAAAATTGTAATCGATACATCCGTGGTAATACAAAAATTTACACTGAACTCATCAGCTATTTGCATTATTATTCAGTGGCAATGCTACATTTGTATTTCCCCATCTCTCCTAAATTTGCCTTAATAACTAAGGCTGTATTAGCTATTTGCATTATTATTTAGTGGCAATGTTACATTTGCATTTCCCCATCTCTTCTAAATTTGTCTTAATAACTAAGGTTGTATTTCATTATGGTGACAATCAGATAGTTTAAATTTATGTTTGTTAAACACATATGCCCCAATACAATCCCCCCAGAATATCCCAAGTACAACAAACCAGTAACACTTCAATAGCACAACAATCTTACAAGATCAGGTATATACGTGAATATATCTCTGTCTACCAAGTTTCATGCATACAGGTCTGATGGTTTCTAAATTGTTGTTCTAACAAAAAGACAAAAATAAAGCTAGCAAAAACTGTAAAATCTTTAAAGTAGAGTGAAAACCGAAATAAGACCGGTAGTTACAAAACTGAGCAAAAATAAATGAATTCATTATCAACTCTTCAATGTGTTGCATCTTTTATAACTTCAGTGCAGGAGAGATAAGAATCACTTAACATTTCTGTAAAATCGGAGCGTTCGTTTCTCTGCATGTCATGCCAAATTCTAACTTGAATGAGCTACATTTTTTATTCCGGAGTTTATATTCTGGATTAAAATGTTGACCTCAGTCTGTATGAATACAGAGCTGGGAAATCTGTCAATTCATACTCGATTTTGCTTCATTTGTTTTAGTTCCTTGCAAATGAAAAAATATTCCATCAAGTGCATATTCCTATTTTTTATATCCATTAATAGTATCGAGTGACAAGTGGCCTAAATGGTTAGAGCGTCCGCCTCGGTGCGGGAGGTCGCGGGTTCGAACCCCGGTTGAGTCATAACAAAGACTTATAAAAATGGTACTAACAGCTGCCTCGATTGGCGCTCAGCATTAAGAGGTTAGAGTTAGGACTGGTCGGCCTGGTGTCAGAATAATGTGACTGGGTGGGACATGATGCTCCATGTCTGCGGCATGATGCTCCAGTGCTAGACATTATTATAAACTGCCATAATACAGACATCGTTGCGATATGACTGGACAATTGTTCTAGCTACGTTAAAAAGCAATTCTTATTGTGTTGGATGTTAAAGAGCAGACTTGGATTCGATTTGTCGTTTGTTTAAACATATTGTCATGCTTCATGAACACGTGACAGAAGTTATTTTGGATCTTAAATAGGTCATAATAACTTGAGAATTCCCATTTATGCAAATTTCATGGCGGATCCTGTTGATGTGTGGATTTTTGCCACGCTAAGGGGAGAATCAAATAATCATCATAACCATCGTAGCTAAAACAAATGAACTACTTTAGTGCATCTGCACTGACAAGCTGTATGGAGGTTATTTGAAATACTAAGTTTATTGAGTAATCTGACAATAATCTTAGAGAACTTCTGCAATGCCTGATAACTGTTTTTGGACCATCTTTTTTATAAAAAGAACTTCCACAACTGAGTTAAATATATCACACACTTATGAAGCAGGCTTTGAATTTCTATGTTGCCATTTACAATTGGCAATTTAATGCATATTTAGTTTATGTACATCTTGATGAATAGTTCTATGGTTTATGATAAACATAGTAGTCGTATTGAATAAAATCACTCTTACTTCAGAGTAACCCTCAATGAGGACATCAAAATTAATTAACTGCTCTTGGGCGCCTAAAGTTGAAATAAAGCGTCTGCAAGAGATTGATAACTGTAATCTAGAATTTCCAATAGTCAGTGAACAGACCATGTATTAATTTCAAAATAAATACATAAACAGAATTAAGGCAAAACCCAGAAATGAAGTCGGCAAGCGCACACATTTTTGCCCCAATAAACATAATTTTCTGTAACTGTAATGAAAATCCTATCTCCGAATGACGTTTCTAGATTGCAATTCTAATTAATTTACTGTGAAATGATACAGTCTTATTTTCTTCTGTTTAGTTTGCTAATTAGAACATTTACCTCAGTGTAATAACAAATAAATTTAAATAGAATTAAAAAATGCGAACCTAATTATCCATGTGTCCTTTTCCGTCCTTAAATTACTACTTATGGCATCATATCTCTTCAGCACAATCACATTCTCAAAGAAACCTTAAAATTTTTTCAAAAAGTCAAGTTCGGTTGCATTTTTTGAGCAAATGAGGTGATACTTCATAGGAGATTACATTGGTTGTAGATATTAGTGTTGTTCAGTGAAATTACCATTTTCTTGCATTATTTAATTATTTTGAACCATCTTTTATGCCTCCTTATCATAATTAATCCACTGTGCTTTAATAAGAATATCTTGAAAATTACGTTTTCATCAACATCGTACGCCAATGATTATTTCATATTCAATCTGTATACGGAGAAATAAGCAGAGCTAGTACGTCAGTTAGGTACACATGTATCGGTAGCCTGGAATTCCGTTATGGACGCAGTGAAAAGGCAGTGTACCAGAATACAAATTTATAATGAAATACAATATGGCGGATGGATCGCAAAGTCTCGTTCAGTCTGAGACAACTAGATACGGATAGTCTATTTCACGTAAAAAGACGATACGTAAAGCTGTATTGCTCATTATAATACCAATGCTCTGTAAATCAACCTCATTTGGAAGTAACTATAATATTTGTGTAGGCACTGAAAGAAAGAATTGAATTTGAGTATTCTTGAATTCTTAAAATGAAAGCAAAACTGCCAATGATATGTAAATAAATTATAGACTCTACATTTTCTGCTCAAACATATGAAGCAAGACTATTACAGCCCTTCAGCCACAATTATTTTTGAAATATTTTGTTATATAAGGAATTCGATATATTTTTTAGCAAGATTTACTCCCAGTGGGAACTCTTCTTATTAAAGTGGCCCAACTTACTAATTTAAAAATAGATCATTGTCAAACATTTTTACTTTATTACTGTGAGGATGATTTTATTCTCTTTTTATTAAATTTTAAACTAGTAATTTTTATTTACAATAATTTAATGTCTACCACGTATTGTCTGTTACTAGGCCTAACTGATTTAAATCTAGTGTGTGCATGGTCCTTCGGTAAAAAAAAGTGTTTATCAATATGGCAATATAAGAGCATTAGCTCATCTTAAATTAAATATGAATTGTTGTTCTAATATTTAATACTAATATAGTTCAACCAAAGATTATTAAATCATGATTATGGAATGTTCTGCACCTTAACTGTCATCTAAAAATTTTGTTATGAAAATCCGGTTTGCACTGGAACACACCTTTAGGTTGACGTCGTCCAAAAAATGTCCTTGTACTTTAACATTGAGTTTTGCAGAAGGTATTTCTCGGGGGCGTGTAAATAATGATCTTCCAAATGAGTATGAACGTACGGGAATCCAAATAAAATGAATAATTGCCATTTAAAGGTATGTGTAATCAGGGCCGGCCCAACCATATAGACCAACTAGGCGCCAAGCCAGACGGAAGTTTTAATTCTTTTACTCGGGGTGGGGGTGGGGGCAAAGTCATAGTTCACCAAGGCGCCAAAACCCGTTGGTCTGGCCATGTGTGTAATCGAATTGTACAATCGACACCAGTTACTGAAATAGTCGGTACTGAAGGCACATATGACATGCATGACTTTTACTTTAATCAAAGCAACTGCTAAGTAGATTCATAACGGACGTCCTAGACCCGCCCATTTGTCTAGGTTAATTAGTGTACTGCACAGGCCTCCTACATTTTGATATTTGTTCTAATATTAAAGATAATAAAGAGGTTTTTATTGATTAATATCACATACAAGAATTTAAGGGATCACTTTGATCGCTTAAAATGAATGCACTGAAAATTAAAAATCGTTTAGAAACATTCTAATGTTGATATCAGACAAAGGGCTGATCTTGTAAATCTCTTGAATCCAGTGGTTCTCCAAGGACATTTATTTGCATGAAGTGTTTGTCCCAATTAAATATCTATTGTATCCATATAGACATCCTCTCTATAAAACGAATATTAAAAATAGGACATATATGAGATCTACAATGAAGCAAAGGCTCTGCCAATACTGTAACAAAGAAAAACCCAATTAATTTGGCTTTTTGCACCGCTTTAGGTGTTGATTCAGAGTGTATGATATAGAACACACAAGCCTGACTGAGTGTATATTCGATTAAAAACGAAAACCTCTTTTCATCCATCACGTACACTGCTAATAATGAATCGCACAACGTAGTCGACTACAAAGTGCTTGAAGCGGAATAATCATGTTTACACGGCATTATCAGGTCTTTGCCGCTCAAGCTGCGATTATTTTGTACTGGAATTTCGAAATGTTCTCTCTGATCTATTCACACTTCTATCTGTGATAATTTCAAAGCAGACGCTTTCTGTTTGGCACATTTTGCCATCCAAAAGCAAACCCTTTATATGATATTTATATATATGCTTTTTGTACCTCTTGGTACATGGTTTTGTCTCATTTTTGTAATTTTTATTTATGACCATAACTTGTAGTGATTACCTATAGCTGGATTTAGCGTCCGTGCATAGGGCATATTTTAAGATATTAAAGTACGTAAATCTGCATAGGATCTATAAATAGATGGCTACTTACGACTTGGCAGTTACTAATTATAGAATTATTAATAAATATATTTACGAGGTTCGGCCTTTTTCACATTGGACAGGTCGGTCAAGTAGTATCTTAGAAGAATTAAGTTAATTTCCATTGGATGGGTTCAGTCACATGAGTAGGTATTTTGAAATATTAGATTGAGTAGTAAGATCTGCCATATGGGGTATATTGAGACATATAGTAGTAATAGACTTTTGAATGTATATACAAGGATATAGCTGAACAATCAGATTGATTCCTATTTTGGAGTCATTTTTTTCAGCTTGTCGTCTAGATGTAACACGAAGTCTACAGACTTGTTTTCTGTTGTATTTAGATAATGTTTGAAGGAAAAGCATTCGTTTGGAAATATTTAAATGGAAATAGAAAGCGATCATTGGACTGTAATATTATTTTGGGACTATTGTGAATTATTCAAATGAGCTCTGGACAGCGTACGGAACATTGTATTCTGTTGAACTTTAATGGAACTTTTTCAGGATTAGTTTGGATTCACTTCACGCTGTAAGTTCCTCTCACATTTTTATTTATAACTTTGATGATTAAAATCTCTTGTAAGTCTTACAAAACTTGTTGGTTCTGCTTCATTCAGCTACTGAGTGTAGGACCATAGAGTCGTAACAGATAAGTAAACAAAAAATCTAACAACTTAAAAAAAACAATTAAAAATTATCAAGACAAGGAAATAAACCAAAATCAAGATGTTTAATATTTCTCATGCAGAGTTCCAAGTTAGATACAATTTTTGGACAAAGAATCATACAATGACATACGAAACTAGTGCTTCAAGAGCACTATAAATTCAATAATTAATGCATTTTAAAAGTAACACAAGATCCTGTTTAGAGCCAAAACGTGAATAAAAATTAATGCGACCTTTTAATAAAAGCAAGAAAATATAAAAATTACATTAATTGTACTTACATATTCTCGAGTCTACAACGGTACGAAGTTATAGCAGCATGAGTCTACAGCGGCAACGATTGATATATTTGCATTTGTTTCCATCTCGCACTATTTTCATACTAACAGCATTTCAAGAAGAAAAAAACAAGTGACATATCACGCGCATTCGGATATGTTCTTGTCCTTCTGAAGAGAAAACGATGATATACTAATTTTTTTATCCGAACATTTCGTTTCAATGCAACGATAAAACCCAGTAGGTACCTCGGGTCTAAAGCGCTCGCCTTTACCGATCGCTGCCCTCTTACCCAGTGGCGTCACTAGGGGGTGTGGACCTCACCGGGTGACACCATCAGAGGGGATGACACCAAAATGACTGTCTATAAAATGTTTGAAATTTTGTGCAGGAAGGAGGTCCATAGGGGTGACACCATGAGTTACCGCACTGTGTGACACCAACCCTAGTTACGCCACTGCTCTTACCTCTGTCCGCCTGGGTTCGAGTCTCGGACTATGCAAATGTGGGTATGTGAGAAAGCTTCCTGGAGTTTACCCTAGTTTATTATCCGCCAGTTATACTGGTTGCCACGTACAGCTTATAGTGTGCTGAAAAATGGCTTTAAACCGAGAACAACAACCAACATAAAGCCCGAGAAGGTTCTAACTGAAATTTTGCTTCTCAAGGTTGATGCCGCCGGGGAATATGTTATGCATAGTGCATCCCATAGTGGTTTCATATTATGCACAATGTATCCCAAAATGGTTTTAGCTGGTGTAACGAGCTTAAACTTTCTGACGTCAGGTCACGTGTCTCTTGAGGACAGGTTTTTATCTATTTTTACACAACTTTTTTATCACGGAAATAATGTTTTCGTTGTGAAATATCATGTAAAGAACAACGACTGTACATTGTTTACTTCAAACCTTTTTGGAGGCACTCGGAAAAGACTTCGAATCCCGGTCTCCAGCAAACGGGTGTACTTAGCTAATATTTAGACAGACAATGTAACCCTTTTTATCTAATTTGTCAAAAATGAGGATCAAAATCTCGTTTGGTAACTGTTCGTTCCTTTTTCTAGTTCAGCAGTAAGTTCATGTCTTTAAGGTGCTAAAGTCTAATTATTTTGAATTTGTATTTCGTCCCTTACGTAGATCAGGGCGTGTTCTCGTAGTTCCAATCATACATTCATTCACATTTATTTTATTCTTGTCGTGTCATCAATCTATTTGTTTTTCTATATAAATGATTTTCTGACGACGTGTTTTTTTTGTTAGCTACTATCATATATTCTTATTTTTTTACACCAGTTTTCTTTTCTTGATTCTTCTCTTTGATTACTTTTTCTAAGTCTTTCTTGAACTAATCAAGATGAGACTATTGAAGTCCAAGGTCTTCTGGAGATATTTTTATTGTTTCCATCTCACTTTCTAATGCATCAATGTCTGAATTTGTACTCTTTCATTAGGCCGCAAGTATTGTTCTATGTTCGACATTTCTCCTTATCTTGCAGTTATAGATTGAATAATGCTATAGCGTTAGGTTATTAATCTCTGCTTTAAAAAAATCCCGTATATGTAAAATATATTTTGCTGTCAATCTGTTTTTGCAGCTCTTTTATTTTATTCGTTCATTCTGTAACTGTTCATTTGTTATCGCTTTGTTCTCTCGATGTTCTTATATCTTTCAAAATGTCTTCCTCTAATGTTTTAGGTATATAGGTCTCGCACTCGTTTACTTTGGGCGAAAATTAAGATGATATTTCTTAACATTTTTAGATTAGGCTTTTGTTTGATACAGTATCTAATGAAAATGGATTTTCATAGGCAGATTTATTGCACATGAAGACGCACCCAAAAATAATAATCAAACCGCCCAAATAATAACACGCTTTTATTTAAACTTGTTTTAGCATGACAGTCAATATGACTTGGAGATAACGTTGATTACACTTTCTTACTGTCTTTTAGCTTTGCCTTTTTAAAATTTCCTGTGAAAGTTTTCCAAGTTGTTTCCAGAGTTCAACCCGACGTGGCTCTTTCTTCTTTTGTGAAGGTGTTTGTAAAGTATCGTTTGTTTCTTCCTTGTTTTCCCTTTAATTTGCTACACAAATACAAATGCACACAAGTATGATTTTTTTGGCACTTACAAATATACGAACAATGAATAAATTGTTTTAACGGCGTGTGCACTGATTTTAAAATGAAAATAATAGTATAAAGTGAGTAGTTCAAAGTCGTTGAAAATAAAGTAACACAAAACAGCGGAATCAAAGGATTGTCCAAAACTGAGTACATTACACGTCATGAGTGAGTTTTACAACGGTAAACCATAACAAAAGGTAAGCACAAAAGTGCAGCAAAAGAAATAGTACAAATAAAATAGAAAACTTTGGGATAATTACAGCAAAGGTATCACAATGTAGAACATTTCAGATTAATTCACTCGACTAGAAATTGAATTTTGTAAGCATTGAAACGAAATATAAATTCATGCACAACTTTAAAATAATCGATGCATCATTAATAGATTTTTACAGGAGAGGACAAAAAAAAGTAGCCTGAAGGTGTCCGTACACATGAACTAGACCTAGATCGCTTTCAATCCATGTTGACCTTTTGAATTTTTTTTAACCCAAATCGTCTTAGTAAATGTACATTAAATCCAGTGAAAAAAAGTCCAAAAAAGATAAGCTGCCAACGAACGAAGATATTAGAGGGTTGAACAAACCATTATGTATCAAACGCTATATTGTTGCTCAACTGTTCACTATAATTGTACTAGTCCTTCTTAATGCAACTTCCGTTCGACTTAATGTCCTGAGCGCATGCACCAGACCGCCATGTGACAGCATTCGTAGCAAGCCAGTGACTGCATATCTTTTCCAGTGCTTTCGTAATAGTTTGCCCGTAACAGATGTTTCAATATTTAAAAAAAAAAACAGAAGTCTCAAGGAGCTAAATCTGGGTTCCGTGGTGGGATGTAGTGTTTCAAATTACGGTTTTGTAAGGTCTGCATTACAAACTTTCAAAGGGGTGGGGTGGGGGGGGGGGGCTTATTCTCATGCGAAATGGATACACCTCTCATTAGGATTGTATGCGAATAGTCTCAGGTAAATCATATCTGATGAATGTGGCATAGTATTGTCATTTACTGTTGAGTTCTGTGGTACCATGTGATTCAAACTTATTTCTTGCGTGTCGAAGAACATAATGAACATTTATTACCAGCTGATTTGGAAAACATGCTTTTATAGGCGATGGCGAACTTAACTTGATTGGTTCAATACATCATTTTTCATGCTCTTGTATTTAAAGTGGTTTATCCAACTCTTATCGCATGAAGTGATCTTCTTTACTGGATTGTGTCCTTCTACTTTGTACGTGTATAATAATTCCCTACTAATCTTTACCCTTAAAACCATTTGTTTTTTATCAAACAATCTGGGAACCCAAAGGGCACAAACCCTTTGCACCCCTAACTCCGTGGTCAGAATTTCCTTTGCAGTAACGTATACTTGAACATAATTTACTATTTTTTATATATAAAGAGATGTCATTGGCGTAGCTTTAATTATATGATCTTTAACATTCTCCCCACCTTCACCAAAACGTGTCATCCATCTACTCGTTCCAGATTTATTAAGTGCTTTGTTATTATTGCACTCAATTCGGGTTTAAAAAAAGGCAATTCCGTGATTACCACTTGTGACAATCGTATTCAAACGTATCTGGTCACTCTCTTTTTACACCTGCTGATTTCAATCCCAGTCTGTTTCTGATCAGCCGTCAACAAATACGGGGCCCTCTTGCATCAACCTTCCTGAGCGTCAATTGATTCCTCGATATACAGTATTTGAAAAAAAGAAGAAAACAAACAGCTGACGAATTAATGACAGTGATAACAGAAATATCTTCCACACTTTATATAGCAACTTCCACGCTTTATCAAGTGTGCTCCACACTGTATCAAGCAACTTCCACACTGTATCAAGCATCTTCCAGACTGTATCAAGCAACTTCCAGACGGTATCAAGCATCTTTCACACTGTATCAAGCATCTTACAGACTGTATCAAGCAACTTCCAGACGGTATCAAGCATATTCCAGATTGTATCAAGCAACTTCCAGACTGTATCAAGCATATTCCAGACTGTATCAAGCAACTTCCAGACGGTATCAAGCATCTTTCACACTGTATCAAGCATCTTACAGACTGTATCAAGCATCTTACAGACTGTATCAAGCAACTTCCAGACTGTATCAAGCATATTCCAGACTGTATCAAGCATCTTCCAGACTGTATCAAGCAACTTCCAGACTGTATCAAGCATATTCCAGACTGTATCAAGCAACTTCCAGGCTGTATCAAGCATATTCCTGACTGTATCAAGCAACTTCCAGACGGTATCAAGCATCTTTCACACTGTATCAAGCATCTTCCAGGCTGTATCAAGCATCTTACAGACTGTATCAAGCAACTTCCAGACTGTATCAAGCATATTCCAGACTGTATCAAGCATCTTACAGACTGTATCAAGCATATTCCAGACTGTATCAAGCAACTTCCAGACGGTATCAAGCATCTTTCACACTGTATCAAGCATCTTACAGACTGTATCAAGCATCTTCCAGACTGTATTAAGCAACTTAAAGACTGTATCAAGTATCTTCCACACGGTATCAATCATCTTCGACACTGTATCAAGCATCTTCGACACTGTATCAAGCAACTTCCAGACTGTATCAAGCATCTTCCACACTGTATCAAGCATCTTCCACATTTTATCAAGAATCTTCATCAATTTCTCTCGTCATATAAGCCATTTTCCGCTTTCCAATCGGAGAGAGGTCTTCCAGAACGTGCATCATTTTCCAGGGATTCACAACCATCTATAAAACGATGAAATCACTTCAAAATGACTGAGAATTACATCTATAAATTTTATCCAATTTGGACAAAGTTTCAATCCCAGAGTACCCTAAGAGAGACCGGATATCTTTGCTCAGTAGTAGAAGTGTTCTCCCGCTCTGACATTTTCAGGTAACTGTCATTTACCTATGTTAGGTCAGATGCATATATCTGAATTTTTCCGGCATGCTGCACGTGCAGCTGCAGATCCTTTTATAGAACGTTATTTTGTCATTATAACTAAACGTTACTTCAAAATATGCAAAAAATTTCAAATAACCCTCGAATACACTGTAAGAATAGAGATACCGTATATACCCACTTAAAAGACGAGTCTAACTGCATTCCGCACAGACCTAGATCTGCCATTGTTGGATCTGTGCAGTTTGTTATGAGAAATCAGTAGAACAAACAGCAGGACCTTTATGCTACAGTATATCATGATCTTTGTTGCTTGCAGTTTAACTCGACCTATAATCGAGTATATACGGTATATAGGAGATTTTGTGTTTAAAAATTGTCAAATAAACAGAAGACATGAGAAAGATATCAGCAGAGAAATGGATGCAACCAAAATAAGTTAAATTATGAAAGCAGTTAGAAAGTGTTGAAAGTTTAAAAACACAAGTAGTTGTACATTTAACAGAATTAGAGAATAATCAATACAAACAAGATAAATAGCATAGATTCATGAGTTAGAGTAAAGTTACCATTCCGAGATAGGCTAAAACAACTGTTCAGCTTGAAAGATATAAGAACGTTTACAATTATTAAATATGTTGATATGATAACATGAGCTGTTGCTTTAACCATTGCAAACATTGTAAAACGTTTTGTTTTTCCTGCTTTTCCACACTGTATCAAGCATCTTCCACACTGTATTCGCTTCATTCTCTCTTCAAAGACTCTCCAAATGGATTATTCATAGACTCTCCAACTGGATCATTCGTAGAATCTACAAATGGATCATTCGTAGACTCTACAAATGGATCATTCGTAGGCTCTACAAGTGGATCATTCGTAGACTACAAGTGGATCTTGCGCAGACTCAGTGGATCATTCGTAGACTATACAAGTGAATCATTCATCGACTCTGCAAAGGGATCATTTGTAGACTATCCAAGTGTATAATTCGAAGACTCAACCAGTGGATCATTCGAAGACTCTCCAAGTGGATCATTCGTAATCTCTCCAACTTGACCATTCATTGACTCAGTGGATCATTCGTAGACTAGCCAAATGGATCATTCGTAGACTCTCCAAGTGGATCATTCGAAGACTCTCCAAGTGGAGCATTAGTAGACTCAACCAGTGGATCATTCGTAGACTCTACAAGTGGATCATTAGTAGACTCAGTCAGTGGATCATTCGTAGACTCTACAAGTGGACCATATGTAGACTCTTCAAGTGGATTATTCGCGGACTAAGTCAAACTAGGCTTTAAAAATGATCCAATTATTTTAGTCAAAGGCATTAAGAACATTATCAGGAATAATAAGAAATTATTTTAAGGTGATTACCTAAGACATCAGCTGAAGTTGTGTCTTTTATCTCTGAATATGTTAATTTGAGTGTGTTTTCTTTTCTCCATTAGTTGCTGCCCTGTTTAATTAATTCCGACAGAATTGTACATCACCCTGTACTCAATCTATATGAACATCGTTATAATTGGCAGATATTTTGGTATAATTATTAAATTGGTGTAATGGCTTGTATGTAACATAGTTGTCTTCTGTGTATACTATTTTTCTCTCTTTAAATATTTGTGAAACATCATGACTTACTGGAACGTTAAACATCATGACTTACTGGAAAGTTAAACACGAGGACTTACTGGAACGTTAAAAATCAGGACTTACTGGAACCTTAAACATCAGGACTTACTGGAACGTTCAACTGGGTTGTACTTTTTGTTTGCTTAAAATCTGAAATCCATAATTTTCTTTCTTTATTCAAATATTAGAAATTTGTTGAAACCAAGCACGCAATCTCAATGTCAGACAATAGTAATAGAAATCTATACAAACCAAGTTCACAACCTAAATGTCAGACAGTAGTAATAGAAATTTTGTACAAACCAAGCACGCAACCTAAATGTCAGACAGTAGTAATATACATTTTTACAAACCAAGCACGCAACCTAAATGTCACGGTGTAGTAATATAAATTTTTACAAACCAAGCACTCAACCTAAATGTCACAGTGTAGTAATATAAATTTTTACAAACCAAGCACGCAACCTAAATGTCAGACAGTAGTAATAGAAACATCAAGTTCCTCATTAAAATGCGGCTTTATAAAAGATCAGCTATGTGGCATGCATAACTGGTTGAACCGAAGGTTCAATGAATTTAATTTGTCGGTCAAAACTGGTTTTTATATAATATCCACTTGTGTTTTCTTGTTCTATTAGTACTTAGTTGCATATTTACCTCCAAGAAAACATAATATATTCCATCCATCTCCATGTTGCACTGTGTTAACCATCCAGCTATCAGGGTAGGTCCTGTTAATCTTTGTAGTGAAAACCATTTCGCTAAACAATAATTAATTTAAGAAAAAAACTATATTTAAAGTATAAGAATATGATATTTTCGTATTTAAGGTCAAACACTGAAGAATTTGCTTTTACAACAAACTTGATTGGTGTTAGTGTCAAATATTAAATTCTTGAGCATTTTGGTTATCGTTAACTCATTGGATATTGAATTATTTACATTATATTCTATATAAGAAAAAAACAGAAAATAAATGACACTGGTAAGCAATAACTTTATATATAATTATAATTTATATTGTACTACTTCATGTAATTTTTCTATATAGAGTGATCTTTGATTTGATAGAAGAAAAAAAAAGCGTTACGTAGATTTCTCAAAGATTTGCTTTCCTTTAAAGTTCGAACCCAGAACCTGTCCGCACACAAGCGATGTAACCATCCGCATCATAAGGATTGACACCTCCGTAAAGGAAGCCAGAAACTCTGTCTGTCTGTCTGTCTGTCTGTCTGTCTGTCTCTCTCTCTCTCTCTCTCTCTCTCAGAACTGTCCAACCAATACCCTTGGGCATGATAAAAAGAACTTTACATAAATAATCATTACAGGATAAGTGTTGGACTGTGGTGGCAAAAGTCGCTTCATAATAATGCTCATTTTGAACACTGTTGTAAGTCAGTGAGTCATTCAGTCAACATATTTTGAAGACAACAGGTGTTGAAACAGCCCCATTTGTGGGTTGAATCACCAGTGTTAATTCAATAATTTACTAATTTGTCCAGTGCTCCTTCGTTTCCACTGAGTGCCGATAACCAATGAACCAAACAATTCGCGAATAGACTCCCGACCTTCACCCATGACTCAAAAATGTTCTTCCATGCAGTTTCCAATAATGTTAACGATATAATTAGATGATTATATGATTAACGCGTACCTGTATCTACTAAGATTAGTAAACAAAAGAGCTGATTCTCAGGAGCAAACCAAACACAATCTTCTTTTCCAATTGTGATACAGTTCTTGATAGATTTCAACCTTTTAATTGTTAATAAACTTTTTGAAAGAAAACGAATCAAGCAGATCATGACAGGCGTATCTGGAGGTATCAGCAAATAAACAAGAAAATCCCCATGAGTACAGCAAAGCATTGACAAAGCTAGAGAGAGGGAGTTGACACTTAAGTATACACGACTGTCAGATCCTAGATAATTAAGCCTTCTCCGTGCAACTGTATACCGTGCGTACCTTTCAACACGCACCTTGTGTTACTCTATATTTATTACTGAGAGGTGAAGTCGAACTAATAAGTATGCTATACCATAGTCATGTTCAGAAATATATATATTTGATCTAAATTTGACGTTTTGAATGCTTGCAATTACATTCTAAGGAATAATTTTGTAAAAATAAACAAATTTGCAAAAGTGATGGCTAAACGTGCAATGTCCTCTCTCTCTCTCTTTCTCATTAATTGCTTCTTTACATAACTACATACAGATCTGTTTATTCTCTTTTCATTTTAAATGTTTCATGTCTTTTAAAATTCCAACCCTATTACCTTGTTTTTCCACGTGTAGTCAATGTTTTGTCAGATGGATGTCATCTTTTAATTGTTTTTTGTATGCTTTGGGAAATGACCTAGATGAGTTAGAGAACTAGTTTCCAATCCTTTATTGTTTACTAAAATGACAATGCAAAATACGTTTAAAACAAAAGCCATGAGTAAATGGCATTCGTCGTCTAGTCTAACATAGATTTTAGTAACTGTTCCTTATTCAGTATCTTGTATTTATCCCTTTCTTTTTCTTTGCTGCCAGTTCTGAGTCAGATCCTTCTTTATCCACTTTTCTTCGATTTAAATTTGACATTTACCTAAAAGACCTCACGGGTTTAAATTCAAAAATTCTTAAAGCCAAGAATGAACAATGATGAAGTAAATTCTAATATACATGGAGTAATCAGGAAAATTAAAACCTTTGAATATTTAGTAGTCGACCACAAAACACTGACTGGCTGAATGGTGATATGGGGATGTGTTAGCCAATCTTAAGATTTCAAATTAAGATTTTTCTAACCTTTCAGATTTCAGATTAAATGTGTTCCTTCCTTTCAGTTTTCATATTAAGAATTCCCTTTCCTTTCAGATTGAGGTTGTATTACGAGATTGAGGTTGTATTACGAGATTGAGATTGTATTACGAGATAACGAGATTTTCCTTACTATTTAAACGTTCCTCACATTTATAGTGTGCTACTAAACGTTTCCTTTCATGTCTGTTTTCGGGTTAATATTTTCCTTACAAGTCATACCGCAGATTAAGATTCTTCCTGATTTTCAATTTCAGATTCCTGATTAAAAAATTTCCTTCTCTGTCAGATTCATTATTAAGATTTTCATTACCTTTCAGATTCATTGTTAAGATTTTCAATACCTTGTATATTTCTAGTAAGATTGTCTTAATATGTTCACATATCCAAAGTTGAGATATTAAGGGACGCAATATGCAAACCAGTCTTGTAAATTTGCAGATATTAAATGTGCTTTAATCCCCAGAACAAATTAGCATTAACCTCGTCACCCTAATGTAGTTAAATAAAATTACAATCATTTACGATTGCATACTTATCAAATAAATATAATCGAACCTGGGAGTGAACGCATAACAAAGTCAGCCTTCATAGAGGAAAACGGTAGAAACGCTAAATATGGTTGTTTAAAACAAATTGCGTGTGGTGGGAGTTGCGGTGGGGTTAGATAGGGGTTGGCGAGTATACATTATTATACTGGCACTCACCTTTTTCAATTTTACGACACCTTTTCAAGGCAGACATCACTTTCCTTGTCAGGTTAATTTGTCTTTCTATCAGACAGACCAGGTCAAATCCAGATGTCACGTACTAAAGAGGATTCATGGTTAGGTTACTAAAAAAAAAGAAAGAGCAAACCATAACAGAATAAAACAGAATGTATATTTCGTCGATATACATAACCATCTTTTTTCACAAATGTTATATAAAATGGTATAAAGATAACTAACGACAAAGAAGAAACTAGTCCAGAAAACATTTATGTATCGTGTATTTATGTATCGTGTACAATGAAAATCTTAACTCTGAATATGAAATGGAAAAAATGTAAATAGCACATAAGCAGACGAGAAGGTGTGCGAGGAGTTAAACTGTGCATTGTACATGCTTTGTAATACAAGTATGCACCTGTTCAATCGTAAAACATTTATTTTCCTACATCGATATTATTTCTTTGTCTGGTCTTTCAATGGGACCGGTAAAGTTAAACTGTGCTGACATGGCATCACAAAACTGACAGTCGGGTAATCAAAGTACCTGTATGACTCGGAGTGGTTTGCTAAACTTTGCTCCGGTATAGATTTTCTTCTTCCTTTGTGAGTGTCACTTGTCCTTCAAATTGGAAAGCCGATTTCTTGCCATGAATCGGCAAGTGAAATTCGTACGTAAAACAAAAATCAAAAGCAGAATTTCGGTTTATTTTTATGTGAATCTGCGTCAACAAATGAGATCTTTGCACAAATGGTCGATTTTAAAATATCCTCCAGTCAGCTGATTTGAACATCCTGTCGTCCGTCCATTCAAACATCTGTCCTGTAGCAACATATCGCGGATAGACCAAACAATGCACCCCACCCCTACAAAAATTAATCACTTGAAAATAAGACACAAAACAATGTATGATTACAAAATAAGCACTACTACAAAATATGACACCATGAACTCTTTTGATTTATCCCCAACAGGATTAAAATCAGATCTCTAATGTCCTGGCTGAAGATTGGACAGCGACCGCTTATGGGTCATTTCTGGTGACCTTTGCGTTAGTCAATGGAAATGCAACTTTAAGAAATTTAAAAGTGGATCAGATCGATAGGCACACACCAATACTCTTCAGCTATACTGCTCAATCTCGAATATATAAGACATCATCTGACTGGCTGATAAAATTATCGATTATGGTAATAACGTAGGTTACCAGAACATGATCCCTAAGTGGTCGCTGTCTGATCTTCACTTAGGACAGTGGAAATCTGATATTAATTAGGTTCAGTTTAGCCCATGTACGCGATGGTCTGAATACGGGAGCTAATGCTTGTGGATCAAGTAATTAATGAGCAAAAAATGTAAATTTTGGATTTAACATGATTATTAGGCGTAATGATTTAGCGATGTCTACAGTGAAACATATCTAGTTTTATGTCTTACACGTAGTAGTAAGTTCTATAAATCCGAGTAGCCGTATGTCTTACACGTTGTAGTAAGTTCTATAAATCCCATTAGCCTTATGTCTTACACGTTGAAGTAAGTTCTATAAATCCCATTAGCCTTATGTCTTACACGTTGCAGTAAGTTATATAAATCGGAGTAGCCGTATGTCTTACACGTTGTAGTAAGTTATATAAATCGGAGTAGCCGTATGTCTTACACGTTACAGTAAGTTCTGTAAATCCGAGTAGTCTTATGTCTTACACGTTGCAGATATATATATATATATATATATATATATATATATATATATATATATATATATATATATATATATATATATATATATATAGGATTAGAGAAGTTTATGTCTAACACGTTGCTGAGTGACTATATGAGACAGTTTGTTAAACTGTGAGAATGAAACGAGTTTTTTTTTTAATACATATTCTTATGTCGTTGTTTTATTGGTTTCTTTTTGTTGTTTTGTTTGATACATAACTTCAAACGTGAATTTTAAAAATTACAAAAATCACTGGATAAAATAATTTCATTTAATAAGTATTACCATTGTAGTTGTAGTTTCCGATATCAATATCAGAGTAAATTGTCCGTTGTATCGCAGAAAAACTATAAACTCTGAGAAAAGGGATTTATGAAATGACGGTATAGTGGAATATCCTGCATAGTCAGGTCACTTCACCTTTAATTATTCCCAAGCTTTATCGTCAAGCATGAGGAACAGCCAATGCACCATACAGATATTGAGAGATCATGCAATATCAAGCAGCGCATTTTCTCTAGGTTGCAATTCTCTTTTTAATTTCCAGTGCTACCTGCATGACAACACGTGTTTTCTAAGTAAAAGTAAAAATAAAAAAAAAAACATTGTAAATCCCTGACAAGGTTTCCTTTGAGCAGCGGTTACATGTTTGTGGGTCTCCTGCTTCTGATCATAAAACAGACAACGAAAGCGGAAACTATTAGCACAAAATAAATGTATTAAGGTGGCTATCAGCTGCTAATACATATATTTATAATTTGATTATGCAAATTAGTATACTTAAGAACAATTCAAACGAATTTGCTCCGGTATCAATAAACATTGCTATATTATTTGCTCGACTTCATTCAGAGCATGTAAGCCTTGGTTATTTGTCCATGATTCACTTAACATAACTGTCATAGGCCATTGGGTATCCGTCGAATTCCGGCCCCGTATCTCGACCACTTCCAGTTAACCTACATATTACGGTCCTGGTCCGTCTGGTTCGATCGGTTATTAGTTTCATTATTGTCTTGTCTCCCTTTATTTTGCCGATGTTTTACGTTCTGTTTATTCATTTTTTAATTTTTAATTTATTTTTTATTAAAATAATTCTTTCCAGGTTTATTTCTTTCATTTGCATATCGGTTGTTTTAACAGAATCCGGTATATATTTGGCTAAAGAGGATTTTCCCCGCTTTACATCACCAAACTCTCTCTAGATTACCTCTCAATTTTTATTTCCGTTTCCCATCTCCGACACTTAATTTACCTGATGGCAAACTTTAACCATTACTGAAGTCTACAACCCTGACCGTACGCTTTCCTTGCCCGTCGGCGATACGATAATGTTCTAAACGAACAGCAAGAATGTCTACGTTAATATATTTGGGGCGAGCCTCGCGTTAGCAACGTCTCATGTCAGAATCGTGCAAGGCATCGAAGAATTGATCTAGAGACGGAAAGCCAATGACAGATGATGGCGCCGTTGGATACGTCTGCTGTGTTAACCTTTTGATCATTTGGTCTAATTCAGGGGCACTTTTATTTTTGCCCCAAGCACGCATTTGCAATCTTGCTATATACATCTCTGCACAGTCGGCTGACCCGTAACGTGCATATAATACACGAGTAAATGGTTCATAATCCATCCTTTGAACTGGAGTTAATTCGTTTAGAAGCGCTCGGGCACTATCTTCCAAGCTGGTGGCTAATTTTGCGGATTTTTTTTCGAATAATTCCCCCATCCTCCATTTATTTCTGCCGAAATTTCCAAATTGTGAAAGATTATCTTCGAGGTCCTCGCACCCATCAAAGGGCTGAGGTTGTACCTTTACAATGTTTCGCCTAATGGCATCAACAGAAAGTAACTAATGGATGTGATTGATATAGGTTGCATTTGCATTATCATTATCTGAATAAGCTTAATAACCTTATCATTTGATATTACGGGTCTAATTCCGCGGGACTGCCCTGTGCTAGTTGCAGTTTTTCTTTTCCACTGAGTCATATCTTCTCTCATTGTTGAACCTGACAACCCTCTTTAACCTTTATTTAAATATCGTCAGAAATGTGCAATTTTATTACAACTGTGGCGTTGGATGTATTTTGGGCGAAAATCGAAATCGTTCAAGAATCTCATTCCTTAAAATCTGACATTTGTGTTAGGCAGCCTTGTATAATGTTGACCCATCACTACTCTCATCTGAACTGCAAACTGTTCTGCAATGGGTTGTCTTGTTTCATTCACATCAACTGAGAGTGATGAGCTGGATGAAAAACTACCTCACCAGAATAATTCATTCTTCTATCTTACTATCCAACTTCACTTGTTTCTTTTTCTTTCTTTTCTAAAATAAAAGATAACTGTAAATGTATCTTTTCAAAAACCCACAAATATGTATCAATTAACAGGATCCCACTTCTGACACCAAATGTAAACGCCTATCCGGGTCTATTTTTTTTAGCAGATTTAAATGGTGGTCACATGTTTGTTTCCCCTACATTTGGTCATAAGAGAAGAGGTAACAAAAACAGAAACTGTCAACACAAATATATCCGTTGCTAATATATATAGATATGATTTGTTTCAGTGAATAAATATATTTAATCACAATTCAATTTTACAGAATGTAAATGTAAACTTATCATTATGGTTTACATGGATAATTTGTTATGCGGATAGATTTTAAATCTAATATTTTTAGGCCGATGTATAAGACGTTATATTTATTCAATGGCTTCAAAATAGACGTTGTTTTCTCCAATGGGCTATGCATTTATGATCTGCACAACAAATATTATAGCATGTACATCGTCGAACACTGGTGATAACCTTGGCAGAAACTGCAAACATGAGACACACAAGTAAAGGTGCACTAATTGCTTGCTACACAAAAGTATACCGTATATTGTACACGACGAAGGTGCAGTCGAATTAGATAACAATAACAATGTAGTAACAGTAGTACAAGGTGCACTCATTACAAATCCCCGAATCTGAAAGTACTAGACTAAATGGGATAAGGTACTACCCAGACGGTGCCCATTCCAGATATAAGTATAATGATCAAGGCCGACAAGGGGTGGGGGTGGGGGCAACCGGGGATACATCTCCGATGCCCGGGCCCGTAAGGAGGCACGGAACGAACAACAGTTTTAATTTTATAAAAGAAAAATTGTGTTTGAACAAGAACTTGGAGAGGCACGGGTGTTTCGTAACACGGGGCCCGTGATCGCTTTCTGCGGCCCTGATAATGACGCTCAGTATCTATCACACCATAATGTGCGTTGACTCTGACCTTGTGAGAGATGCGCACACTTAGAAAATAGATTCAAGCTGATAATATAAAAAGAACAAGTTTCGAGGTGTACAAACAACTGCATGGAGGGTTCAGTGTATCCAATCAAAAAATTATCTGAATATAATCATATCGCTATGTTTAAACTATTATTTTTATGTTATCATACCATCTCAAGATTTGGCATCCTCAATGCAAGGGATCTGGTTTTCAAAACGTGTAAATAAAGATGGAAACTGATGGAAACAGAAACGTCTAGCTGAACGCTGCGAAATCAAACTGAATCTCCCGCGCCGGGAATTCTAGCACACAACTTTTATTCTCTCCATCCTAGCAACAGGGCGTAGCAACCAATCAGAACGCTCGCTGCACAACAGGCAAAAGTAATGGAAAATGTCGGCGTCGATACCACAAAGTTCATTTTGAATGGACGCGACTGTGATAAAAAAAAAAAACACAAAAAAATAACAACAGAAAAAAACACAAAAAAAAACCCATAAGAACAACAGGAAAATAATGTAGAATGTATGAAGATTCAATATCCTAGTATGCTCAGGCTAGTTTGTACACAAAAGGGCTGAGCCCCCGCCCCCCCCCCCCAAAAAAAAAATTCATTCATCAAAATCCCAGAAACTTGTGAAGAAATTATTTTCTAGCAATAACAATGAGCAGATGTACGTACTTAACAGTCAGCCTATACCTGACGGCGAGATATTTTGGAAAACATATTACTAATTAATTATAATGATGCATTTGCTCAAAACCTAGATACAACATTAACAGCAGCCATCAATACCCGTGAATTTCTCTATAATCAGCCGTTGTTTCAGGCGGAAACACGCTAGAGCTGCCTGGTGCAGAGTGAAAAGTGACGTGAATCTTTCGCACGAATCTGCATATTACATATGAAAACAGTCCGTGCCTACATCACCGGAACAAGTACGATTTTATCCAAACAATTTATGTGATACTCTAAATTAGTTATGAATGCGATGGGGGCGGGTAGATATTCCCGTTTGTTAATGATCGTTAGAACCTTCTTCCTAAAAGGACGGCTTTTAAGACTTCAAATTAAGAGATTGTTTTTAACCTTCCTGATATCCAGTGAAAATTGTGTTTATGTTAGTGATTTTTTATTTGGATTTGTAACGTAGCTTTAACAAATATCCAGTCATATCGCTACGATGTCTGCAGTGTGTCAGTTTATAGTGATGTCTAGCACTGGGGTATCATGCCGCAGACATGTAAGAGACACTTACAGTATTGTGAATTAAATCCCAAATAATCATATATGTCCTATCACAAGACCAGAAGTTTAGAATATTCCGAATGAATTCCAGTAGTCTTAAATGCCCTCATTTAACACAATGACACAATCCAGAATATCTTTGAATGAGTTCTTGATAAATCCAAAGTAGTGTTTTAGTCCAAAATGTTAATGAGCACTTTGTAATTTCAATTATTAATTTAAATAAATAATTCCTCTTAATTTATATATGAACAGAACACACACACACACACACACACACACACACACACACACATATACACACACACATTTTCATAGAGCTCCAATGCATATTTGTTGACTTTTTGTTTTCTTCTACAAAACTATTATTGCATTTATCAAAATAGCGTAAGAGTATTCCATTTTCATTATTGGTAAGCGGCAGAAGTCTCAAGCACATAATTTTACATCCAATTTCTCACAGAGTTCATAGAACTACAACGTACATGTACCAACAAAAAAGTGACGTCACATCGACATCATAAAAATGTAATTAACTTAAGATTTCAAGCTTCACAACAGATTTTACAGACAGTTGACTACCTTAAACCCATTGATGTGAAAGAAAGTAAATCCAAACTAGAAAAATAACAAAATACAGTAACTGCCAGCCTACAAGTTGATACTTTTTGATCAGTAAGTGTCTTATACTACAAATCAACTGGTGTGTAGATTAAGTCACTGAAATTGATTTCATATAAATTTTCATATGTGAAAAAAAATATTTATTTTCAAAGTATGAAAACTAATGTTAAATGTAAAAAACAAATATTTTCATTTTGGTGAAGAGATCATGTACAAAAAAATATAGGAACCAATATTGAGAAGAATTAAAAAAATATTTATATGATCATAGGTATTAAGTGAATGTACATCTGACTTTGCACTCAAAGCAGCATGCACTAGCGATACATTCTGTTTAAATTTATGTGTGTTAAAACAGAAAACAAATAACCATGACAAAGACAGAATATTCCATTCTTCTTGTGATCAAAATAAAATATGCTCTGAGAGATAGAGAGATTTCAGCCATTCTTTGTGCTATTTTTAACAATGTATCTTAATGCCTTCATTTTTGTCAAATGAGAAAACAGTAATAAGACAGACAATGGAAATTACAAAAACACATACTGTACTCATTCAGTTTCAAAGCTATATAATTTATAATTAAAGAGTCACATTATTTATTTATTAAGCAATATAGACTACAATTGCCCTGTAAACTCACTCTGTCAAAAAGCTAAATATAAAAAATGCTCTGAATGCATACATACTTACTGATGCTGTGTTATTTTGCCTCTCTCATACACATACATACATACATACATACATACATACATACATACATACCTATGAAAACAGTCCGTGCTTACACCACCGGAACAAGTACGATTTTATCCAATCAATTTATGTGATACTCTAAATTAGTTATGAATGCGATGGGGGCGGGTAAATTTTCCTGTTTGTTAATGATCGTTAGAACCTTCTTCCTAAAAGGGCAGCTTTTAAGACTTCAGATTCTCTGTAAAGGAAAGAGAAGGACATAACAGAATAAAGCAGAATTTTTATTTCATGGTAAATTACAAAAAGTGCAAAAGAGCAGATTTATTTAAGGAGAAAAGCTTCATCAATGTTTTCTACAGAAATCGCAGTCGCGCGAGTACCTCCTAAATTCAATGAATTTACTTCTCCCCCTTAAAAGTGGTTTAGCGCTAGAAAATCACGAACAGTCCAGATGCCGAGAGCTGAACGAAATTGTTCATTAATATTGCCAAAATTAAATTGTGATAATGTAAGCGTTTCACTTCAGTATCAACTGCCATAATCAATTGCACTTTATATGTTACATTGTTTCAGACTGAGCTACGTAACGCTTACACTGGTTATACAGCTATTCAAAGCGTTTTACCAACTTCACTTGGCGAGGCTGTGCACTGGCGGATGTGCGGTGGTAATGTCTGTTGATACATGCAAAATTTAATACATACGATGTAGGACCATTGTCATAAAGCATGATCTCCGTGCCTCTAATGAGATAAAGGGCTGTATGGTATTTATCACGCGCCTTTCTTGAAATATAATATAAGGGATGTACCAAAGAATAATGATCTCGTATACAAATGCACCGTTTCCCACTACCTTACGAAAATGACTGGTGTGAGAGTTATGGAGAAATCACTGACGTTTTATAAAATGGCCCCGAGAAAACTAATGACAAAGAAAAGAAAAACAAGTGAAGAAAACACATTTCGCTATTGACAATGGCGTTTATAAGCTTAACTCTGGCTGAAGTTAAAATCGAGCGAAAAATTTAACAAGGCACATTTATAGAAGAGAAGATAGGGGAAGAGTGAAATTATGCGAGTAAAGGCGTTGTATTACGAAAATGCACTAGTTTAAACCTATGACACCTTTTTTCCTAAGTCGATATTACTTCTTTGCCTGTCTTTCTATGGGGCTGACAAGGTTAAGTCCTGCTGAAGACCGCTTAATAGCAATGACGGTGGAGTTGTTAAAGTATCAATATACTGCCTAATGGATCTGAGTGGTTTGCAAAACTTTACACCTGTATAAGTTTTATACCAGATTCTCCTTCTTTAGAAGCAGCACGTGTCCTTCAGTTTGGAAAGCCGATTTCGCCATTAATCGTCAAACGAGACTTGTGCAAAATATAAACAGCCAATAACATCTGCAGAATTACAGTTCACTTTGTGTGAGATCTTCCCAGTTGTTGTTGTGGGGTTTAACGCCATTTTTCAGCACACGCATGGCTATGCATGGCGGCCAGTATTAATGGTGGAGGAAGAACCCGGGGAAACCTCGAGAAGAACCACCGACCCACGAGAAGCTAGATCTTCCCAGTAATGCTGTATTTTCGCGATCTACTATATTCGGCTATATGTCCGCCATGCCGTCTGTCCACCCAACAATCCAACCTCTAACAAAATATGACGGACAGGCATACATGCAGTATATATTACACTGCAGCATAATACAAGATAGTAGTGCCCGTTGAACGTTAATTTCTAACATTGTACAGATTTAAAAAAAAAAAATGCAAAACAATGAAGGATTCAGTATTACAAGAGCAAATAAAAAATGTAAAAACAGGAAGAAGAAAATCAGTTCAAATGTTTAATATGCAATGTGAAAACTAGATTTAGTTAATTTCATATTCACAGTAGACTTAATTGATGAATTCATTAGTAAAATTTCGTGCAGCTATGCTCCTGCCCCCCTCCCACCAACCCCTTTTGCAAAAATACCTGAAAACTCCTGTTTCATGAAAACATCCCAAACTAAAAATAATTTCCGTAACACCATCAACAACCGATCATAAAAAGACTCATTATTACGCCATTGCTTTGACGAACTTCAATCAGCATTCGCCTTTTTTTCAGCAGCTTGGCACACCAGAAACATTCGAAATTAATTGGCAAGCGTAAATAACTCAATAAATATCCCTTGAAATAAACCATAAGACACGTTGCAAGGCTGAAAAAAAAACAAACAACAACAACAAAACAATATTCACAAATATACAATAAAGGATAATAGTTTATTTCATCTACGCGACGATATGCATGCGTGTTCAAGGCGTGAGAGGAAGAGTTCATAGCGGTTGGTTAAATGTTTCACGAGGAAAACACGTGACGGTATAATATGAAAGACTACTGATGATTTAGCGATAACTTTAGTGAAGAAAGTTGTGGACAACCCTGTACTGTGCCTCTTAGAACTCGTATTTCATTATACACAATGTAAGGCCCAGCAGATGCAAAGCTGTAATCAGCAATAATGTGTGTGTGTGTGTGTGTGTGTGTGTGTAACCTCACTTAAAATTTACAATGGATGTGAAAAAATAGCTGAAATTAAGGTATCTGCCTTAGGTTCAACATCTTGCGCAGTAGTTCTGTACATCCGACAGTGCTATGTCTTTAGACGTCGCAATAAATTCTGTAAATCAGACCAAAGTGTTATGTCTGTCGCGTCCCTGTAATTTATGTAAATCCGCCCAGTTATTTGTCTTATACGTTGCAGTAAGTTCTGTAAATCCAATATTTATATGCCGTAAACGTCGCAGTAAGTTCTGTAAATCCAACCAGTGATGTGTCTTACATGTCACAGAATGACTATAAAATATGCCTTTTCTAAAATTATGAGATAAACAAAATGTTTCTGTTTGTCTTATGTTCTTTACATAGCTTGTGACATGACAATCGAAACTACAAACATTACTGGTTAAAGTACAACCTACTATTAAAGCAGGGGTCTCAGACTCAAACCACCCTGAGGGCCACTTGAGGGCATTTTCGATGGCACAAGGGCCGCACCACCTTTGTTATCTCTCATGACACATTGTGACGCCAATCATTTTGCGGACCATAGGATACGGCTTGGCGGGCCTCGTGTTTGAGGCCCCTGCATTAAACTATTAGAATTTGATTCCTCTTTAAAATATGAATACCCGAGTAGTTCCCAGTGGTCTAAAGCGCTCTCCTTTTACGGATCACTGCCATCTCACATCTGTCTGCGTGGGTTCGAGTCTCGGATTCGGACAATTTAGGTATGTGAGAAAGCTTGCCAGTAGCTTATCGAGGGTCAGTGGTTCTTTCCGGGGTTTTCCCGGGTTCTTACTCCACCATTAATACTGGCCGCCATGTATAGCCTATCTTGTATTGAAAAATGGCGTTAAACCCTACAATAACAACTACCTCTAAGTACATTATTCACCATTCGTTTGAGTTATCAAAGATTGTCTAAGAGGAAAAGCCAAATTGATGTTATAAGAAAGATTTCTTATAATTGCTGTATTACTATGACTCTACAGATGGATCGTGTTGGCAAGAAAGACATATTAAAGTATTTCTTTCTTCAATGGTCTTATGATGGACAAACACAAGCAAAATGGAATTCATCTTCTACCAATAAACAGTATTTTTCCGTCATAATTCACAAGACCTATTACTTTTCTCAATCCTGCTAAGCCTAACTGTCTCTACTTTCAGCGTATGAAATAAGCCTCAATTCTTAGGAATGAGAAGATTTAGATCGGGCAGGTAATGTTCGTTACAACATCGTTTAATTGTTTAACGCGACTACCCATGGCGCTGCCGCATGGTTTCGGTGAATTCAATGATTTCAATAGAAATATGCTCTGACCTCACATCCCGACATAACTGTCCGATAACAAAAACGGGACGAGAATGATCAGAGGAAATTCGTACACGTGCACATTCGTCTGCACAAAATCAACAGAAAGATTGGCCTGGTACCCTGGCCTCCCATCACGCACCGCACATGAGACCATGCACTCACCGTTAACAGGCCGATACTTGTGGAGTAATTCAAGGTGGCGGAAGTAATAGCAAAATACGTTGGCAATAAAGAAATATCATTAAATCAGTTATTTGCAGCTGCGTCGCTATCGTCTTCGCTACCTAAGGTTCCGATATGTTAACCCACGCTACACACTGGCGGATCGAGCAGATATTTCTGTTTTTCGGGTCTGTGACCTCTTTTGAATGAGGGGGCAAGAAAACGCATCCAATCAAAAGTAAGTTGTTCAAATATGAACCCTATTCCTACATGATCTAGATAAGGGGAACACATAACTTGAATGGACTCATAAATAAGCAAATACACATGTAAAGGCTTCTCTCGGTACTTAGTCATATTTTCGATGTTAAACGTACAAAGTATCCTTTTGAAGTCAGTTGCCTCCACCATTTTCGACCGATATACAATGCACAGTTGTTACACGCTATTGGTTAGGTGGCATTACTTACTAAGGCAGGCAACTCATGAAATTCAATAGATCCCGCTAGGACAAAGAACTAAAATATCAAACACCAAGGTGTAGATACGGTTAACATATCGGAACCTTGGCTAGCGAAGATGTATCGCCATTCGCCTTTTCGTTGTGTTTAAAATGACACTACACAGTACTGTCATGTTCAGACATTACGTGTAAGTAAGAATGGGGAGGGAGGCATATGGTGAGAGATTGTGAATTCGTATGACTGTACATTCTGCATATGTCGGGGATGCTTTATTTATGTGAAAGTTTTATCGAGTGTGTAAGTGTTAATTTTGAAAGGTGTTATTGCAACACATAAATTAATGAATCTCGCCGCTGTCAATGTGACACGAAACAAATTAGATTGACTAATTGGCTAGATAGCATATTAAATTGCTAAACTGCAATGGTTTAACATCCTTGTTTTGGAGCTAGATTGATTTTTAATTAGAATATATTGGGATAAAGGTCAGGCAGATAGAGAGGCAAGGTGAATATGGGTTTAAGTAGCGAAAATACAACAAAATGGAGACAATCCAGAGACAGTTTTGTGACATCTGAACTAAATGTTATAAAGTGAAGTTTTCCAGGAATTGCTTTAATTAATATGTACGGAGTAGAGAATTATTATAACCCTGATTAGCTAAGCTTAATAACGGGGTGGGGGTGGGTCCAAGACGAAATTTATAGTTTTAAATATTTTCCCTTGCGAAATTATTCTGCCCAAGTTTTTCTGCGGAAGGGGAACTTCTTGACTACGGGAGAGTTAAAAGTGTTCTCCTGATATAAATTGTCCAAGGAACGGGTGTCTGGAAGTTTGAGGGACACTGAACGTAAAGGTACAGAGAGATTCGGCTACGTAGAAACGAGCGAGTCTCCGAAAGCACAAGGGGGAATTGGTACTTATACGTACCCATACAGAGGCAAAGAAAGGAGAAACATTACTGTTGTTGATTCAAGATGAGGCGTGTGTGTGTGTGTGTGTGTGTGTGTGTGTGTGTGTGTGTGAGAGAGAGAGATTTAGATTTTGAATGTAGCTTTAACAAATTTTTAGTCATATCGCCACGATGTGTCTGCAGTCTGGCAGTTTATAGTGATGTCTAGCTCTGGTGCATCATGCTGCAGACATATAGCATCACGTCCCACCCAGTCACATTATCCTGACACCAGGCCGACCAGTCCTAACACTAACCTCTTAATGCTGGGTGCCAAGCGAGGCAGCTGCTGGTACCATTTTGATACGTCTTTGGTATGACTCGCCGGGGCATGGAGAGAGAGAGAGAGAGAGAGAGAGAGATGTCGACGCTGACCTGACGTCATCGTTTAGTTCTGAGGGACCGGCAAACATCCAGGTTATGCAGGCATGCTGGGTACTTTGAGATCGATAGTTCACTCAATTTCATGATGAAATTTGTCTTATCGGTATAAACAGAGCGGCTGATTGTATTTTTTTAATAATAAATGTGGTAATTATATTTCTATGAGAAATCGTATAATTCAAATGTTATATTCAATTTAATTTTTATCATTGATTAAATTGTTATATTCTCCAAATGGGGCTCGTGTTGCTATATTTTATTATCTCTGCTAAGGTCTCTGATTATTCCACCCATTCATTTCATATTTTATTTTATTATTTATATGATCCGGGCAATAACATTGTCCCCCGTTGGCTTTTAAATGGGAAATACACCGTTGATTAGGGTGGAAACACTCTGAAGCCGAAAGTGCCTGAGCAATGTTCCGCATTTTCGGTTTTTATCTATTTTCACCTATAAGTTAACCTTGGGTGGGGGTTGGGGTTTATTTTTAAGTAAAAGCATTCGTTTTTACTTATTTAGGTCCGTTTATCATCCCACCCCTACCCCAATTTTTCCGAGAAGGGTAAAAAAAATTCTTAAAAACTGACTGCTTATGAGAGGATTGCTTTCCACAGACACAGGTTGTGAGATCGGAGCACATCGATCCTGCGAACACAGAACAGACGCAGGTTGTGAGACTGAAGCATCTCGGTCCCGTAAACTTAGAAGAGAGACAGCTTGGAGGTCGGAAAGTTATTGCCTTGTATTGTTTTGGGTTTAATATTTTTTTTCTTCATCGCATAACAGGCTGTACATTACGGCAAGGATAACTGGTGGAGGAAGAACCCGGGAGAACCCTGGTAAGAACCACCGACCCACGGGAAGTAGTAATGGCCTTAGCGAGGTGCGAAAATTATCTGTCGTACGGGGCCCGCAAGCTGTGGGGGAGGGGGAGGTGGGGGCCGAACAATTTAGAGTTTGTTTAAAACATTATAATCAAAGCAGATTGTTTTCTTTTTAAATTTGATTTGGAAAATAAACCTGTATTTCTCTATGAATATTTCACAGAATTTCTACAATGATATAGAAATTAGATTTTGGGGGCCCATTGTCTTCATTTCGCACACATGCCTCAAACCATCGCTGCCCGGAAAGCTATGACAAGCTTTCTCACATATCTACGCTGGCCAAGCCCGAGACTCGAACCCACGCGAACAGAGATGAGATGGCACTGATATATAAAGGCGAGCGCTTTAGACTACTTGGATACCCTGGGCACCAATTCGGCAAATTAAAAAACGTTTGATGTATCCCGCCTATTTCGTCGTTTCCGAGCTTTCAAAATTTAATATACCATGTTTTAAAGGCAGCGAACAACGTTACTAAACTGTGTATGTTCTTATGAAATCATGTTTTTTTTTTTTTACGGATTCGTATTTTTAAATAAATGTTTTTAACCCGATTTCTTCCCGGTCTGAATGTTTAGAAAATAAACACTGCAAATTCACCGGATTTTGTTCGGAAAACAAAATAAACTGAAAACGCTGAACACTAGCTTTAAGTTCCTAGTCGCAGCGCCGGATCAGATCAAATGATGGGTGGGTGGGTTCAAACACTTCAAAAGGACTCTGACTTTGTTCGAAGGGAACCAAAGCACACGTCTTTGTGTCTATTTACTCAAAGAGTGCATAATACCCAATAAACGTGTGCAAGAATAAAACGATAATCAAATTCCAAGTGACCAGTTCAATACAATACAATACAATACAATGCAATGCAATGCAATGCAGTGCAGTGCAATGCATTACAATACAATGTTTATTCCGCTCAGGTTACGAATGTAACACTTAAAAAATACAAAGTAAATCAAATATCGACAAAAATGCGCGAATACCAAAGTAGCACTATTCTCGCTCTTTTCTCAGTCTTCCTTTCTCCCATTATCATCAAATTTCAACAACCACTTTGCACATGTTCATATCACCCCAATCGCATTATTTACGCAAGCCCTCACTGGTTTGTTTTCAAAACTTTAAGAATAATTACCTACCAATTTCCTAATTTATTAATTCATCTTTTCATTCCTTCAACGATTCAGATTTATGTAAATTCACGGAAACATCAGACCGGAAATTGTTGTGAAAATTTCGAGACTTGTAAAATCAGAATTGCTAGTCCTTTCTATGTTACAAATAACCCGACGCTGTTTTGACCGCATGATCTTGCATTATTTTCAAGAGAGAAATTTGAATTTGTAATTTGCAATAACCATTAGAATTTGCGTATTAGATCACAGTGCAATAGAACACTCTGAAAAATGTACCTTAGAGTCACGAACCAACAATATCTCTGTATTTTGTTTCAGAAGCAGTGAACGTACAATAAATGGAATAGGGGATCGTGGA
This sequence comes from Sinohyriopsis cumingii, assembly GCA_028554795.2. Lineage (NCBI taxonomy): Eukaryota > Metazoa > Mollusca > Bivalvia > Unionida > Unionidae > Sinohyriopsis > Sinohyriopsis cumingii. Next base: position 84,953,570 of record CM068838.1, read on the forward strand.
CTTGAATTCAGGACTTTGTGCATTCCTGGTGTGTGTGTGTGTGTGTGTGTGTGTGTGTGTGTGTGTGTGTGAGAGAGAGAGAGAGAGAGAGAGAGAGTATCAACATATATCTTTAAATATCCGATTATACTCGGGATAATGTAATAAAATATTTGAGGATTCTTTTAGAAAATAATAGTGAACAGTCATATTTCATTTACCTTGACAACGTTTAAATTTGTAAAACTCCAAACATAATTGTCGAAATAGATATATTTCATATCTTATATGGGCAAAAGTAGAGTAAACAAAGTCTGCAAGAAATAACCCATTGTGTGAAACTGTGTATTAAACAGAACGCTATGAAACAGTTTACTTATTATTGTAAATGCTGAAATAGTGGAGGAAAAATGGTTCAGACTATCAACAAAATGTGTTCTTTTTTTAAAGTGAATTAATAGACTGTGTAAAAGGAACTAAGTAACATTAAGTGCGTAGGCGAAAATTGAGAGTAACACGTCTTGCATTATTTCAAAAAAACGTTAATTCCTCTCGCCTATTTAACATCAGATCATACACCTGACGTGAAAACCGTCATTGATTCACCCACTGGCTGGAACACGGAGTCAATAGCTGACAGAAGAAATAGATGAGATCACGTGGCAACCCGAAATCGAAAGGGAGAATAATGTTGCTATAGCTATGACAGATATAAAACTATGTTACTGTGCTAGTAGCTGAAATTAAACATCTTGGAAGTTATTTGAACAATATATTTTAGCTTGGTCTTGTGTCTATCGTGGTAGACTCCTATTTACTTATTGAGTTTGCAATCTTAGAGGAACCAATACAATTTCATTGGCGAAAGTGAATAGGTGCTCTTCCCCTTTCGATATATCCAGTGTATTTACTATGCAGGAAAACACGTTGGGCCAAGTTACGGAACAACACAGGACCGACTTCATAGTAGCGTATATGGACGTTATCAATGGACCTATCAGCGGTGTATGAATGAATTTCGAAGAAAATGTGGAACTAAATTAACTTATGTTGAGTGCCATTTAATGAAAAAAAAATGGCAACTAAAATTATTTATTTTACCGTGAATGGAAGGGAGGAGCAAGCGGAATTTCGAAGCGACGAAAACACAGAAGATTTGAGAGGTAAAGGGGGCTGTGCTACGTTATAGTTAAAATGCATGCAAAGCCGCAAATTAGGGGTTTGCTTCGTTGCGTGGGTAAAATCCGGGTACCTTAACTCGAATTCGGATATATTTTTTCAAAGGTGACTTGGTACGGTTAATTTTTTTTTTAGGAATCGTGTAATCTAACAGGCTTGACTAAGTCGAGGATCCCGCAAAGTAGCTTACAAACTTTTTAGAGGCTCCCATAGGGAAATGTGTAGCAGAGTGACAGATGTAATGTAAGGGTGTTCATTACTGGATGAGAATGCTCATAAACTAATTTTAGAGATATTTTTGCATTGGTTTATCATCGATGAATGTTTATAGATAGAAAGATGGATATATAGAATATGCAAAGGAACAAATATTGAATTTCTATGTTGTTGATAGGTACGATATAAACTTTTTTAAAATTTGCACTAATCTTATGCATTTATTTCATTCACACCTAACTCCCTACCTACCTACACATAACAATATTTGATGAAGATAGATATTTGCATGTAGTGTTGAAACTATCCAGCTATCTTGGTTAAAATGTAGAACTAGGTTCTGATTTTTTCAGGTACCAGTTTTTAAAATATTTTTTATATATTATTTGTATTAGCTGTTCTACTTTTCCAAAAGCAAACCAGTATTTGGAGTAACATTGTGTTGTATAGTTCTTAAGTCCATTAATAGATGGGCAGTAATCCCACAATGATAATTGATAATCCATCCATCATTTGTACAATACAGATGTACACTGATAATGACAGATACTTATGCATGCATACCTACATATATTGCTGGAGGGAATCAGTTTACACTGACCAATGGTCATCTAGCTATTATGACAGTACCGGATGTTCCCAGATTTCATGATGGAGACAGTTATGTAATATATTGGCATCTGGAATATTCTATAAATTCTGCTGTAGGGGAATCATACAACATTGACAGTACTAATGATGTGGAAGAATGGGAACCAGCCTAGAAGTGGGTGACATAAAGTAGAGCATATATGGGTTTTGCTAGCCAGGATTGGTTGATAACTGAAGTAAAAGCTTATCCTGGTTGTAACTTGAGTCTAGGAAATGTCTATACTGTGGTAAAATGATGCTTTTTTGAGGTTAAGATTCCGTACAAACTGATACTTACATTATGCTTTAATCTTTGGCAGTAGTGAATAATTATTATTCGTTTACCTATTGATTCTTCAGATTGAAAATTCACCACTGGGAGCTGTAGCATGCACATGCACTCATGCTCTCAGTAGAAAAAGAATTATCGACAACCACTCGCCTTCAACAATTTGACACATAGTGGCTAGCTCATGTGGTTAAAAAATCAGCCCTCCCCCATTCCATGCAAATTATTCTAACCCATCTAAACTTTCAGCCACTGATAACATAGCCGTGTAAAGAAGACATTCCAGATTTGTTCCCCATGGATGATTTAAGTACATTACTGATGAGTTAATAATTACATTATGTGAAGTTTCGACACTTTCGATGTGTAACAAAATGAAACAATTACGCTATGTGATGTTTTGACACTTTCGATGTGTAACACAATGAAATTTATTACAGTCAGTTCTGAATGGTGGTTATTTTTTTGTTCAAGACCAATAACCGCCACTGAGAACTAACTGTAGCTTTTTCACTGTGTGACGTGACGTAAGTATTGGCATCCAAACTCAGTCTAAGTAGATATAGATAAACAGAGAAACTTTGTGCAAAAGTGGCTATTAAATGATCTGTCAAGTACCTAAATTGTAAATGGGAAACAAGTTCAGAATAACTTGCTTTGCACTGATAATATATATATATATACACACACACACATATATATATATATATATATGTACACACACACACACACACACACACACACACATATATATATATATACACACATATATAAACAATTCAACATGCCAACAGGATTAATAAAATTAGCACATAATTAGCAAGAGGGCAGATTCGGGAGTGAACAAGTTATAGTCACCTTGTTAATTGATTGAAGGGGAATAGGCATTTTCATCATGTACAATTTTACTCTAGAAACGAATGTCTGAGACTGTGGCTATTGTTTTGCATCTGCAGGAGGTACAATATAATGGATCTGATTGGTGGCCATCACTGTCCCCACACTCAGGCCTGTTCTAGATAAGATTTTCCTTACACAAGGAAATTGTGCTTGGTTGTTGTTTTTTTTTTAGATAACACCATAATGCCTTTGAACTTTAAATGAAGACATGAAATTGGTAATAAGCTGTTTTAAAAACATTCAAAACAAAGGGCATTTTGACCAAGGTGAATACTGTTCCTGATAAAATGGAGCAGTTTGAAATGGCATAAACGGCTGTATAAAAATCACTGACAACTAGCATATATTCTGGTTAGAAGTACGTATTTAAAAAAAGTCTTGTCAAGGACGAGAATGGCATATGGCTGATAAGTCTATGTCTGTCTATATTTGGATTTACAACCAATATGTCAGCACATATAAAAATGGCACCAATTTACCACTGACTGACCATAAGCTGTATCGGTAATTTATCGTATGATATGCTATGTATCGCGAATTTTATCGATACACATGAGAGTTGTATTGTTTCACCTTTTGTCTATACTGATAAATGTATATTTAATCATGAGCATTTAGAAGTTTAAAGTTGTTGAAATTTTTTAATTTCATGTTTCCATACTATAGTGATGAATTAGTACCATGTGTTTTACAGTACTGGTCATAATGAGATCTATAGAGATGAATTAGTACTGTGAGTTTTACAGTACCGGTCATAATGAGATCTATTGAGATGAATTAGTGCCATGAGTTTTACAGTACTGGTCATAATGAGATCTATTGAGATGAATTAGTGCCATGAGTTTTACAGTACTGGTCATAATAAGATCTATTGAGATGAATTAGTACCGTGAGTTTTACAATACAGGTCATAATGAGATCTATAGAGATGATTAGTACTATGAGTTTTACAGTACCGGTCATAATGAGATCTATAGAGATGAATTAGCACCATGAGTTTTACAATACCGGTCATAATGAGATCTATAGAGATGAATTAGTACCATGAGTTTTACAATACCGGTCATAATGAGATCTATAGAGATGAAATAGTACCATGAGTTTTACAGTACTGGTCATAATGAGATCTTTAGAGATGAATTAGTACCATGAGTTTTACAGTACCGGTCATAATGAGATTATAGAGATGAATTAATACCATGAGTTTTACAGTACCGGTCATGATGAGATCTATAGAGATGAATTAATACCATGAGTTTTACAGTACCGGTCATAATGAGATGTATAGAGATGAATTATTACCATGAGTTTTACAGTACTGGTCATAATGAGATGTATAGAGATGAATTAGTACCATGAGTTTTACAATACCGGTCATAATGAGATCTATTGAGATGAATTAGTACCATGAGTTTTACAGTACCGGTCATAATGAGATCTATATTGTTGAATTAGTACCATGAGTTTTACAATACCGGTCATAATGAGATCTATAGAGATGAATTAGTACTATGAGTTTTACAGTACCGGTCATAATGAGATCTTTAGAGATGTATTAATACCATGAGTTTTACAGTGCCGGTCATAATGAGATCTATAGAGATGAACTAGTACCATGAGTTTTACAATACCGGTCATAATGAGATCTATAGAGATGAATTAATACCTTGAGTTTTACAGTACCGGTCATAATGAGATCTATAGAGATGAATTAGTACCATGAGTTTTACAATACCGGTCATAATGAGATCTTATAACAGGGTTTCAGTAAGTAAGTATATCAGTTTACAACCTGTGTAGTGCATAATAGCTAACTGATTCTGAAGTAGACCAATAATGCAATTTTTACATTATTTGTCATATGTTGATTGTGCAACAAGTTCAAGCAAATTACAGCATTTTCTCACTATAATGCTGTTAAAGGGAGCCACAAGCAGGTGAAGTGAGGTTGACTTAGGTTAATATCAAGGCTACATGTAAATGTCAAGGCTACACATTAATATCAAGACTGCACACTTATCAATGCTACATGCTAATATGGCTACATGCTAATATCACGACTACCTGTTAATATCAAGACTGCATGTTAATATCAAGACTTAAATACTAATATCAAGACTACATGCTAATATCAAGGCTACATGCTAATATCAAGACTACATGCTAATATCAAGGCTACCTGTTAATATCAAGACTACACATTAATGTCAAGACTACCTGTTAATATCAAGACTACACATTGATGTCAAGACTACATACTAATATCAAGACTACATGCTAATATCAAGTCTACATGTTAATATCAAGACTGCATGTTAATATCAATTCTACATGCTAATATCGATACTGCATGTTCAAGACTACATGTTAATATCAAGGCTACAACCTAATATCAAGGAAAGCTACATGTTAATATCAAGACTGCATGCTAATATCAAGATTGCCTCTTAATAACAAGGCTACATGTTAATATTAAGACTGCATGTTAGTATCAAAGCTACATGTTTATATCAAGGCTACATGCTAATATCGAGACTGTATGTTAATATCAAGGCTACATGTTAATATCAAGACTGCATGTTTATATCAAGGCTACATGCTTATATCAAGACTGCATGTTGATATCAACTAAAGCTACAAGCTAATATCAAGGCTACATGTTAATATCAAGACTGCATGCTAATATCAAGACTGCATGCTAATATCAAGGCTACATGTTAATATCAACACTGCATGCTAATATCAAGATTGCCTGTTAATAACAAGGCTACATGTTATTATCAAGGCTACATGCTAATATCAAGGCTACATGTTAATATCAGGACTGCATACTAATATCAGGACTACATGCTAATATCAAAACTGCATTTTAATATCAAGGCTACGTGTTAATATCAAGGCTACATGCTAATATCAAGGCTAAATGTTAATATCAAGGCTACATGCTAATATCAAGACTGCATGCTAATATCAAGGCTACATGTTAATATCAAGACTGCAAGCTAATATCAAGATTGCCTGTTAAGAACAAGGCTACATGTTAATATCAAGGCTACATGCTAATATCAAGGCTACATGCTAATATCAAGGCTACATACTAATATCAAGACTACATGCTAATATCAAGGCTACATGCTAATATCAAGACTGCATGCTAATATCAAGCTACATGTTAATATCAAGGCTACATGCTAATATCAAGGCTAAATGTTAATATCGAGGCTACATGCTAATATCAAGACTGCATGCTAATATCAAGACTGCATGCATCCCTATAGGTCTGACCAATGACCATACCAATGTTATGTGAGACAACATGGTACTGAAGTACCATATAGTGAGGGACCTATGTATGTAGTAACTACATTATTGTTTTCACACCCATTCTGCATGCCAGTCTTTCAAGACAGGTAGGCTTTCAGTAAAGGTCATCACATTATCAGGCTCTATTTTAGTATATACATTTGCAGGACTAACACTAATTTCTGGAAAACCCATGACAAAAAGTTGAGAAAATGTGTGAAAAATCACAGAACATACTTTTAAGCTCTACCTTGTTTTCTTCATTTTAATCCCTTCTGAAAGTAAACTTTGTCAGCTTTTTGGATTTCCTTTGCCCCTTGAAAGCCTTGTCAACACCTGAATCTTAAGAAGCTTTTGCTATCCGATATATTTTTAACATGATTTTCTCATGTACATGTATCTGGGGGAAAATAGTCACATTGGTATTAAGGGTAATTTAAAGAGCAGATAAAGCAGCCAGAGCTACCCTGCTGTCACCCATTTATAACTGGAAAATTTCACATACTTCACCTATTTTATAAATGCTCCTCATTCTTGGCTAATTCTTGGAATGAAAATTGTGCAAAAATCAGAATATCAAGATCAATTACTTGAGAGTGGCGTCCCTTGTATAGGAGTCAGCAGACCTATCATTGGAGACCAGCATCCCTGATGTCACTGAGATGAGGTGATGTTTTTATGCAGATAATATATATGACCAGTATGACTCATGCATACTTCCTGGAGGGTGAACATTGGCCAGAGTGCATACCCTGCAAGTGTCCATTGACCCTAGAACACATTCTTGTAAGATGTTGCCTTCCACCATGGACTTGATGAAGAACATTTATGATTATATACCAGCAGAGAAACTATTAGGCTTTTTGAAGAGATATGCTTTATATAACAAATTTTGCTCATATATTTTAAGAATTTTACATATTTTGTTACGTTATATTTTATTATTTTTTTATTTAATTTGTACAAATTTTAATGTCTTGACATCTTAACTTTTGTTGTTTAGTGCCTCATGCTTACATTTATTTAGCTTTGTTTTTTTTTTTTTGGAATTTGATATATTTTGATAGAATTTTACTTTTAATTGGCAGCATGGATCTCCTCCACTTCCTACTACTGTTATTTAAAAAAATTCTCCCCATTTTATCAAATGGAGGGGGGAATGTCCTCATAAATTTTTGGTTCTAGAGTAGATCCTGTGTTTTGTAAACACATTTATCTATGCTTTAGGAATTTGGTCAAAAAAACCTGTAGCAGCTGAGCTCTCTCAACTTTGATCTTTCAAGTCAGGATTTAGTGTTATTTATGAATGTGGCGGAAGGTTTATTCAGTTAGATATAACTCTTATTTAATGGTATCAGGTATGCCAGGAGGAAAAGAAAATTGCATCTTGGAGTTTTTGGTGATCAAATCAAGGATTAAAGAGGTGGAAGACGAGTATGGTATTACTGTACTTTCCAGCTTCCCTCTTCCACATAGTTTAAGCAAATACAATGGACATTAATATTAAAATGGGAATGTGGGTATTGGCAGAGAACAATTAAATTGGATTTATTTAAGTTTTACCATTCCTACTTATCTTTTCTCACTGTATTTTTTCCATGGCTGGTTAGGGTCAAATCATGTTTTTGTGAGGATTTTAGCACTGAGACTTCAATCAAGAGTTCCAGTGCTATTTATTTAACACTTATTAGAGTCCTGTCAAAATACCCAGACCTTAGAGTTCAATCAAGAGCCCCATTCTTATTGATACAGCACTTAGAGTCCCATCAAGAGTCCCAGTCATATTTATACAGCACTTCGAGTCCCATCAAGAGTCCCAGTCTTATTTATACAGCAATTAAGAGTCCCATCAAGAGCCCCATTCTTATTTATACAGCACTTCGAGTCCCATCAAGAGACACAGTCTTATTTGTACAGCACTTCAAGTCCCATCAAGAGTCCCAGTCATATTTATACAGCACTTAAGAGTCCCATCAAGAGCCCCATTCTTATTTATACAGCACTTCCAAGTCCCGTCAAGAGTCCCAGTCTTATTTATACAGCACCTGGAGTTCCATCAAAAGTCCCAGTCTTATTTATACAGCACCTGGAGTTCCATCAAGAGTTCCATTGCTGTTTATTTAGCACTGAGAGTCCAGTCAGGATTTCCATAGCTATTCATTTAGCACTTAAGAGTCCCATCAAGTTGTTGTTGTAGTTATTGTAGCATTTAATGCCATTTTTCAGCACAAGTTAGGCTATACGTGGTGGCCAATATAAATGGTGGAGGAAGAACCTAGGAAAACCCCGGAAAGAACCACTGACCCACAAGAAGCTACTGGTAACCTTTCTCACATAGCCATGTTAGGTGAATCCAAGACTTAAACCCATGCAGACATGTGAGATAGCAGTGATCCATAACGTTGAGTGCTTTAGACCACTTGACCACTTGGGGCCCCAGTTAGTTTTATTTCTATAGCACTTAGAGTCCTATCAAGAGTCCCATTGTTTTTTATATTGCATATTTAAAGAAAATCGATAATCTTTATTGGGTTTTCACACATTTCTGTGAGTCAGGAACTATTTTTGGGCTTTAGTATCTAAGTTTTACAATATATATATATATATATATATATATATATATATATATATATATATATATATATATATATATTGCACTTAAGCAGCTAAAAAGTAAAAATTCTTGAACTTAATCTCACCATGTCTAAGGGAAGGAACTTGTTGCTAATGCTATATACCATCGATACTTGCTTATAGGTCAAGTCCTGCATCAAACTGCATAGACCAAGATCTGCCATAGCATAATGTGCCAGCATATCTAGGTCTGTGCAATTTGTTTGGAGTGACAAGTCAAACCAAAAACAGAACGTTAAGTCATGTTAGATCCGGGTCTGTGTTTTTTTGCAGTCCAGCTGACTTACAAACGGCCATTCATAATATTTCCATATGCAGTCATTAAAATAAATTTTGCCATAGCCATTTCAAAATGTAACTTGCAAAGTTTGTGTTTATTAGGTCATACTTAGTATTCCATGCTGCAAGTTGTATGTACATGTATACATTAATGAGAAGAGGATAATTATCGTCCACTAATTAAGACTTGGCTTGAGACACTTTATTCTGCTCAGCTTTCCAATCTTTTTGTAGATTTACATGTACCTTGTGCAGGGATGGCCTTATCTGCTTCATTCTAGTCAACATTTAATGCAGTGTAAATCATTGTCATATGGTTTTCAAAAATTTACCTGCCCCAATCGTTTTAAATAACTTGATATAATTTACATGTACAAACACATGTACTCATATACACTGATACAAATTAATGCCATTTTGGATTATAAACTGACATTTTGAGATATTTTGGTTTTAGGAAAGGGGAGTTACTTTTAGAATGTATGCCATGCAAATATTGCTGTTACTAGGAGACACAGAGTGGTTTAATACATCATACAACAACATATACCTTCATCACAAATGATTTAATTATTTTAATTATGTCATTATGTATGATGATGTACTTTTGTCCAAAGAGACAGTGTATATATATATATAATGCTGAAAGTCAGAGCAAAGGGAACCTTACATGCTGTCCTTTAAAATTAGGTATCTTTTAGATGAAGGTGTCTTGCCAAAACAAACAAAGTTCTTTTTTTTTAAATTAAAAATTAATTAATTTTCAGCAAAGATTTTTCAGTGGATGAACATTCAGCACTTAACAGGCATTAAAAATGTAGTCATAATATCATTAATTTACCTGAACAGAATCTTTTATCTAGTTTGAAAATTTGAAGATTTCCTCCAGTCGGATTAGAATCAGATAATCCTGATTGGTTCCCACTTGGCATAGCTGTGGCAAGATTTTTAGCATAGCTGTGGCACGATTTCTAGCATAACTGTGGCAAGATTTCTAGCATAGCTGTGGCAAGATGTCTAGCATAGCTGTGGCAAGATTTCTAGATAGCTGTGGCAAGATCTCTAGCATAGCTGTGGCAAGATTTCTAGCATAGCTGTGGCAAGATTTCTAGCATAGCTGTGGCAAGATTTCTAGCATAGCTGGAAGATCTGATTTTAATCAAATCTGAGATTCCACAGTTCTGTTTTCACTTAGAATAAAGAAGATTCCCACGTGTATAATTTTAAAACTATAGCTATTTTTCAGTTTTTTTTCTCATACTCTGACAAATCACAAATAGTTTAGATGTAGTGTATGTAATATAATGTAACATCTAGTGAAATGTGCAGCAGGTATTCTGAATAAAGTGAGTACAGGTAAATAATGTAAAATACAGTGAAACTAGCAGCTGGTCTGATGGATAAATTGAGTACAAGGTAAATTATGGTTAAACAAATTTGATACAAAAATTAAGGTTATATTCAGATACACCTGAATTCTGTTCAATGGGACTTAAAAGGGACTTCAATCATTGAGCTTTAATCAACCAGAGACTTCAGTATTAGGGTTCTAATCAACCAAAGAGACATCAGTTTCAGTGCTATAATCAACCAAAGAGACTTCAACTTGGTTCTGTAATCAACTAAAGAGACTTTAGTCTCATGGTTATAATCAGCTAAAGAGACTTCAATCTCGGTTCTGTAATCAACTAAAGAGACTTTAGTCTAATGGCTATAATCAACTAAAGAGACTTCGATCTCAGTTCTGTAATCAACTAAAGAGACTTTTAAGTCTCAGGGCTATAATCAACTATAGAGACTTCAATCTCTGTTCTGCAATCAACTAAAGAGACTTTTAAGTCTCAGGGCTATAATCAACTATAGAGACTTCAATCTCAGGGCTATAACCAACCAGAAATAATGATCATGCACAGCAGATAAACATCTGCTTCATTTTTCTTAGATTTCTTATTGGAGTAATCCAATTAGATTCCATATTGGAGTATTTCAGTTTTTGCATTGAAACCACAATGAAAAACAATCTCTGCTTAATCTATGACCTGGCCTGGTTTCTGGGTTTGGACTTTTAGTTTTCAAAATATAATCTTCAGTTTTCTATGTATGTACAAACTCGTCTGTTACAAATTATTGTGAAAATGTGTTTTCCAAAATCCTTCAGAGCTGAGCTGCATTTCTTGAATATGCACGCATTTAAACAAGGGCTTCTGGTATGCCATCAATGCATGCATGTACACAAGGCTTCTGGTATGCCCATTCATGCATGCATGTACACAAGGGCTTCTGGTATGCTATCCATGCATGCATCTACACATGGCTTCTGGTATGCTATTCATGTATGCATGTACACAAGGGTTTCTGGTATGCTATCCATGCATGCATGTACACAAGGGCTTCTTGTATGCCATCCATGCATGCATGTACACAAGGGCTTCTGGTATGCCATCCATACATTAGTGGCTTATTTTTAGCTCACCTGAAATTGGGGCCAAGTGAGCTTCTGGTATTGCCCTTATGTCACACGTGTTGTCTTTCATGTGTTGTCCATGAAGATTACTATTTTCAACTTTTTCTCAAAAATTTCTTGGCCAATAAAACTTGGTATGAATGTTCCTCAGGTTATGCTCTACCTGAACTGTGTTTGGAGTATTTTACAAGGAGTAGTTTCCGTAGAAACAATAATGGAAAACTAGTTTTCAAATTCTTCTCCAGAACAGCTCAGCCAGTTTTGGTCAAGCTTAGTAGGAATGCTTGTTTATACCTGCTCTGCCAAAATTTGTATGGGGTGGCTCCCCTAGCAATAGGGTGGCATCATTAGCAACCAGTTGGGGAAACATTGCTTTAAATTTCTTTTGTAAAATAGCCATGCCATTATCAGGTAAACTTGGTAGGATTGTTTCTTATGACATGAAAATACTGAGTCCAGGGTGACTCTGTTCGCATTGGCATGGCTTCCATAGTGATTATACTGATAACCCATCTTCATCAGAATGGCTGAACCAGTTTTGATAAGACTTAGTAGGAACGTTTGTTAGGGTATGCTTTAGCAAGATTTTGTTTCAATTGGTTCCATAGCACCATTGTTTTTTCCTTAGCAACCATGTGGTAAAAAATTCTTTTGGACTTCTTTACAATGGCTGAGCCAATTTTGATCAAATTTGGTTTAAAGGTTTATTAAGATGTTCTCTATTTTAAAAAAATTGGGTTACCTCCCATGGCAATGCTGTGGCTTCCATATGCCAATGATATGGAAAACTTACATTCAAATTCTTATCCAGAACTGCATATTCAGTTTTAATCATACTTGCAGAAATGTTTCTTAGGACATACTCTATCAAAATTATGTTATGGGTGGCTTGCTGTTGGCAACAATGTGGCTTTCATAGCAACCATACAGTTAACCTATTTTGAAATTCTTCTCCGCAGCAACAGAGCCATTTCAGTGATGCTTGGTTGGATAGTTTCTTAACACATGCACTATAAAAATTACATCTGATATGACTCCAGTAGGAATGGCATAGCATCCATAGCAACAGAATCTATTTTCAACTTTTTCCTCAGAGCGGTCTTGCCTGTTTTGATCAGACTTGGTATGACTGTGATCAGACTTGGTTTGAATTTGATCATACTTGGTATGGATGTGATCCAGCTTGCTTTCAGTGAGATCAGACTTGGCATGAATGTAATCAGACTTGGTATGAATGTGGTCAGACTTGGCATGAATGATATCAGATCTGGTATGAATGTGATCAGACTTGGTGTGTCTGTGATCAGATGTGGTGTGAATGTGATCAGTCTTGGTATGAATGTGATCAGATTTGGTGTGTATGTAATCAGATGTGGTGTGACTGTGATCAGACCTGGTATGACTGTGACCAGACTTGGTATGAATTATATCAGACTTGGTATGAATGTGATCAGACTTGGTGTGTATGTAATCAGATGTGGTGTGAATGTGATCAGACTTGGTATGAATGTGATTGGACTTGGCTTGAATGTGGTCAGACTGAGCATGAACGTAATCAGACTTGGTTTGAATGTTTCTTAGTACAACTTGCATTGAAGATGTTCCTGGTGTGGATCCCCTAGAAATATTGTCACTTTATAAGCAACAGGTGGAAAGCTTACAAATGACATTAATCTACCATCAAGTGTGAATAATTGTTACTAATATAAACAAAATCTATCAATGAACAACTTTCTCTCCCACACTGCCCTGCTTTATCAGACCAGGTGTAATAGATATACATTCCTAACATGAATGTCTTTCATTTTATACAGCTGATATTACTCAAAGTTGGAAAACATTTAATGAATATATCAAATACATGTACCACCAATTGTCTACCAAATGGGGGGGGGGAATATCCTGACATCTGTGTGTCTCTCAACACAAGGCACCCAGCCTTTTTACTGCATTTTCTTTTTTTATATACCAAAATAAGGTAGAGAGTGGTATGTAGCAGAGGTTAATTCAGTCCTCCCACCCCACCTCATCCTCTGCTTCATTCCTTTGAACTGACAAGGTTACCATATGCAAAGTACACTTAACTGCAAAAACCTTCATTCTTAGTGCATTACAGGAAAGTAGACCAGGCAAGGTCAGTGCTGTTTGGTGTTTTGTGTGCTGATCACATGGTTATTTCTGCACAGTTGTCTTGGTTACAGATGCAACTCCACTTACTCTGTCTTGAAAATCATTTAACTATTTGGCTGTTACAGTCTTTTGGTGGACTGTAATAGCCAATAATAAAATCATTACCAAAATTTAAAAGATTGGTCTGAGTTACAGATATGCCAATGGATGATCCAGAAGTGTGGATTTTTCTTGTGAAGATTGAAATTACATTATTTTTATTTAATAAATTCTCAGATTGAAAATGTGTAAGATTAAGGATTAATGATGGATAAAATTCTGTGAAATTGATAGGCACCTCAACTTTGTGTTATTTTTATTGACTTGGTAATTGACTTTTTATCTACACAAGGATTTTCACAATGTCCGTATTGTTACTATGAGTTTGGTAACAGTTATAGATAGATAAATGTTGAAAGTAAGTCTGACACAACTTACCGATGTTGATTTAACCTAAATGACTGTCATTGCCAGTCTTTAAATGCATTATAACATTATCCATGGGAATCCCAGATTATAGCAATTCTCATTAATAGCATTGTCCATGGGAATCCCAGATTATAGTAATTCTCATTATAGCATTGTCCATGGGAATCCCAGATTATAGCAATTCTCATTAATAGCATTGTCCATGGGAATCCCAGATTGTAGCAATTCACATTATAGCATTGTCCATGCGAATCCCAGATTGTAGCAATTCACATTATAGCATTGTCCATGGGAATCCCAGATTGTAGTAATTCTCATTATAGTATTGTCCATGGGAATCCCAGATTGTAGCAATTCTCATTATAGCATTGTCCATGGGAATCCCAGATTGTAGTAATTCTCATTATGGCATTGTCCATGGGAATCCCAGATTATAGCAATTCTCATTAATAGCATTGTCCATGGGAATCCCAGATTGTAGCAATTCACATTATAGCATTGTCCATGGGAATCCCAGATTGTAGTAATTCTCATTATAGTATTGTCCATGGGAATCCCAGATTGTAGCAATTCTCATTATAGCATTGTCCATGGGAATCCCAGATTGTAGTAATTCTCATTATGG
The DNA here is from genome assembly GCA_028554795.2 of Sinohyriopsis cumingii. Classification (NCBI taxonomy): domain Eukaryota; kingdom Metazoa; phylum Mollusca; class Bivalvia; order Unionida; family Unionidae; genus Sinohyriopsis; species Sinohyriopsis cumingii. The sequence goes on from CM068838.1 coordinate 84,968,666, forward strand.
CATTGTCCATGGGAATCCTAGATTATAGCAATTCTCATTAATAGCATTGTCCATGGGAATCCCAGATTATAGTAATTCTCATTATAGCATTGTCCATGGGAATCCCAGATTGTAGCAATTCACATTATAGCATTGTCCATGGGAATCACAGATTGTAGTAATTCTCATTATAGTATTGTCCATGGGAATCCCAGATTGTAGCAATTCTCATTATAGTATTGTCCATGGGAATCCCAGATTATAGCAATTCTCATTAATAGCATTGTCCATGGGAATCCCAGATTATAGTAATTCTCATTATAACATTGTCCATGGAAATCCCAGATTGTAGCAATTCACATTATAGCATTGTCCATGGGAATCCCAGATTGTAGTAATTCTCATTATAGTATTGTCCATGGGAATCCCAGATTGTAGCAATTCTCATTATAGCATTGTCCATGGGAATCCCAGATTATAGCAATTCTCATTATAGTATTGTCCATGGGAATCCCAGATTGTAGCAATTCTCATTATGGCATTGTCCATGGGAATCCCAGATTGTAGCAATTCACATTATAGCATTGTCCATGGGAATCCCAGATTGTAGTAATTCTCATTATAGTATTGTCCATGGGAATCCCAGATTGTAGCAATTCTCATTATAGCATTGTCCATGGGAATCCCAGATTGTAGTAATTCTCATTATGGCATTGTCCATGGGAATCCCAGATTGTAGTAATTCTCATTATAGCATTGTCCATGGGAATCCCAGATTGTAGCAATTCTCATTATAGCATTGTCCAATGGAATCCCAGATTGTAGCAATTCTCATTATAGCATTGTCCATGGGAATCCCAGATTGTAGTAATTCTCATTATAGCATTGTCCATGGGAATCCCAGGTTGTAGCAATTCTCATTATAGCATTGTCCATGGGAATCACAGATTGTAGTAATTCTCATTATAGTATTGTCCATGGGAGTCCCAAATTATAGTAATTCTCATTATAGCATTGTCCATGGGAATCCCAGATTGTAGTAATTCTCATTATAGCATTGTCCATGGGAATCCCAGATTATAGTAATTCTCATTATAGCACTGTCCATGGGAATCACAGATTGTAGTAATTCTCATTGTATCATTGTCCATGGGAATCACACATTGTAGTAAGTCACAGAGCATAGTACTTTCTCATTATAACATCATCAGTGGGAGTCACATAGTATAATACTTCCTAATCCATGGGAGTCACAGAGTATAGCACTACCTAATCCATGGGAGTCACTGAGTATTGTATTACTCATAATAACACTTACCTTGTCATTGGTTTTTGATCTTTCAAGCCCATTGGTGAAATTTTAGAATGGAGAAAACTATATTGTAATAACTGTTAGATGACAAGAATGGTTTTGAACCCTGGCAGGGGAGGAGGGAATGGGGTCAGAAGTCACATTTTCATAGGGAATATAAACTGTTCCTTTAAACCTGAACTCAGTCTACACCATTGGAGGGAATGAGACCATATTAAGTACTCTGTTTAGTTGGGAGGATAACAAACATTTAAGATTTGGAATGGGGTTCAGGGATGAGGGGTGGTTGGATCAGGGTGAGCATGGAAGAGAAGGGCTTAAAAAGTGCGGAGATTTGCAATGGTTTCTGTCTCTAGTTTTATATTAATTCATTAAACATAACTTTTGTGCTAGAATTTTTGCAAATTTGTTTCAATACATGTACCGATATTTAAAATGGAGAGCAATAGCAATATTTTAATGAGTTCATGGAATTTTGTAGATAAACTTGGTTCTGGTATGTCATGTAGAAGGAAATAGATGTCACATGTTGACAAGCTTTAATTATCAGACACCGATTTTTTGGTTAGAGCTAACAACCATTGCCAATTGAGTGCTCATTTATTGATCCCAAGTTTCCTTGTAGGAGGAAACAGATCCTAAAAGCCACCAAGAGCATCGTGATCTTTGTGTCTCATTAATTGAATGGATAAAATCAGGTTCAAAAATGAATCTTACTTATACTTTATTCATACTGGCCATATTGGGAGAGACAATATACCTCTAAGGAAGAGAGCTCCTAATATAGGCCAAGAGGGGTAATTCTTTTATTACAGTATGTAGGTGAATATGATAGGATCATCAGTTGGCACTAATTATGTTGACCTTAAATCTCAACAGATTTATGGAAATGTCTTAATTGACAGTGAAGGTATTGTGTGAAAAACTAATAACAGAACTAGGAGTTTTCCTGAAACCATTGTTTAGCAAGAGTTGACAAAGTACAGTTTTATTCTGAACTGTATGATACCTCACTTTAAGTGATCGGTATTGTAGAGGAAAAATTTGATATAAACGAAGTCATAAACCGTCATATTGTCAAGTATTTAATGTATTTATAAACATAAGCCATCATCATTAAATCAAATAGTTATTAAGCATTTTTTATGTCCTATCTTTTGTCAACGAAGGGAAAATAACAATGAAAGTGTTGGTTCTGTTTACCCGTCTCATTTTGCAAGCTTGGATAGCTTAATTGCTTATATATATAGGTAATGATAGGAACATATTTTGTTTGAACTAGGTTTGAAATAAAAATATTTGATTTGGTTCGAGTAATGTGTAAGTAGGGTAAGTACTATAGTAAGTTTACCATTTTTATTGTATATAAATATGAAAAATGAGTCATATACGTATTTGCTCAAGTAATTCAACACAAATTTTAGCTGAAAAAGTGAAGAGCTTATATTTTTTGCTTGCAGTTAAGTTTATCTTCTGCCAGAATATTATCAAAATTTTGTATTTACTTTGTACTAAATGTAGTTTATGAAGTAATAATTGCAAGTATTAAATATAAGTAATTATAAGTAATAATATATAATTATTGCAAATATTACTGTAAAAGTCCTGAATATTTTATTGTGCATATACTGCAGTTTTATGTTCTTTCAGGGTGTAAATAAAGTATAATTAATAAGTTCATTTTTATTACTTTGTAATAGTTAAAAGAATTGGTAGAGTGGAAGAATATGTTTTCAACAAAAATCATGGTTTTTGAAGGGTAGAGAGTCGATGAACATAGGGAAAAGAGTCAGTGAATTTGGCAACTGCCTCGCTAGGCGCTTAGCATTAAGAGGTTAGTGTTTGGACTGGTCGGCCCAGTGTCAGGATATTTTTTGTGACTGGGTGTAGACATCATCCTACATGTCTATGGCATGATGCCCCAGTGTTAGACATCACTATAAACTGCCACACTGCAGACATCATAGCTATATGACTGAAAAATCGTTAAAGCTACATTGAAAATCCAAATCTCACACACATACACACACACACACACACTTTGCTAGAAATAGAATTTGAATGACATATTACAGATTGAAATAAATTTAACCAGTCTACGTTTGCGATCTTGAGTTAAGCTTTGCTTATATACTATATTAACTTACCTCCGTATAACACATTACTGCTGTTGCACAGTAACAAGCAGAGTTGGGGAGTGGGTATACTGGATTCAGCCTGACTGTCAATCTGTTCATCCAGTACATTCTTTTGAGATATTTTCATGAAACTTTTTATGTTTTTGTATCGTGGTTAGAAATGGTGTCTGGAATACTTTGAGACCAGTCCTAACACTAACCTTTTGATGCTGAGCGCCTAGCAAGACAGCTGTTTGTACCATTTTTGTAAGTCTTTGGTATGACTCAGCCAGGTTAAAACCCATGACCTCCAGCATCCAAAGCAGGCACTCTAACCTCTAGGCCACCGGAGCTGTCATAGTGTAACTGGTAGAGAAAAAACCCAATAAAACCCTGGTAAAAACGGCAAACTTTCTCAGATAACCACATCAGCTGAGCCTGAGATTCAAACCCATGTGGACAGAAGTAAGATGGCAGTGACTGGTAAAGGTGAATGCTTTTGACCACTCTGCTTGGTGACCCAGGACTCGCTCCACTTTTTGACCACTCTGCCACCTTAGAGTCCCTTCACTTTTTGACCACTCTGCCACCCAGGACTCCCTCCAATTTTTGAAAACTGTATTCCTATATAGCTTTGATATAGCCAAATAAAGTGCCATTAACCAACCAACATAAACCTTCAGATGTTATTTATAGTGTATTTTGCATGAAAATGTACACTTTAAGACCCTCACAATAAAGGTACTGCACTGGTATGGCTCTCTGATTCCAGGCAGGGTTATGTTTTTTTCTTCTTCCAAAAATAAACAATTTGTTTGATGTATGTAAAGTAATATTACAGTGGGTTTACAGTAAGTCAAGAACTACAAAATTAAATGAAATAAATATAAAAATACACATTCGAAAATAACATTCACTAATTATTACTGTATATGTTGTTCATGTTATAATATTCAAATTAGATCTGTGTGTAAGCAGGTGCTTATGGAATACTCCAACAAGATACGATCTGTGTAAACTCCAGTTTTTGACAGTTGTGTTGTGACATTAATTGTAACACCTATCTGTATTGCATGCAGTGCCATGTACAGAATCCTTTATATATCTTGACAGTCAAAGGTAAGGTATATAGTTTGTTCATAAACAGTATAACAACTCTTTTGCCCAGTTAACCATAGTGGAGACAATGAAAATCATTGTTGGGGATATAAAAGAACCAGGTACACTTCTAGAAGAAAATCCCTCATTTGAGCCCCTCACCTGAATAAGCTAATGAGCTTCATCTATTAATAACTGTTTTAGGAGATTATAAGATTACCTGTAGACTGTCTGTGAGTTAGCCCATTACAAGGTCACACAAACTGTATTAATATCAGACAGAAATAAAAAATAATGCTACATCGCAATTTTTTTCTCTCAGTATTCTGTTTGCCTTTATATAAAAAATCACAGTATAATGAAAACCATTTGTGATGTGTTTTTCTAGAACAAGTTAATTTGACTATTTGATTCAGACATGATAACAAGTCACTGATAGCAAAGGATAATATCTTGTGTATGTGTGTTTTGATCTTGAGACCACTTGTGAGCTTGTTGAATGCTTTACCATCAGAACTAATCAGAACACTAGGTTCTTTCACTATGTTGAGATTTTCTGCTGACCAAAAATCATACAAAAAACTATTATCAGAAAGAATTTAAAAGCCACTTTCATCAATTTTACAGTTATTGAGGGTTGAGGGTTCTACGAGCAGGTCTGGGTCTATGTTGTTTGCTACAAACTACACAGACCCAGATCTGCCAGAACATTATGAGATGGCATATCTAAGTCTGTGTAGTTTGCAGTTGGGCTTAACATACCGTTCATACTCACATATAAGTCACATCAAAACCGCAAACAGTAAAGATCCTGATCTGCAGTAGCATAATGTTCCTGTTCTGTAGATCAGGGTCTATGTTGTTTGTTCTACTGGTTACTCCTAACAAATTGTGATAGCAGATCTGGATATATGCTGTTTGCAGTTGGACTTGTCTTATAAGCAAGTACATACTGTATCCTCAGTATGAAAAATCACATTCTTGAAAAGGTATAGTTTTCTGTAAAATGCAGTCAAGTACCAAGGTCATTTAACTTTAAAATGATACCATATGTACTCACTTATAAGTCCCACTACATCATTAAGCCTGATATAGTCTTGAATCCCATTACATTATTAAGTCTGATATAGTCCTGAATCCCATTACATTATTAAGACTGATATAGTCCTTAATCCCATTACATTATTAAGTCAGGGATAGTTCTGAATCCTATTACATTATTAAGGCAGGGATAGTCCTGAATCCCATTACATTATTAAGTCAGGTATAGTCCTGAATTCCATTACAGTATTAAGTCAGGGATAGTCCTGAATCCCATTACATTATTAAGTCAGGGATAGTCCTGAATCCCATTACATTATTAAGTCAGGGATAGTCCTGATTCCCATTACATTATTAAGTCAAGGATAGTCCTGAATCCCATTACATTATTAAGTGAAGGATGGTCCTGAATCCCATTACATTATTAAGTCAGGTATAGTCCTGAATCCCATTACATTATTGTCAGGGATAGTCCTGAATCCCATTACATTATTAAATCAGGTATAGTCCTGAATTCCATTACATTATTAAGTCTGGGATTATGTAAGAGTAGTTCTTTGTATTATATCAACCAGTACAAGGTGGCCTCACATATAATGGTACATGTACAGCTAATTTTCACCAGGGCCTCAGACAGGGTAGGACAACAGTAGTAGGACAAAATTCCGGGTTCCCATAATGGTCAGGGGGCCCACCACCCTCACAATTTGTAATTCATAGGGGCCTACTGGATAATTTTTCCTAGGGCCCATAAATCCTGTCAGCAGCTCGGATTTCAACAATATTATAGTGATTTTTGTTGATTATAATGGTTCTTTAACAACATTATAGTGATTTTTGTTGATTTTAATGGTACTTTAACAACATTATAGTGATTTTTGTTGATTTTAATGGTTATTTAACATCATTATAGTGATTTTGTTGATTTTAATGGTACTTTAACAACATTATAGTGATTTTTGTTGATTTTAATGGTACTTTAACAACATTATAGTGATTTTTGTTGATTTTAATGGTACTTGAACAACATTATAGCAATTTTTGTCAGTTTTAATGGCACTACATCAGCATGACATAGGCAGGTATAAAATCCTGAAACTCTTGGTTCTGCACCTGATCTTATAAATAATGAGAACAAGGGTTAAAATGGTTAAAAGTTTTCTGGTTTGTTTTGTCACACACACACAAACACACACACACACACACACACACACACGGGTTTATCTGGATTTAAGCAATTTCAACCTTGCACACGGAATATTCAAGTTAATCAAATTACATCTCTTTCAATAAAAATTAAATGCACTGAAACCAAAACATGTAAAGTTATGCATTTTCGAGTTGCTATGCAACCACTCTTGGGTCAGGGGTTAGCTGTATGTATATCTTGATGCTTGACAACTGAATATGGTACATAAGTGTATATGTATCAGACTGTTCTTACCAAATATATAAGCTGCACTTGTTTAGTAAAGACTTGAATACACTGTATTTGGATGTCTGTAAGCATTGTGTCCCATGACAATATCCTTTATGTGTTTTACTTAATGATCCCTCTTTCTCTTCCTAAAATATAGTCATGTAATGATGCCATAGGTCAGGTTTTGAGGAAATGCCAGAGGTCTGGTTCTCAGGAGAGTCAAGTCTATGTACCATAATGCCAGAGGTCTGGTTCTCAGGAAACTCAAACCAGTCTACCATATTACTGGATAGTTTTGGGTTGATACTAAATGTCTGATCCTGCTGCAAATGGGTGAATTCCACATCTATTTTCTTGTTTGTTTTGATCATTTTTATAGAATAAATCAATTATATACAAATTTGTGACATGGTATGCTCTGGAAGTGAAATGTTACCCAGTACATTAAAAAATAAATAAAGGTAGGTTTGTTAACAGAAAAGGCTAGGCTGACAAATGGCAAATTACAGAGAAAATGACAGTTCAAAATAGTTTCCCAAAAAGTGTCAACAGTTGAGTGAAATAATGTTATGGTAAACTAAATAAATGTGTTCTAAAAGCAGGAAAACTGAAAAATGATATTTAAATTACAAAGATTAAAACTGAAACAATTTACCATACTCATAATTAGCTACTGTCTTTTCTTTTTTTAAAATGTAACAAATTTTCAGAGAAGTCATTGCTGGAGGAGTTTATGAATTACAATTTAAAAAAATTTTTTTTATAGCAAGTATGACCTTTTCATAGAAGAAATACAGGTGTCTCAGAAAGCATAGAAAAACTATTCTTAGTATATACTTTCATGATGCTGTTTAAAGAACAAAGGACCCATCACCATAAGCTTACTTAAGAGATAAGAGTATTTATCCTTTAGGTTTCCTTTAATATAAAGTTTCACTGTGAAAATAAAATATGGTATTGGATGAGGGAGGTTGCGGTTTCAGACCTCGGCCAAACCATACCCAAAGACTTATAAAAATGGTAGTCGCAGCTGCCGAACTTGGTGCTTAGCATCAAAAGGTTAGTGTTAGGACCGGTCCATCTGGTGTCAGGATAATGTGACAGGGTGGGACATCATGTTACATGTCTGAGGCATGATACCCCAGTGCTAGACATTACTATAAACTGCCACACTGCAGTCGTTGTAGTGATATGACTGAAAAATTGTTAAAGCTACGTTAAAAATCCACACATGCACAAATAAAATATGTATCACTTAAGCACAGAAATGTAAGCTTTTGTCTTCATTGCTTAATAATTGAATGATTTATAGAGATAGTGTTGCCTCACAATTTGCACTTCGTAATAACCTAATGATTTATAGAAATAGTCTTGCCTTACAATTTTCACTTCGTATTAATTGAATGATTTATAGAGAAAGTTCCACCTTACAATTTGCACTTCGTATTAATTGAATTATTTATGGAGATAGTCTTGCCTTACAATTTGCACTTCGTATTAATTGAATTATTTATAGATAGTGTTGCCTTACAATTTGCACTTTGTATTAATTGAATGAATTATAGATAGTGTTGCCTCACAGTTTGAACCGCTCCGGTGTCCTAGTGGTTAGAGCGTCTGCCTCAGATGCGGGAGGTCGTGGGTTTGATCCCCGGCCGAATCATACCAAAGACTTACAAAAATGGTACTAACAGCTGCCTTGCTTGACGCTCAGCATTATGAGGTTAGTGTTAGGACTGGTTGGCCCGGTGTCAGGATAATGTGACTGGGTGGGACATCATGCCACATGTCTGCAGCATGATGTCCCAGTGCTGGACATCACTATAAACTGCCACACTGCAGACAACGTAGCGATATGACTGAAAAATTGTTAAAGCTACGTTAAAAAATCCAAATCACACACACACACATGCCTCACAATTTGCACTTCATATTAATTGAATGATTTATAGATAGTCTTGCCTTACAATTTGTACTTCATCTTCTAGTAACATAAAATTATGTCACTTATTTTTATCGTAAATAAAAGTCACTAAGTGTGGAAATTTAAATCCATTTATGTTGGTGATCAGGTCAGCATGAAATGCAAATACACTGTGTTATGTCCTAGGGAATTGTGTTACAATAACCTTTTACCATATTTATATACACAAAAGACCCACCAAGCTTCATAGAGCCTACACACAGATCTGCAATTGCATAGTATCCCTGCAGATCGGAGGATGTGTGTGGGTGTGATTCAGATGGGGGTGGGGGTTTACTCGTACATCATAACAGTTGTTAGACCATATAGTACTGTGCATGTTTAGGTATAAATAAAAAGGTATACAAAACAAGGACAAAGATAGAAAGTGTCAAATCATTAAAATACAGAATACTGTTTGCTGCAATTCATTAATAGAATAAATTAATGTAGAACCTGATTTGCCAGGATGGTGATTGATTGTAGCTTGGAGTTGATGGAAATCATGTGTGTGATATATATATGTGTGCATACAGTATTATGTATTACAGTTGATCTGCCTGTAAGCAATCAGTATTCCTGTATGAGATTATTTTCATTCAGAACCTAGAAGGCCCATGGTATGAAATGAGAAATGGATTAAAGGTGATATGAAATGAGAAATGGATTAAAGATGATTGTGAAAAATCAAAGTGTATAATTTGTTGAATAATTGATATTTTTATATACCTTGGGTCCAAGTGATCCAAACTACTTAATATTTGTGGCTGATATGTATTTTCTTTTGCAGTTCTTTAGCTGAATATATATCCACAAGTGTGATTACCATCTATACTCGGTTATAACAAAGATCCTGATCTGCTATACCATAGTGTGCCTGTAGATCAGGGTCTGTCTTGCTTGTTCTACCGATTACTCTTAACAAACTGCACAGACCAAGATCTACTGGTGCATTATGCAGTGGCACATCTGGGTCTGTGCAGTTTTTGCAGATGGACCAGACTTATTAGCATGTACATATGGTATATATATGTGTGTGTGTGTGTGTGTGTGTGTGTGTGTGTGGAGAAGTACTGAAGTGCACCACTTGCTACCTGGTTGTTGTTATCACATGATCAGTAATTTTTCTTGACTAATTAGTCTTTTTCAAAGGAACCAAGTAAAATATTACCACTTAAGGTAAGAAACATATTGGAATCTACAGCATGCAAAAATTGGGAACACATCTAAGAATAACAGTTGCACTGTAACTTGTTCATTGTGACATCATGTGCATACACTCAACCCTGTAACTTTGTTCATTGTGACATCAGGTACATACACTCAGCAATGTAACTTGTTCATTGAGACATCAGGTGCATACACTCAACCCTGTAACTTTGTTCATTGTGACATCAGGTGCATACACTCAACCCTGTAACTTTGTTCATTGTGACATCAGGTACATACACTCAACCCTGTAACTTGTTCATTGTGACATCATGTGCATACACGCAACCCTGTAACTTGTTCATTTTAACATCAGGTGCATACACTCAACCCTGTAACTTGTTCATTGTGACATCAGGTGCATGCACTCAACCCTGTAACTTGTTCATTGTGACATCAGGTGCATACACTCAACCCTGTAACTTTGTTCATTGTGACATCAGGTGCATACACTCAACCCTGTAACTAATTGTTCATAAAAAAAATAACTGAATAAGTACCATATATACTCATGTATGAGCAGAATGCAACTGCAAAAAACATAAACCCTGATCTACCATCGCATAGTATATTAGCAGATCAGGGTCTGTGGTGTTTGGTCTGCTGATTAGTCATAGCAAATCTGCATAGACCCAGATCTGCCATCCCATTATGTAATGACAGATTTGGGTGTGTTCTGTTTGTAGTTGATTCAATTCATAAGTGAGTGTACAGTATATCAAAATTCAACAGATCTGCACAGTTCATAGATTCCTTTCATTAATTACAAAAAGAAAAGTGTTGGTGAGTACATTTTTTCAGTATGACACAAAGTCCTGAGATAAGACAGGTTCAAGAAAGCTTGCTCTGTCTGTTTATGATAAGTCATAAATCATTTCCTCTAGGTCTGATGTGCTTTTATTTGACTTTAATATTTTCTTTCACAGAGCTGTTTTGAAATCTTATAAAGTTTGAATATTTCCTCACCTTGCCCTAATTCCAAGTGAGCTATGGCATGGCCCTGTGTATCATACAGTGTCTGTCTAGTGTCAATCATCAATTGCTGTCTTCAACTTCCTCTCAGAAACTGTGAGAACAGTTAAAAAACCAACCTGGCAAAGAGCATCTCCAGGCATCAAGTGTTTTCTTTTTTTGGCAAATGATAATCTGTCATCAAATATGGCCAACATTACCATAAAAAGATAAACATTTAAATGACTTCCGTTCCAAATCCAGAGAAGAGAATTTAATTAAAGCTTGCAAAAAGCATCTAAGATCAAGATCTTTTAATTTTTTATATCGGATGTCAGTATACAGTACTATCAAATATGGCCACCATTACTAAAAATAGAAAAACCTGTCATTCATCTGTCAGCAGTTTCTATTTTCAACTCCCATCGTAACAACTGCCTGACCAATTTCAGCCAATCTTTGCACGCAGCATCGTGGCTTTATGGTTTTCATATTTATGTAGAGTATGCCAGTATATCATCAAACAATTCAGCTGTTACTAAAAATAATAAAATTTTGAAGCCCGCTAGCATGAAGACCTGTCTAGTTTTACAAGTGTTGCTGATCCACCATGCAACCTATTATGTATAATACAAAACCTAAAAATTACTGTTTCTTCAAAATTGATGAATATTTTGACCAACTTCAATAGAAAACTTCCTTTCATGAAGACCTTCCAAATTTCTGCAAATTGTACTGATCCACCATAAAATTTGCCTTAACTGTCACTACAGAATATAAATTGTCTTTTTAATGGCTAAATCTCCAGAATCACTCAAAAGAATTGGATTAAATTTGACAGAGTGCATCCTTGAATGAAGACATGGAAGTCAGAAGAATGTGAATGAATTTGACAAAGCATTATTGCATTAAGAGCTTTAACAAGTTTTGAAAATGATGAGTTGCCATTATAATGGGTGGCATTGCTGAAAATCCTGTAAATGAATTCTCAAAAACCACTGTACAGAATTTGATCCATTCTGGCTCTGAACTTTTTACAAATGATGCAAATCTGCTATCAAATATGGCTACTTTAAACAAAAAATAGAATTTTTTAAAATAACTAAATATAAATAAAAATAACCTCTTAGCAGAATTTGACAGAATTTGATAGCAAATGTGCTTATTTGAACACCTTTGCGATTTTTAGAAATTATGCTGTTCCACCATCTGATATGACTGCCATTACTAAAAGAAGAGAAACATTTACACAACTTGATCTGAAAAAATGCAAACAGAATTTAGACAACTTTAATACAAAATAATTTGGCAGTTATTAGAGCCTTCTACTAATGGAACAAAGGTGTTGGTGTGCCTTCTGATATTGATAAAGCTATAAAAAGTAGAGAAACCTTGAAACAGTTGTTTTCATAACATATGCACTCAACACCATTGGGGAAATTTGAATAGAAAGCATCCAGCTGACCTAGATTTCTTGGCTCTTCCATCAGGTGATTAGGTGGATGTCAGGTAAATGAGTGATCTCATTGCCACTTGGACCTGTTGTTCTATTTCATTACTTTAATAAGATACAGGCATCGCAACAAACTCATCTCTTGGAGTTCATAAGGTAACAAGTTATGTGAATGATCTTGATGTCATGATATAATAAAGGTTTGAAGCTGCTCTTGATATTAAAAAACCAATCATCCTTAAGCCTTCTTTTATTGATCGCTTTGGAAAGCATGTTCTGTCTTTCTGCTCTAGAAGAGTTTGAAATATTTTTTGGAAATGATCTGTGAATACTACTGTCATGCATGACTGTCTTAGCCAAGACTGAAATTCAAAGCAGTTGTCAAACTTTAAATTTATTGTGCAGCAAATTGGAAATAAATTCAATCTCTTTGATAAATTTTATGTTGAGCACTTTTGTTCTTGTGCTCTTTGAGTATTCTTGTTAAAAGTTACGTATTTACCAGCATGTTCTTGTTAAAAGTTCCGTATTTGCTGGCATATAAGCAGATGAGGATTATTTTGAATTCACAAATTTTGTAAATTTTCGGTTCATCTGTATACAAGTCAGTGTTGAGTATAAGATAAAGACAGATCAGTGTCTTGGCTTCGTCTTTTTTGCTAGTACCTTCCAGGTTCAAAAATATTAATGGTGTCACTGTATGTTGTTCCAGATTAAGTGGGGAGATGATTAAGACGGTCTCTTCATGTATCAGTATTTGTTACAAATGTCTGCATAGACTGAACCCCTATTGTCAAAAGGTTATGTGCAAATTTTATTCTTACAGCAACAGTAGTTTTATTATCAAATTAGGTAATAAAAAATAAAAGAACTTGATAAAGGCTCATTATGTATGTATGTATGTATGTATGTATGTATGTATGTATGTATGTATGTATGTATGTATGTATGTATGTATGTATGTATGTGTATGAGAGAGGCAAAATAACACAGCATCAGTAAGTATGTATGCATTCAGAGCATTTTTTATATTTAGCTTTTTGAGAGAGTGAGTTTACAGTGCAATTGTAGTCTATATTGCTTAATAAATAAATAATGTGACTCTTTAATTATAAATTATATAGCTTTGAAACTGAATGAGTACAGTATGTGTTTTTGTAATTTCCATTGTCTGTTTTATTACTGTTTTCTCATTTGACAAAAATGAAGGCATTAAGATACATTGTTAAAAATAGCACAAAGAAATCTCTCTATCTCTCAGAGCATATTTTATTTTGATCACAAGAAGAATGGAATATTCCTGTCTTTGTCATGGTTATTTGTTTCCTATTTTAACACACATAAATTTAAACAGAATGTATTGCTAGTGCATGCTGCTTTGAGTGCAAAGTCAGATGTACATTAACTTAATACCTATGATCATATAAATATTATTTTAATTCTTCTCAATGTTGGTTCCTATATTTTTTTGTACATGATCTCTTCACCGAAATGAAAATGTTTGTTTTTTACATTTAACATTATTTTTCATACTTTGAAAATAAATATTTTTTTTCACATATGAAAATTTATATGAAATCAATTTCAGTGACTTAATCTACACACCAGTTGATTTGGAGTATAAGACACTTACTGATCAAAAAGTATCAACTTGTAGGCTGGCAGCTACTGTATTTTGTTATTTTTCTAGTTTGGATTTACTTTCTTTCACATCAGTGGGTTTAAGATAGTCAACTGTCTGTAAAATCTGTTGTGAAGCTTGAAATCTTAAGTTAATTACATTATGATGTCGTCGATGTGACGTCACTTTGTTTTGTTGGTACATGTACGTTGTAGTGTTATGAACACTATGAGAAACTGGATGTAAAATTATGTGCTTGAGATTTCTGCCGCTTACCAAATAATGAAAATGGAATACTCTTATGCTATTTTGATAAATGCAATAATAGTTTTGTTGAAGAAAACAAAAAAGTCAACAAATATGCATTGGAGCTCTATGAAAATCTGCTGTAAATCTGCCACGTAGTCTTCCTGTTGGAAAAACCGATGTGATCTCGTCAACTGAGTCATGCTAAAACAAGTCATTCATGAACAAACACTTTTCTTGATGTTCTGTATTTGATAGGAGGTCCCCTTGATCTTCAACCAGTGCAAATGGGTTGAATTTTGTTTTTAAAACTCCTTCAGCTGTTATCTGCAGTTTATTACTTTTTCGCATATTTTTCTATGTAATTAACCTTACATGTGGATGGCTGCTCAGATAAACATAGTGCAAGTAAATGCACACTAGTCTATGCATGATTTTGGATTGCTTGGATCTGTGACTATGTAATAATATAAAATTATAAAAGAGTTAAGAACTCAATCTTTCCCAAGCAATCAATCATGTTGGGGCAAAAATGAAACTCCATATGCCATATATGCCTGCGTATAAGATGAGTCCAGCTGCAAGCTGCACAGAACCCATGAGTCCAGCTGCAAGCTGCACAGAACCCAGATGTGCCATGGCGTAATGTGCTGGCAGATCTGGGTCTGTGCAGTCTCTCAGGAGTAATCACAGGAACAAACAGCACAGACCCTGATCTGAAGGTAAATTACGTTGGGCAGATCAAACTCTTTGTTGTTTGCAGTTTGACTCAACTTATAAGTGAGCACATATTAATGTAAAAGCTCCATGATTATATACAGTTATCAGTAGCAATTACAATATTTAAGGGAGCCATACTAGTTATTGTTGTTGTTGTTGTGGGCTTAATATAATTTTTCTGCACATGGCAGGTTATACATGGCAGCCAGTATAATTGCTGGAGGAAGAACCCATGGAATACACTAGGAAGAACTAATGAAAGCTACTGGCAAGCTTTCTCACATACCCACAAAGGTGAAACAGACTTAAACCCATACGGACAGTAGTGAGAGGGTGGTGATCTGTAAATGCAGGCACTTTAGACCACTCAGCCACATGGGACCCCACCATGAAAGTACCATTTTATATGTGAAGTTAATCTCATACTGGGGTACATTATACAAAGTAATACTAATGCATGCATGTAATATACATGTAATGGAATTCATGATCATACCTGACTTTTAAAAGGGACAGTGTTATACTGAGATACGGTATAATGAGGTAATGTGCTATATTGAGGCACATTAATATGAAGGGTCATTGTAATGTACTGTTAGATCAAGGTCTAGGTGGTGTTTGCTTGGAATCTTAAATATAAATGCATAGTTCCACCAATCTGCTGTGATGGCAGATCTAATTTTATCTGTTTTCAAATGTTATATTTATCTATATTGTGCTAAACGTATGTGCATGATTGTAAATTGTACTTTAAGATATTGGTTATTCATAAATAACATGTACAGGTATGCTTTGTTCATGATATTAGATTGTAAAAAATATGTTGACATAACTTTTGGAATTTATAATATTCTGGAAAAAGATTTGTTTACAGTTTGATTGGAATTTTCCATTGGAATGACTTAGGTCTGACAAGTGAAAATGTGTATTTGATAAATGAATAATTCAGTCCTGTCATAAACGAGTCTCTTGAATTCATTTATTATCAGATTTTACAGTTGTGTTCATTTATTGTATGAGTAGAATTTATTAATTATTCATTGGAATTATTAAGCGCTCATTGACTTTGGATTTGCACATTATTTTGGAATTACTGAGAACTTATACAGAGACATTCTGGATTGCATCATTGTGGTACATCAGGAGATTCAAGACTATTGAATTTCTTTCTGTTCTTATGGACTTGTCATAAGACATAGCATTATTTTGGATTTAATTCACAATACTGTAAATGTCTCATAAATTTTCACTTTGAAACTTAGAGAAATAAATTGTTTGTTGATTTTACTTAAATTCTTGGTTTCACTTCTTTCTGTTACATAACTTCAGTCGTAGTTGTAAGACAAAGTATGGTATGTGGCTGGAATGTGGAAGGTGACTTACCATTAGTTGTTGGTTAGAATGTTGGCTTGCAACTAGAAGGGATGGAGTTCAAATCCTGTCCAGACAAGGCTAGCTTTGCACCTATGATGTAAGCAAGGCACTTTTCTCAGATGCTCTGCCACAGTATAACCTTTCATGTATTGATGTGTCATAAAATGAACAATCAGTGATTGTAGCAGTGAATTTTTAAGATACATGCAAAGCATATATTTTTTTAAAGTACTGCTGCATACTGCATGATGTTTGAAGAATTACACTGTTAATTTTCTCAAAATTTCATTGGACAAATAAACAAATTTTATTATTAAGGTTTGAGTATTACTATAGTGCTTATCATACATAGGCCACCTCCTTCATCGCCTCTTGTTTTATTTTGCATTAGTGAATGAACAAATTCTGGGAATTTTGCCAGGGTAATTATTTATACCTCAGTAACTGACATGGCATCATCATCATCAGTTTGAATTCACTGGGATGGTGCCTGTAGCACAAGAAACAACATAGTCACTTCAGTGTTTATATTTCTGCTCTCTTTTTTTTCACACTATGTTTAATAGGATTACATTAGGTAAAGTTGTTTTTCTAGCTTGCAAACACTGACAGTGCAAGTTGTAGTTTAGAGGAATATGCAGTTAGGCTATATATATATATATATATATATATATATATATATATATATATATATATATATATAGACACACACACACACATAAAATAACACTCTCATACAGGTTAGAGAATTTTAATTCATATTCTACCTAGATTTAAACCAGGGTCTACAGGTAATCGGCACCCATCACCATGCCTGTAAGAACTCATCCCTATACCATCTTGAAAATGCACAAATCACCTAATGATGATATTACAGAGTTGGCAGAATAGGCATTGATGCATAGCAGACACACCCAACATGTCAACCTAGTAATTAATTCTCATCTGTTTACAGTCATTCCAATTTCCTGAGACAGAACTCAAATTAATGCTATTTATTTTGTATTTATAAAATTATGTTAGTATTATCAAGAATTCTCTTGTAGAACCAGGAATAGCACTTTCCATTTTGTCTGGTATATATTTGTAATCCTCTCTCTCTCTCTTTCTCTCTCTCTCTCTCTCTCTCTCTCTCTCTCTATATATATATATATATATATATATATATATATATATATATATATATATATATATATATATATATACCATTTCTCTTACCTGGTTGAAGATAAAGACACCAAAACAATGATATTACTCTTGTGGGTGAAGCTAGAGGTTTTATTTTGTAAAAATCTCATAACTTCTAAAAGATTGTAGTTTTGGACTTGAAAGATGATGTGTCTCATCTTTAACAGATTCAGCAGGCTTTTGGAGTACCAAATGCTAGTGAGGTGGAAGATGTCATAAGATAAAAACTGTTGAGATTCCCGCCCTAAAACCATATATAGGTTGGAAGGGCGTGAGGAGATGAAATTAGAGATACATTCAAACAGATTCATGCCCCTGGGATAGGATGCTTGTCCCAGGGTAATAGCTTGGACACTGCTAAGATTCCAAATTATACATACACTAAGTGAACAGGAAGAGTCCAAAACATGTTTTCATTTTTGCAACAATGGTCCATGCCTCTGGCCATACATACCTCTAGTGGCTTGGCTTTAAAGCGTATTTTTATTACCTTTCTAAATAACTTAAGCAGTATTATTTGTGGATTATGGAAGGAGTCCTGTTATTTCAGATCACTGTTTTCTGATTGGTTTGTAGCAGCCACAAAAGTGTACAAAAATTGGTATCCCACAAAATATACTTAATTCACCATAATTTTATTTGTATCTTTGTGTGTGCATTTATGTGTGTTTGACCGCCCAAAGGTTTTAATAAAATATGTGTGAAATGAAGGAATATATGGTAGCCACTCTGAAATGAAATTTGCTGTTTTGAGTTCTATAATGTACTGTAACAAGTGGGTACTTTCTGGATTCTGAAAGCGACCTGTAATTGTGGATTGCAAACATTTCAAAATATTCATTATTAAAAATTGTTGGGGGTTCTTTTTTCATTGACTCTAACTCAAGATGATATCAATTGTATTTAAAATTTTGAATAGTTTGATGCAAATACCAACTTTGAAATTTCCAGCTGTACATTTCCAGGTGTACATTTATGCTGTACATTTAACAGTGCTATCCTCATGTCCATTACCTCTGTTAAGTCATAACTTAATATATGGCGTTCTAGATCAAGAAGTTGTTTTTTCCTGCTTCTTTTCTGACATTTCTGTCTTTGTAACAATTTTTTAAGATAAATTTAAAAGTGACTGGCAACAACTTGTTATTCAACTGGCATATAAAACCAGTCACACAGGCATGCAGTAGTGTGTGCAGCGAAAACTAATTTTTAAATGTGATAAGTGATGCAGGAAACTTTTATGAAGATGGGTACAGAAGGGATACAGTACACTAGTCAGCTTCAATTTTATCACAGGAGAAATCATTGTTCAGTGTTAATCATAATGTTCACTGTGGCTGTACTGGTTTATAATGACCAGACATAGGTTAAATTCACCAGGTCTGTTGGTAGTAATTTTCAGTTTCCTGAAAATATTAACCTTGTATATGAACCTGGATCATAAGCCTCCTTGTGATAATTACAGCCCTGTATTTAGACTTGAATTGTCAGTCTTGTGGTAATTACAAATATGTCTACAGACTTGAATTATCAGCAACCTTGTGCTAATTACAGTTTTTTTATTGAGACTTGGATCATCAGCCTCCTTGTGATAATTACAGCCCTGTGAATCATTAGCCTGCTTGTGATAATTACAGCCCTGTATTTAGACTTGAATTATCAGTCTTGTGATAATTACATATCTGTATACAGACTTGGATTATCAGCCTCCTTGTGTTAATTACAGTTCTTTATTGAGACTTGGATCATCAACCTCCTTGTGATAATTACAGCCCTGTGAATCATTAGCCTGCTTGTGATAATTACAGCCCTGTATTTAGACTTGAATTATCAGTCTTGTTGTGATAATTACAGATCTGTATACGGACTTGGATTATCAGCCTCCTTGTGATAATCACAGCGCTTTATTGAGACTTGGATCATCAGCCCCCTTATGATGATTACAGCCCTGTATTAGACTTGGATCATCAGCCTTCTTGTGATAATTACAGCCCTGTATTAACACTTGGATCATCAACCTCCTTGTGACAATTACAGCCCTGTATTTACACTTGGATCCTCAACCTCCTTATGATAATACAGCCCTGTATTTACACTTGGATCATCAACCTCCTTGTGATAATTACAGCACTGTATTGACACTTGGATCATCAACCTCCTTGTAATGATTACAGCCCTGTATTTACACTTGGATCCTCAACATCCTTGTGATGATTACAGCCCAGTATTTAGACTTGGATCCTCAGCCCCCTTGTGATGATTACAGCCCTATATTTAGACTTGGATCATCAACCTCCTTGTGATATTTACAGCCCTGTATTTACACTTGGGTCGTCAGCCTCCTTGTGATAATTACAGCCCTGTGTTTACACTTGGATCCTCAACCTCCTTGTGATAATTACAGCCCTGTATTTACACTTAGATCCTCAACCTCCTTGTGATATTTACAGCCCTATATTTACGCTTGGATTGTCAACCTCCTTGTGATGATTACAGCCCTGTATTTACACTTGGATCATCAACCTCCCTGTGATGATTACAGCCCGGTATTTACACTTGGATCATCAATCTTGTGATGATTACAGCCCTGTATTTACACTTGGATCATGAGCCTCATTATGACAATTACAGCCCTGTATACAGACTGGAATTATCAGCATTATTATGAAATTAACAACCATAAACCTGGATCATAAGTCTCCTCATACATGTCATATGGACAGCGTTCTTTTGCATACCAGGGCCCAGCAACGTGGAGTGAATTGCCAACTGAACTTAGACACAAGGACACAGTGATCACATTCAAGAGGGCTCTCAAAACTCACTTATTTCGACTGCAAGAACAAACTTAAAGACCTAATAATGTTTCCTACCTGGAATATTCTCAGCATGTTTTTTATTTTTTAATGTTTTTCTAATTTCATGGTGTTTGTTTTTTGTAATAATACTATTATATGTTTTTTTATCTTATAGGTGTTGTCTAATGTTGTAAAGCACTTAGAGCTTCTAAAGATTAGGTGCTATACAAAGTCTTCATTATTATTATTATTATTATTATTATATTAACAGCCCTGCAAAAACATGAATTATCAGCCTGATGATATTAAGAGTTCTGTATGAAACTGGATTATCAGCTTGGGTTGGTTTATATAAGAATTTGTATAAATTACCAATTTATTATACTGGTTTTGACATGTTACAGTGAAACATGAATCTCTGTTTATTATTATGATATATTCTTTCATGATATCAATAGTTTCTTTTTTCTTTTCTTGGTTCAGATGAATTTAAATTTTTTAGAACAAGTTTTATTTACTTGCACTGGTTGATTTAGAAATTTTTGCATATTTTGTGGATAGGTATGGATGTAATGTGTAAGTTATCGAAGAAACAACTGTACATAATACATAAAGCTTGGAGTGTTACACAGGTTGTTATGGCATATTTGAAGGTATTGTAGCATAGGTCACAGAACAGATTTAAAAGAAAACGAGATACACCTTTCCCTAGCTATAACACCCTTCATTATAATATGGTTCAAGAAGTAGCACTATGGACCCCTTGACCAGAATTAAACCATTGTACTTAAATTGGTATGTGGAATGTGTGACAATATAGATGGTAAGAAAACAAGATATATCATTATTTGACCAAATTAAATGCACAAATAAAATGAATTGGCAAAAATATATTTAACTTACATAAAGTTAAATTATTACTCACGTTTTACTGGTGTTTTATTTATTCCCCCTAACAACATGAACACACAATCATCAAATTTTTTATCAGACTTCTACACTATACTGTTGTTCAGCATTTAATATGGTCAGTAGTTTATGATCAGTAGTTTATGAACCCTATTATTGCCACATGTTTGTTTGGTTTTTGTTTTCCCTTTGAAAAGACATACATGCTGCATCAGATTTTTGATCATTTTGGCACTCTAGTGGTTAGAGCATCAGATGTGAGAGATGATGGGTTCGAACCCCGGCCGAGTCATACCAAAGATTTATAAAAATGGTAATAACAGCTGCCTTGCTAGGTACTCAGCATTAAGAGGTTAATGTTAGGACTGGTTGGCCTGGTGTCAGGATAATGTGACTGGGTGGAACATGATGCTGCATGTCTGCAGCATGATGCCCCAGTGCTAGACATCACTATAAATTGCCACACTGCAGACATTGTAGCGATATGACTGAAACATTGTTAAAACTAAGTTAAAAATCCAAATCTCACACACACACACACACACACACACACACACACACACACAAACAGTAATGTACCACATCTATGGACCTAATCTATTTTTCTGTCTAATGCTGATATATAGACTTTGATTTTTTTAAATTTTATTTATTTGCATAGAGTATTCATTTACCAAAAATACTCTTGGGCCCAGGTGCAAACAACATAGACGCTGATTTGCTGTAACATAGTGTGCCAGCAGACCAGAGTATGTATTGTTTATCCTACTGATTGCTCCTAAAAAACTGCATAGACCCATATCTGCTAGCACAAGATGAAATGCATGATTGGGTCTGTGCACTTTGCATTTGAGTACATACAGTACCCAGTGAAATTAAGGCCCCAGTTTCAGTGAACAGGAATGCAGTACGTTTCATGAATTTTCATGAGTGATTTTATCCAGATATTTTCCTTATGCAAAGAACTTTAAGTTCCTTGTTTTAGTAGATTTAATTGACCTCATTAAGTATAACAGGACTCAGTTATGGTTCTCTCAGTGAACACACACGTGTTTCCTGCAAGATTGTGTTTGTTAACCAGCATGTCAGCTGGAGACAAACTTGGCTGCAGAATAAGTAGTAGGAAATAAGATTGTAATAGACCAAGTTATTAATGCAAGAACACAATGGAATTCATATTTTTTTGTGTAAAGCCTTAGAATTTAATCCCTTCCTCAAATTTCATTGCCATAAATTGGGATCAGGAAACTGACACTTTCAGTCCCAACTGTATTTGTGCATTACCTGGTTGTATCCAATGCTTAATATATTGGTATAAAATGAGACCTATTTAGGACTATGTTCAAAGGCAACCATCATTAATCATGAGATTTGTTTGCTTATATACAGTGATCCACAGTTTTTATTGAACTGTGTTCAATTTTTGAAATTAGTTTTCATCTTTATTAATTAAAATGGTTACTTGTCCTCCCACAGATAGTTCAGCTATTATTGTTTAGTGACCTTCAATGACCTTTATGCACAAAGTATTTGATAGTAGAATTTATAGGCACAGCAAGAAAACCATTTTGATATGTGACCTACATGCAAAAAATATTAATGTGAAAGTTTGCATTTATTTTTCATCCTCTCATTTTCAAAAAGCATAGTGGATATTGTGAAATGGTATTTATGTCCATGCATACATGTGTAATGTCCTGATTCATTTTCCACTCATGTTTGTGTAACATTCCTCTGAAGTACACCCCACTACACATGTAGAATCCACTCTTGAGTGGATCTGAGTGCAAGTTAAACCCGTTGAGAGAAGTAATAGAGGCAGGTGAATTCCATGGCATAGTTCATTGAATTACACACAACAGCATGCTGCACCAGTACAAATTATCATCAATACACTGAATGTACTGTATATACAGTTTTCAAGTCAGATAGGGAATTTAAAAAAAAAAAAGGAATCAATTTATAAAAAAGTTTTGTTGAGACTTTAAGTTCAGTAGAAGCATTGGGGATATTGTGAAGCAGTCTGTATGTCCGTTCATTTCTACATGTCTAATATACTGAACTCCTGCAGTATGTGATAAAGTCCATATTATTACGACTCTATGGGCTTAAATTAAGCATTAGAAAATAGTGAGAAGCAACAAGATTTGTAAAATTGAACAGATAATTTATTTCCCTAGAATACAAAGTGAAAATATAAAAAGAACTTATGGTATTGCTAATTAAATCCTAAATAATCAGAGATTTACTAAGACAAGTCCAAATAAATATGGTTCTGCATAAATTTTAGTGATATTCCAGATATTTCCAATGCTGAAGGTGTTGATGTGTCTGTAGTGGCCAGTAGTCTCTACTGTACTAATGTACTAATAACTGCATTGTAATTATGTGCCAGTCAGTCTTTTGTTGAATAACAGTAATATAATCCAAGGTTTCCTTGTTTGAATTCCTCCTACACTATGTAACACAGTCTGTATGTCCATTCATAAATGTGTGATGTCCTGAATTCCTCCTGCACTATGTAACATTGTATGTCCATTCGTACATGTGTAATGTCCTGAATTCCTCCTACACTATGTAACACAGTCTGTGTGTCCATTCATAAAGGTGTAATGTCCTGAATTCCTCCTACACTATGTAACACAGTCTGTGTGTCCATTCATAAAGGTGTAATGTCCTGAATTCCTCCTACACTATGTAACACAGTCTGTATGTCGATTCATAAATGTGTAATGTCCTGAATTCCTCCTACACTATGTAACACAGTCTGTAAGTCCATTCATAAATGTGTAATGTCCTGAATTCCTCCTACACTATGTAACACAGTCTGTGTGTCCATTCATAAAGGTGTAATGTCCTGAATTCCTCCTACACTATGTAACACAGTCTGTTTGTCCATTCATACATGTGTAAGGTCCTGAATTCCTCCTACACTATGTAACACAGTCTGTATGTCCATTCATAAATGTGTAATGTCCTGAATTCCTCCTACACTATGTAACACAGTCTGTATGTCCATTCATACATGTGTAATGTCCTGAATTCCTCCTACACTATGTAACACTGTATGTCCATTCATAAAGGTGTAATGTCCTGAATTCCTCCTACACTATGTAACACTGTATGTCCATTCATACATGTGTAATGTCCTGAATTCCTCCTACACTATGTAACACAGTCTGTATGTCCATTCATACATGTGTAATGTCCTGATTTCCTCCTACACTATGTAACACATTCTGTGTGTCCATTCATAAATGTGTAATGTCCTGAATTCCTCCAATACTGTTAAAGCTAGACATTCAAACATTGGGGCATTCTTGGTCTTATGATTATATATTGTGCTGACATTTGAGGAATTTTTGTTTCTATGCAGGGGTTGTAGTGTCATAGTATAGGGATGATTTTAGATAGATTTCAAATGACTCCTTAGTTGTTTGTCTCGCACATATGAGAACTGGCAAGTTTTAGTGTCTGTATTTTGCAACTCGCTCTCAACAATCTCATTTGGTTGGGCTGAGCCCATTCTAAAGTAATTTACCCATGAAGCTTTTGGTTTTCATTGACTCAGTGAAATGGTCCTTCGCTTTGTAGAGAAAATGCACTAAAGATTAGTTTGTTGTGAAGAGTAACCAAGGAACAGGCATGTGTGATCAAATAAGGAATCACAAATGGTTCATTTGTAGTACAGCAAATACTTCATAACTCTCATCAAACTTTTACAATTCTGGTATTTGAATGTAGTCTTATGTATTTATTTATTAGTTAAAAATTATTAAGATACTTATACATTAACGAGATATCTATCTCAGGTGAAAATTAGGTATTTCCAGTTAATCTTATATCAGTCCACTTGTAATAATACTTGTTTAGCTCCCATTATAAGTTTTTTAGTTTCATAATAGAAAACATTGATTAATGGGCGGTTGTGAAAGATAGCATGGAAGAACACTAATTGTATATAAAAAAATTTGAAGTGAAAGTAATACAGTCACTCAAATTGTTGTAAGGTCAGAAGTTGGATTTTGTTGTTTGCAACTTTTTTTTTTTGATAACCATTTACTATTACTTTAGTAGATTTTCCTGGTAATAAATATTAATAATTAAATAAAAGTTCAATCTAAATAAATTGATTAAGTTTTGGTTTTGATCTTAAGATGAGTTGCTGACAGTATTTTGTGTGCAGGGTCTGAGCAGCATCAAACGTGTAGATATCAAAGCCCGGGTTTTCAAAATAAATGCACTGTAAGAAATGTTCAAGTCCTTGTTTTCTTAACCTTTGCTAGTGTACTGTAACTAAATCAAACCTTTGCTAGTGTACTGTAACAAAATCAAACCTTTGCTAGTGTACTGTAACTAAATCAAACCTTTGCTAGTGTACTAAAACTAAATCAAACCTTTGCTAGTGTACTGTAACTAAATCAAACCTTTGCTAGTGTACCATAACTAAATCAAACGTTTTGTATCTGTTTGCAAAACAATTGCAGCAGGAAAAAATATCTGAGTATGTTACAGCAGACGCTATTTTGAAGGACCACCCCATATGCCAAAAAATTTATAGTCTCTTAAGACAAGTGGTCTCATGACAGTATTGTCACTATGTAATCAATAAGTTGGTACATTGCAAATCTGGTCCTGCAAGAAATGTGGTCTCACAGTGGTCTTATGGCAGTATTGTCACTGTGTAATCAATATATTGGTACATTGCAGATCTGGTCGTGCAAGAAATGTGGTCTCACAGTGGTCTCATGACAGTATTGTCACTATGGAATTGATAAATTGGAACATTGCAAATCTGATACTGCAAGAAAGGTGGCCTCAGTGGTCTTTGTAGACACATTTTACATTATTTGCAAAAACTTTTCTAGGTCACTGTTTGTTATCCCTTTGCTACTCAAAAGCAATGTTTGCAAACTGTTTGTATGTCACACATGTAAAGCATTTGCCAACAACTGGCAAACTGTGATTTTGGGAAAAATAAATATTTTGCAGCTTGATGGCAAGATAAAGGATAAATCAGAATCTATTCCAAGACAAGATTGTAGGATATGTGGGGAGTTTACCCAAAAATGATGATGAAAAATAATATCAGTACTTGAAAATGATGCATTTTATTTTCAAGTCCAACTTTTTATTCTTTACATTAACAGTTCTAGAATAGACCCTTGATAAATGTGCCTTATTATGGAGTTGGTTGGAATACTGATAAAACGGGAAAGCACCAGAACAGGTAAAGAAAGAAAATGCATGGTGAAGTAAGTCACAGGATCACACCTACTGCACACACACATTGGTTTATTCTAATTTTGATTCCTAAGGTCCATATTAGATTAGAAAATTTTCTTTCAAACTTTTGTTTTTTGTATTTAAAACACTTTAGGTAAAGTTAGGTGAAATTTTTCTTTATTTTGATATGACTCAATGAAACTGATAAATCTGGAAGGAAGTTATGACTTTAATTGTTGGCTTATATGTTGTAATGGACAAAAAGCAAACTGCTTTTTTCCACCAGAAGTTGGCTTATATGTAATGGACAAAAAGCAAACTGCTTTTTTCCACCAGAAGTTGGCTTATATGTAATGGACAAAAAGCAAACTGCTTTTTTCCACCGGAAGTTGGCTTATATGTAATGGACAAAAAACAAACTGCTTTTTTCCACCAGAAGTTGGCTTATATGTAATGGACAAAAAGCAAACTGCTTTTTTCCACCGGAAGTTGGCTTATATGTAATGAACGAAAAGCAAACTGCTTTTTTCTGCCGGAAGTTGGCTTATATGTAATGGAAGAAAAACAAACTGCTTTCGTTCCACCAGAAGTTTTTGTCAAGATGACTTATGCCACCATACACAGCTAATGTGTCACCAGCAGATGAAATGTAGGTGAATCATGGATTGACATTTTGTATCTAATATTTTATTTAATACTTGTATAATCTGATGTTTCACTTACTTCATTAAATACGCCAATTATAAGAAACTTATAGGTCCCCTGTATATCAAAAATGTAATTATATATTAACGTTTAAAGGCACATCAGTACCATAAGGGCTATATGGTTCAAACTTAAAGTGAAACTCTAATAAAATGAAGAATTGCACAAAATCATTGTGATGATAAACAAAAATGAGAAGTACCATATGTACTCGCCTATAAGTTGAGTCCAACTGCAAACAACAGATATCCTTTTCTAGTTAGATTATTAGTTAGTTCTCTTTATCCAGTCAGGGACATAAGGCTGCAACTATCTTCCACCATCTAGGTCGGTCTTGAGCAATGGCTTGTGCCTTGCCCTAGGAAGTCCCATCTTTTCCAACTCAGTCATCACTGTCCTTCACCATGTTGTCTTTTTTAATCCATATCTGCCATAGTATAAACAGCAGATCAGGGTCTATGTTGATTGTTCACTGATTACGCTTAACAAACTGCACAGAACCAGATCTTCCAGTGCATCATGTGAATGCAGATCTAGATCTGTGCAGCTTGCATTTAGACTCAACTTATGCAGGAGTGTCTGTTTTATTTGAAGGCAGAGGTAACGGGTTTTCAGCAGTTGCCTTGCAAGACAAGTTACTGCTTGGCTGTCAAATGTTCTAAATTCTAAACAGCAGTTTTATGTTAGTAGCTAAGCTACCATGTGTGTATTCACTCTGGATATACAGTTATGAATAAATGACAGTCAGACAGTAACTGCTGTCATGCGGCAGCTGGTGCAGACCATCTAATAAATGAAATAAGCTGCCTGCAGTAAGTAAAACCTTCTTGAGAGACAACAGGTATGAAAGACCACCTGTCTTGAGAGACCAGTTTATTCTTGCACAGACTTATTGATTATATGGTATTATGACCTGTCATGAGAGACAACCTTTTTTGAGAGACCATTATTTTTTAGCAGCAGGTGTGGTCTTTTAAGGAAGATTCTACTGTATTTATGTTTTTATTTCTATCCCCCTAACACAAAAAAGAGCCATGGCTAGTACTTCTGAAGTGTATACAGGCCACAGTTAATAGATGTAAATATTTGACTATTTAATTACTGCAGACTGATGGCTAAGAACCAGTCCTTGGCTGTTTGCAGATTTGTGTACAGACTACCATTTCATTCAGGAAATTAACCCCAGTCCTGATGTAGTACCTCAAGTGTTCATCAGTATTTTCTTGAGTTTGTGCTCGGAAACCATTACACACAGAAACATGAACAGACATAACAGATCCACATAAAATTAATATAACAAAGAGTGAACTAAACATACTGTATTATCCAGCTCTATCCTGTATGAAATTTGATGCCATCACCTGTGTGTAGTTAATTATGTTTATGAATTTTAAGTGTAGTATAAAGGTAATGTTAGTATGCTGTTTATAAAATTGGAGAAGAAATTTATATGTCACCATTGTCAATTTAATGGAGGAAATGTGGTTAATATATTACCATAGAGTATTTTGTGCAATAAAGCAGTATGATTCATTTATGATTGACTTTGTTATTTTTGTTCTTGTTTGTTGTTGATGCTGTATATTGTCAGATTAAAATCAAACCCCCTCATGTCCTAGCTCTCATCAACACAGACCCTGTTTTAATTAATAGACCTATTTCACAATCATGTGTAAAAGTTGTCTCCACTTTGCTTACAGTGTGTCAAGATTATTTTATGTAAGAGTTGTCCCCCTTGCTGTGTCTTAGTGAGGATAAAGATGTAAAGCCATTGCATGTCACCAGAGTTATGTGGCGAATATGGTGAAACATTAAAGGTTGTTCTAAAACAAAAAAATATTTTGAATTGAAGGAGCGACATCCAGAATGCAGTTTATATAGAACATTTTGACCATAATGTTTTAAGAAAATACATGTGTTACCAGGGCCCCAGGTGGCCTATTAGTCTAAAGCACTCACCTTTACCAATCATTGCCATCTCACCTCTGTCCACTTGGGTTCAAGTCTCAGGCTCGACCTATGTGGGTATACGAGAAAGCCTGTGGGTCAGTGATTCTTCCCTGGATTTCTTGGGGTTCTTCCTTCACCAGTTAGATTGGCTGCCATGTGTAGCCTATCCTGTGCTGAAAAATGGCATTAAACCACATAACAATATCATGTGTTACCTTTATCTTTTATTTCATTTACCTTTTACTGAATTTTAATATCATTATCTTTTATGTTTTATCTTGGTGTACGGTATATACTCACTTATTAGACTAGCTGCATTGTTATCTACTATTGCATAATGAGCTGGGATCTGTACAGTTTGTTAGGAGTGATCCATCCATCCATCTGTCTGTCCATTCATTAGTTCCTCTGTCTATCCCATGTTTTCTTAAGCATTTTTTCTTAAAATCTTGCATGTGCTTTTACCCAGTGCTAGAGATAGAAGCCAATCAACTTTGAGGCAAGCTAGATGTGTTGAGGTGTCTTTTGATGTTTAGAATTTTTCACATTCAGTATTTTGTTATGTTACCATAATAATAATTGTAAATAGTACTTAGATGGAGAGTACTGGATCATAAATGGGGGACCAAAGGGATATATCATTTACAGATAACTCTTTTTTTAAATTTGTTATGGTAAGTCAGAGGCTCAGCCATTCATCAGATGTCTGTTTTTAACAGTCATTAGGGTGAATTATTGCTTTTTTCATCAAACAATCATCATTTAGGCTGCAAAAGATTGACAGTGATTTGGTTGTCAAATTAAAAATGGATTAATAAGGTCACTGATCATTACAGGTCTTCATACAAGCAGCCAGACTTTTGGAATGTGTTGCTGATAGACCTTACGGAGCTCCATATACATTTCTATTCGTACAGCTCATAGACAATTTCATGGATTTTATGGATTTTCAATAGGAAATCTACAATCCATAAGAAAGCTTAGACACCATGAAATAGCTATTGATTTCATGGATTTTCAATAGTAATTCTAAAATCCATAAGAATTACCGAGGTACCATTCAATAACTGTTGATTTCATGGATTTTCAGTAGGAAATCTACAATCCATAAGAATAGCTTAGATACTATTAAAAATTAATTGATTTTGTGGATTTTCAGTAAGAAATCTTCAATCCATAAGAATAGCTTAGATACCATTAAATAGCTATTGATTTCATGGATTTTCAGTAGGAAATCTACAATCCATAAGAATAGCTTAGATACCATTAAATAGCTATTGATTTCATGGATTTTCAGTAGGAAATCTACAATCCATAAGAATAGCTTAGATAGTATTAAAAAGCTGTTGATTTCATGGATTTTCAGTAGTAATTCTACAAGCCATAAGAATAGCTTAGATACCATTAAATAGCTATTGATTTCATGGATTTTCAGTAGGAAACCTACAATCCATAAGAATAGCTTAGATACCATTAAATAGCTATTGATTTCTTGGATTTTCAGTAGGAAATCTACAGTCCATAAGAATAGCTTAGATACCATTAAATAGCTATTGATTTCATGGATTTTCAGTAGGAAATCTACAATCTATAAGAATAGCTTAGATACTATTAAATAGCTATTCATTTCATGGATTTTCAGTAGGAAATCTACAATCCATAAGAATAGATTAGATACCATTAAATACCTATTGATTTCATGGATTTTCAATAGTAATTTTAAAATCCATAAGAATAGATTAGATACCATTAAATAGCTATTGATTTCATGGATTTTCAATAGTAATTCTAAAATCCATAAGAATAGCTTAAAATATCATTAAATAGCTATTGATTTCATGGATTTTCAGTAGGAAATCTACAATCCATAAGAATAGCTAAGATACTATTAAAAAGCTGTTGATTTCATGGATTTTCAATAGGAAATCTACAATCCATACAAATTGCTTAGATACCAGTTATGTAGCTGTTGATTCATGACCTAGAAACAGATCACTATAACACTGATATCATCACTGATACTTTTCAATCATTAAATTCTATCACATTTTGATGGATGAGAAAAAACTGCATGGGAGAGGTATTGGTGTGTGTGTGTGTGTGTGTGTGTGTGTGTGTGTTAGGGTACAGTAATATTTTCAAGATTTCATTGTGCCAAGGCAAGGAGAGTAATATGCTTTGCCCAATATGATGGTGGGAATTGAACCTACATCCATGTGGTCATGAGCCAAGCATCACAACCAGTGGACCACGCTAACTCTGAGCATTCGATTTAGGGATCCCAAAGGTTATACATGTGCTATTTTCAGGGCACCTAAGTTCTGACAAAACAGCTGAAAAAAAATCTAAAACCTTATGCTTGACTGACATCAAGATTTTCATATAAATTCAAAGGGATTCAAATTTAAAGATGACTTGGCCATACAACAATGTTAGCTTATGGTATGCACTTGCATCAGTCATGTATCAGTTGATATTTTCAGCTCCCATAAATTACTTGACCATTTTCAACCAAACTTGACAGAAAGCATCATCACGTGAAGTCATTAAGAGATGCTAATTCAGTATCAGCTATGGCTGCAGTTACTAAAAATAGAAAATCCTTTGAACAACTTCTTCATAAAAGCTTCCTAGCTGGAAGGCCTTTCAAATTGTATGCAAATGATATTTATCCAGCATCGAATGTATCAGTTATCTTGCAGAATTTACTGTCCCCTCTCCATTAAAAAAACCCCCCAAACTTATCTCAAACTTCTCAATAAAATTTGACCAATTGGCAAGAATACATTTCAGGACTTGACCAACTGTCATCAAATATGGGCCTTTGTTGCTATCAGATCCTTGGCAAATCCAAAAAAAGAATTAATTGGCCAACTAAATTTTCAACTTGTCTCTTGCTGCAGGCGATGGGTTTTTCAGGTGTCCAAAATTTTTGTGTGAAATTTTATTAGTTTTCTAGTCTTCATTTTTCTTGTAGTTCTTTAATGTCCATTTTCAAAATAAAACTAAACTCTTATTCCAATTCATATGTACCAGGGTAATAGGCCATTGCTTGTGTGGTCTATGCATGCATTAATTAATATTAATTAAACAACAATCCTTAATGAAAACACTGACAATTTGATGTGGTCATTATTTTTTGATGTACTTTAACAAATTTCATAAATATTCAAAAGGAGAATAAAACTGTAGCTTCAACAAAAATGCGAGAAGTTATACTGATAGAGTTTGAATGAAATTGCTCAAATTTCTGAGATTTTATCTCACACTGCTCTAAATTCTTTGAAATTTTTTCTCATGCTTTGAAAGGTTATAAACTCAGTCCAGTTTTGAAGGATATCAATGTAGATTTGTAGAGGGTTGTCTGCATCAGTTGTTGCATGAAGCCAGTGCACAGTCATTACCTACTGCTGACTCAGTATAATAATATACTTTTTAAACTGACAGGAACAATTACCATGAAATGTGAAGGTATTGTACATTTTGTCTCCACAACTAACAGCTAACATGTTGGGGTTCATTTTGTCTCTGGAATTAACAATTACTATGTAAGGATTCATTTCGCCTCTGGAATTAACAATTAATATGTAAGAATACATATTGTCTCTTTAACTAATCATTAACATGTAAGGGTACATATTGTCCTTGCAAATAACAATTAACATGAAAGTATACATTTTGTATCGACAACTAATAATTAACATGTAAGGGTGCACTATCTCTCCACAAGTAAAAACAAAAGTCAGCAGAGAAAAAGGAATACAAATCATGTAGTGGATGGTTCAGTAAGGTTGCTGGTATCAATTTCCCTTTAAAGTAAAAATTTGTTTTTGAAAATTCAGTGGGCTTTGTCTTTGGGTTTTAAGTCATACATTTTTAAATCCAATGAGCTTTGTCTTTTGGTTTTAAATCGTGGTTTTACAAATGTTTCAAACTGATTATTATGATATTGTAGTTTCTTTTCTTTTTCATGATTTTATTTTTTTTTTTAAATTGTACGTGCTTAAATTTGTTGTTCTGCCTCTATGATAGTTTGCATATTTATGGGTTTTTATTTTGTCGATTAAATTCTATGTGGATTAACCACTTTGTCGACTAACCTCATTGTGGATTAACTTTTTCAAATACCTCAGATACAGAACAAAAGTATTACGGTATGAGAACAACTCAAACACCAGTATTACAGTATTACATTAAAAGAACAACTCAAACACCAGTTATGATAAATTCTTTTCAATGTTTTGTTGTCTGATCAACATTCAACAGTGCTGACACAACCAACAACACCAAGCAAATCAGTTTTTGTAACATTTTATTATTTTTACTTAAACCACTGTCCATAAAGTTGCACCATCACGAGGTTGTGATGATAATCTAAAGTGAATGGTGCCATAATTCCATGTAAGAACCAAGCACTGTCCCCAATGCTCATGCCGTCAGCAAGCTGTGGCAACCTTTGGTGTGTATAGTGGAGGAAAGTGGCTTAAAAAAATGTGTGAGAGATCAATTCTAATTAGCTATGGCTTTGAAAAGGCTGGACTTGTGTAATTGTGCAATTTCTAACTTATTAACATGAGAAACATTTGTGTGTACCAAGAGACTTGATTCTTATAATGTTTATTGAGTGGTTTTGTCCAAAAATCAGTGAAGTATGAGCTTTGGTATTGTACTGTGACTAGTGTATATGCATAGTGTTTAATTATCATTGTGCTGTAATTAGCATATATGCATAGGGTTTAATTATCATTGTGCTGTAATTAGTGTATATACATAGTGTTTAATTAGCATTGTGCTGTAATTAGCATATATGTATAGTGTTTAATTATCATTGTGCTATAGTTGGCATATATGCATAGGGTTTAATTATCATTGTGATGTAATTAGTGTATATACACAGTGTTTAATTAGCATTGTGCTGTAATTGGCATATACGCATAGGGTTTAATTATCATTGTTCTGTAATTTGCATATATGCATAGGGTTTAATTATCATTGTGATGTAATTAGTGTATATACACAGTGTTTAATAAGCATTGTGCTGTAATTGGCATATATGCATAGTGTTTAATTATCATTGTGCTGTAATTGGCATATGTGCATAGTGTTTAATTAGCATTGTGCTGTAATTGGCATATATGCATAGGGTTTAATTAACACTGTGCTGTAATTATTATAATGCATAGTGTTTAATTGGCATTGTGCTGTAATTAGTATATTTGCATAGTGTTTAATTAGCATTGTGTTGCAGTTATTATAAAACATAGTGTTTAATTATCAGTGTGCTGTAATTAGTATATATGCATAGTGTTTAATTATCAGTGTGTTCTAATTCATATGTTTGCATTGAGTTTAATTAGCATTGTGCTGTAATTAGTATATATGTGCAGGGTTTTATTAGCACCGCTATAATTACTATATTAGCACTGTGCTCTAATTACTTAATATGCATATTGTTTAATTAGCACTGTGATGTAATTAGTGTATATGCGTAGGGTTTCATGGATTAAAGTTTTCATGTTCCTTTGGATTAAAAATGGGTGGATAAATTGAACTGTGCTTTCAGGAGGATTTAAATGTTGGCAGGAATTTTTGTGACCTGTAATTATAATTGTAAATGCTTGCATTTATCTTTGCTTTATGTAGATTACTCATTGAGACTGGTTACAACTGTGGTTAAGTCTGAAATCACAGAGAATTGCATAGAACAAAGAATGTACAATTTTGTGAAAAAAATACTTTTAACTGCAGTTGAACTTGAATGATGGATCATTGTAATTAAGTATTATGTTCGATTTTCATCCATGATTGTATTTTTTTTTTCATCTTTGGTAATACAGTACTAGTGCTTCTATCTTCTCTCTGTCCTTACAGATTACACAGCACATATTGATTTAAGACTGCGAGATAAAAAAACAGTGATGCAATACTTTATACAAGCATTTCCATTGAAACAATGTCAGGTGCTTTTTAGTCTTTTGCTTTTCAACATTGGTTAAAATAACAGAAACAATTGTAAAATAATCAGATTAAGAAAGTTGAATTACCAGATAGGCAGGCATTGTCAGTCGCTATAATTGGGCAATATGACTTATTATTTGTTAGCCACAAATATTAAAATTCAAGGTTTTTTTTTGACAGTAGGAATGTTTATTGGCTGTGTATTTTAGGAAAATATTTTTCTTTCTTATTTTAGAAACGTTTAGAGCAGCTGCTGAAGCGGGGCCAGTGGACATTCTAAAGTTATATAATGCCAAGGGAAGTCTTATGAACATATCACCGCGTTTACCAGAAAACACACCGAATGATCGCTACAGACTGGAGGTTGTGGCAGTTCACTGTCCTGGTAAGATGTTTTTGCTTCAGAAAGTGAGCGAGAAATGCTTCTGAAAACGTCTTGTACAGTACTGTATTTATCAGTGTGTGATGCTTATCCAAAGAATGGCACGGAATTATTGCTGTATTTATCAATATGTGATCCTGTTCCAAAGATTGGTAGGGAATTATTACTGTATTGATCAATGTATGATGCTTATCCAAATATTGGTATGGAATTATATTAAATGCCCTATTCATGATTTGTTCCCAATAAAAACACCTTCTTTGCTTTTGATTTTCATGAATTTTTCACCACTAAAGTTATCCTTTTTTGTAATATCACAAGAACTGTTGCATTTAATGGTTACCTTCACACACAAAAAAGTAGAAACAGGTAGTATATAAAACAGGAAAGAATGTAAAGTTACTCGTTGTCATGTACCACGCAGCTTCAGAGAAGAATCTGTACTGGAAAAATATTGTAATAATTCTTTTCCAGCCATCCTCCTTTTTCTTCATTTGTAAACTGTGTTTTACACTTAACAAAAATACAGATTTTGGCAGAATTTTGATTGTTACAAAGCTGCATTATCACTTGTAGCAATAGTGCCACCCCAGTGTGTCTGTCCACCATGACAAAGCTGGTCATCACTTTTTCTTTGTCACTGCTTGGTGGAATTCCATGGATCTATGGAAGCTTGAGATGTAGTTGGTTGTTGTTGTTGTTGATGTGGGGTTTAATGCCATTTTTCAGCACATGATAGGCTATACATGGCGGCCAGTATTAATGGTGGAGGAAGAACCCGGGAAAACCCTGGAAAGAACCACCGACCTACGAGAAGCTACTGGTAAGCTTTCTCACATACCCACATTGGCTGAATCCGAGACTCGAACTGGCGCAGACAGAGGTGAGATGGCAGTGATCCGTAATGGAGAGCGCTTTAGACCACTCGGCCGCTCGGGGGCCCCTGAGATGTGGTTGGTGTAGATGCACTGTAAGGTTTGACTTTTTTCTTTGGGTCTAATCATTTAGAAATTTCTTAATAAATTACATATAAAAAATAGAATAAGTATTTTGCCAATCATGTTCATTGTTACTACTTCTCCCACACTATTTTATTGATACTGTGTACGTTAGATCAGTGGGTCGTGACAATGCATAATAAGATTTGATATTTTCACTCCAAGTCGATTTTGAGGACATTTTTGAACAGTTTTGAAGAAGGGTATTTTGGGGAATTCACTTCATCATCACTTCATCTTGCATATTCAGAGAAGGTAAACAGTAAGAATTTATTTTTTCCTCAGACCCAATTTTGGGGAAATTTCTTTAATAAAATAATTAAAAATTGGTGAATCTGAGAATTCAGCTTGTTTATTTGGTTTTTATCCTAGTCTTTGAAACGTTATTGAAAGACAAATGTACAGGAAACATTCTGGTCTTTCATTGCATCAAAGATCTAGAGGGACACAAGGAATGTATGTTGTGTGTAATATAAGAAAAACATTTTTATGAAGTGCTGTAGGATATGCATGTCTGTTGCTACATGTACATCTTGTCTAAATTGAAATTTATTAGTGCATTAGGATATGCATGTCTGTCAAAACAGTGCATTAGGATATGCATGTCTATCAGTGCATGTACATCTTGTCCAAATTGAAGTTTAATAGTGCATTAGGATATGTATGTCTGTCATAATAGTGCATTAGGATATGCATGTCTGTCATAATAGTGCATTAGGATATGCATGTCTGTCATAATAGTGCATTAGGATATGCATGTCTGTCATAATAGTGCATTAGGATATGCATGTCTGTCATAATAGTGCATTAGGATATGCAGGTCTGTCATACTAGTGCATTAGGATATGTATGTCTGTCATAATAGTGCATTAGGATATGTATATCTGTCATAATAGTGCATTAGGATATGTATGTCATAATAGTGCATTAGGATATGTATGTCTGTCACTGGACGTACAGCTGATCAAAACTGAAATAGAATAGCTCAATACGATATTATGTCTGTCATTCCAGGTACATCTAGTTAGAATAATTATATTGGACATGCATGTCTGTCACTGCATATACATCTCAATTGGAATACAATTCTTTAAAATAGCTAGAATTAAGTTAGTATGGTAATATTGGAATACTTATGCAAATAGGACAAGTTTTTTGGTAATTGTTTTGGATATGCATGTCTTAAGTCAGGCATATTGTGTTAATGGTATTGTCCATTCACCTGTCTGTCCATTAACATTTGGAAGTATAATTATGTAGTGGCTTGAGAGACTTTTGTGAAACATTTCTCAACTATATATATCATGACAGTGTGTCGCATAGCTTAATCACACAGTGTGTCACATAGCATAATCACAGTGTGTCACATAGCATAATCACACAGTATGTCACATCCCATAATCACACAGTGTGTCATATACCATAATCACACAGTGTGTCGCATACCATAATCACACAGTGTGTCACATACCATAAGCACACAGTGTCACATACCATGCTCACACAGTGTGTCACATAGCATAATCACACAGTGTATCACAGCATAATCACACAGTGTGTCACATACCATAATCACACCCCTTGAATCAAAGTCAGGACCACATGAAGGGAAAATATACTTACTTGACACATATACCCGGTACTTGTTTAGAGTATAACATTTGAACTATTTAACATATTTTAATGGAACTTTAGCCAGTCATATATCATGTTTAGATACATGTTTCCATAGCAATGCCCCCTACCTCAAGGTGATGGTTAAAGCAAGGGAAAATGTATATCTGCTTTATATTTTTGCCCAGAGAACAATTTTTGAGCCACTTTGGATATTTTAATGAAAGTTTAATAAGCTTGTATATCATGACTAGATAGCATGCCACATAACCTAGTGATGCATGCCACATAACCTAGTGATGCCACCTGTCTCAAGAGTCATGGTCATGAGAAGGGAAAATATAAATTAGTGACCTCTATCCATGTATGGATATAACCTTTGAACTGATAAAGATATTTTAATGAAGTTTAAGTCTATTACACATTTTGATTAAACAGTGTTGTTTTTAACCCCCCACCTCAAAGTAAGGGTCACAACACATTTTGACTTAACAGTGTTGTGTATACCCCTGCCGCAAAGTAAAGTGCACAACATTGTAAGTCAGTGACATGTTTCCTTATCCTGGCTATCACTTTTTAACCCCTACAGATATTTTCATGAAACCTTGCCTAAGTCCACACCCTACCTTAAAATAGTAAAGTCCCTAAGTCAGTGATAAAAGTCATTGGCAGGAAGAATGTGCGTGTAGCTTGTGCCATTTTGTAAACTGGTTGAGACAAGGGAAACAGGTTTGACAAGGAAAATAACTCTGAAAGATATAGTCAGTTTGAAGATTTCTTAAGGGAGCATTCTATATTATGAACTTTTCAGAAAGTGACAGGTGTATGATGAATTGTTTACATTTGCAACATGGACAATGGAGAGAATGTTGGGATATTTCAATGTTACTTTCATGTAATGTGGCTGATATTTCATTGGATATTGTACTTTGTAGATACTGTATGTGATCTAAGCACACAACTAACTAAAGTGACTGCTCCTTTGTGCTCTTAAAATCAGCCTGAATTCATCTATTGTACACTATATTTAGATATTATTAAAACAGTGAAAATGAATTTTGCCAGACTAGACAATACTAGCTCTGAAAAGTGCAACAACTGAATTACAAAATACATGTGTGTAAATACTAT
This sequence comes from Sinohyriopsis cumingii, assembly GCA_028554795.2. Classification (NCBI taxonomy): domain Eukaryota; kingdom Metazoa; phylum Mollusca; class Bivalvia; order Unionida; family Unionidae; genus Sinohyriopsis; species Sinohyriopsis cumingii. The sequence goes on from CM068838.1 coordinate 85,008,029, forward strand.
ATAAAAAAAACAGTTGTCAACTCTTTATTTTACAATTTTCCTCTGAAGACTAGGAAGTGAAAAATAACCAAACAGAGCTAGCATTTTTTATAGGGGCACATCTAATGTAAGGCCAAGCTGTATACTTTATAATCCAAATTACACCCATCAATTATACACCAAAATAAAGGAAACTAAACTTTTTTTAATAACAATACCTGAGATTTACATGGCTTTTTTAAGTGGCAAGTATAACCAGGGAAGAAAAACTGGAATATTCTTTATCTTTAGAGAACTAATCATAAGCAGAATACAAAACTATACAGTGCCAACTAAATAAAATGACTTGATAAATGATATGAAAAGTAAGACAACAAATTATTTTTAGCTTTTGTGAATACTTTCAAAAGCAATTTTAGCAATCAAAAAAAAAAAGAATAACTTTTCTTCCTTGAATTTGTACGGTTGTATAGAGTCTGTATATCACTAATATAATGTTATGCAAATTTTCTTTTCACTCTTTTGATAATTTCAGGCCCTGGGTGGCAGAATCTTCAGGCTCGGGTCAGTGAATTGTGAGACCCTGGGTCGCTGAATTGTCTAAGGCACTTGCCTTAACACATCACTCACACCTCAGTTCTGTGTGAGTTTGAGTCTCACTTCAGCCAGCATGGATATGTGAGAAAGCTTGCCAGCAGTTTCCCATTATCAGTTTTCCATCCATCAGATATACCAGTCCCTATGTATAGCCTATCATGTGCTGAAAAACGGCATTAAACCCACAAAACTGAAGCCAATCCAGACATCTGACTGGTACAGAAAGCAAAGTTTTATGGGATATTTGAACATTTTCTTCCATGTGCATTGATACAAAATGCCAAGAAAAGTTTGAGGGTTAACTTTTACCAAACAGGTAAACATAATTGATTGAACCCCAAAATAATTGATATGATCTTCATTGTTTTCCCCTTCAGCTTATTTAGTTATTACTGTTCCTGTCATTTCTTGTGAAAACATGTCCAAAGCATTGTCATAAAGTTTTTACTTAGGTTTTTGTATTACATTCCATTCAGTTGACCATGAATATTCCAAAACTATGAGCAAGAAAATTTGTCGCACTTACATTTATTTTTGTGTAGGATAGCTTTATATTCTGTAAGATTTTTCATCTATCTCATTCTGATTTCATGGCATGTTTTCAAAGTACACTGTATCATGGTGGAGTCTGCTGTCATAGATATCTCATGCACGTTTAACCCTGCCGTCATCGATATCCCATACATATTTGATCAAGTTTTTATAGATATCTCTTGCATATTTGATCCTACTATCATAGATATCTCGTGCAGATTTGATCCTACTGTCGTAGATATCTCTCATGCATATTAGATTATGTTGTCATAGATATTTCATGCATATTTGATCCTGCTGTCATCAGAATCTATCATGCATATTTGATCCTGCTGTCATAGATATCTCTCATGCGTATTTGATTCTATTGTTATAGATATCTCATGCATATTTGTTCTACTGTCATAGATAATTCTCATGCATATTTGATCCTGCTGACATAGATTTCTCTTGTGCATATTTGATTCTATTTTCAATGATATCTCATGCTTATTTTATGTCATAAATAGCTCTCATGCATATTTGATCCTACTGTTATACATATCTCATGCATATTTGATTCTGTTGTCATAGATATTTCATGCATATTTGATCCTACTATCATATATATCTCTAATGCATATTTGTACCTACTGTAATATATATATATATATATATATATATATATATATATATATATATATATATATATATATATATATATATATATATATTTGATTCTACTGTCATAGATATCTCATGCATATTTGACCCTACTCCTGTCATAGATATCTCTCATGCATATTTGATACTACCATCATAAAGATATGTATATTTGATCCTATTGTCATAGATATCTCATGCATATTTGACCCTACTGTCATAGATATCTCCCATGCATATTTGATACTACCATCATAGATATCTTATGCATATTTGATCCTACTGTCATAGATATCTCATGTATATTTGATCCTATTGTCATAGATATCTCATGCATATTTGATCATACTGTCATAAATATCTCTATTGCATATTTGACCCTACTGTCATAGATATCTCTCACGTATATTTGATACTACCATCATAGATGGGGGCCCCGAGTGGCCAAGCGGTCTGAAATGCTCACTGTTCCGGATCACTGCCATCTCACCTCTGTCTGTGTGGGCTCGAGTCTCAGGCTCTGCGTTGGTATGTGAGAAAGCTTGCCAGTAGCTTCTCGTGGGTCAGTGGTTCTTCCCGGGGTTTCCCAGGGTTCTTCCTCCACCAGTAATACTGGCTGCCATGTATAGCCTATCCTGTGCTGAAAAATGGCGTTAAACCCTACAACAACAACAACAACAACAACCATCATAGATATCTCATGCATATTTGATCCTTCTGTCATAGATATCTCTTTACCCTACTGTTATGGGTATTTCTTCTGCATATTTGATACTGAAGGTTACAATACTTTTAATCAGGAATGTATTTTAGAATTTTCTCTGATTGAAAACATTTTTTCTAATAATATTAGTACTGGTCCCCTTTTGGATAGAATATCAAGATGTCAGATCTGTATGTGTAATAGACGGTGTTGACAGATGGTAATTATTTTATCTACTGTACACACTCACTTATAAGTCCAACTGCAATCAGCATAGACTTTGATCTGCCATTGCATAATGGCTTGTCGATCAGGGTCTGTGCTATTTGTTCCACTGATTAATCCTGACAGACTGTACAGACTAGTATCTGGTGCTGCGTTTTGAAGTGGCAGATCTGGGTCTGTGCAGTTTGCAGTTGGTCTCTACTTATAAGTTAGTATATAATTATTAATGTCATGAAAATATGGTACCTTATCAATGTGATGTAATTGAATGAAATAATAATTTTTCCCCAAAATCATTATTAAAACTGAATCATTTTCACATTTATCATGGCACATGTTTACTGTTTTGATTATCCAGGTTTCGTATTGAATTTGGTTTACCTTGTATACGTCTGATTGTTAAAGAGACTGAATAATGTACCTTTTTAGAAAACTACACTGAAATATGTCTTAGATTAGAACAGAAAATGTCTTACATACAAGTATATAAGCCCTGAGAAAACCATTATAGAGAGATATTTTATTGCTTTACATGAGGTAGTTAAGTCATTATTTATTTACACCAAACCAAATTTATGTAAACTTAACAACTGTCATTCACACTCTGGTTGACACAAATTTGTAAACTGTGTCTAAATTAGGCCATGCATTTTGAATCATTGTAGAGTTCTGTTGTTTGTGTTTTCCCATTGGTTTATCACATTTAACATGGAATTGTGAAATCAGAAGAGGTCCTATTTTAGTATGTATGTTTAGGTGGTGTATTTTTAACTTACTGTATCATGTACATGTATGCTGCTTTTCGTGCCACTTATGTATCCATTATTCTGGAAATAAATCATAATTTTACTAGATTGCAAAATTAACTTGAAAAATAGAAAGATTGAATTCAGTCCAGGGAGGCATGTGTGGAATAATGCCTTATTAAATCACTTTTATTAAATACATAAAATAAATAAATATATATATATATATATATATATATATATATATATATATATATATATATATATATATATATATATATATATATATATATATATATACACAAACACACACATTTTTGTAATTCTTGTTTTGAGTAGCCACTCCTGCCACAAAGGCATACGATAGGATAAGAGATGTGTGCTCAAAAAAGATTATTTTTATGTGAGTTTTGACAAAAAGATGGGTGTATGGTTATTTAGGCATTTGCAAGTATTATATGGAATACATTGGTGTAGTGCTAAATAATTGACCAAACTCAATGAAGAAGTGAGGGAACACATGTTACTCAGATGTGGGGGAGAGTGGCAACCACAAAAAGGTAATTGAATGTGCAAAAAAGCGAGGGTAACATTGTTCCCATGCATTCCCATAGTATTTGACTTATATATAGGCACCTTTCCACAAAGGACTCATTTATTTGCTCCTTGGTTGTTCTTTATAGAAATTTCACTCATATAGAGTTGTTGATTAATGAGATGTTTACATCAGGATGACAACACTTTAAATTTACCATGCATACTTGCCTATATGTCATGTCCTAAAACTGCTGACAACATAGACTAATGATCTGCTGTGACACAATACGCTGGAAAATCAGCGTCGTCATTGTTGGTTCTACTGATTATTATTACCATACCGCATAGACCCAGATCTGCCAACAAATTTTGTGACATAGTTCGGGGTCTCTGCATTTGATGCTTTAATGTGACCTGTAAGCAAGTATATATGGTAAGTTTAGACCTTGCACAAAGGCATTGACTGCTGCCTTTTTATACATCCATGAATCTCCGTTATGTTTATGAGAAGATCCTTTTAGGTTACACATGAGAGCGATCACAAACATAGTCGATTATCCAATTAAAAGGATGGATCATATCTTTCTATCAATCAAATTCAAAACCAAAGATGTTTGAGTTTACTAGTTAAACACTTTTTTCAGGAAAAAAAGCCAGACTTTTCTAAGAATACAAATCTAAGGCTAATGTTTCTCGTAAACAGTATAATTAATGATCTGATACATTTTGGGTTCTTCTTGAAAGAATATTTCATTGGAAAGGATTGCCACATAAAAACACACCAGATGACCTTATGAGATGGTCTTACTTCTATCGTCTGTAACATATATGTTGTTGTTGCTTCTCCTAAACTGCATGGAGGATTGCAATGAAACTTAACACACACACACATTCATTCCAGAGTCTAAATAAAAATGGGGCTACTCTGATATCTATTATGGTTGCCATGAATCTTTGCACACATATTCATCCCAGAGTTTAAATAAAAATGGGGCTACTCTGATATCTATTATGGTTGCCATGAAGCTTTACACACACATTCATCCCAGAGTCTAAATAAAAATGGGGCTACTCTGATATCCATTATAGTTGCCATGAAGCTTTACACACACATTCATCCCAGAGTCTAAATAAAAATGGGGCTACAGAGGCATCTAAGTGTGATGTGATGTGATGTGTTGTGATTTGGATTTTTAATGTAGCTTTTACAATTTTTCAGTCATATCGCTACGATGTCTGCAGTGTGGCAGTTTATAGTGATGTCTAGCACTGGGGCATCATGCCACAGACATGTAGCATGATGTCCCACCCAGTCACATTATCCTGACACCAGGCCGACCAGTCCTAACACTAACCTCTTAATGCTGAGCGCCAAGTGAGGCAGCTGTTAGTACAGTTTTGGTAAGTCTTTGGTATGACTCGGCTTGGGATCAAACCCATGACCTCCCGCATCTGAGGCGGGCGCTCTAACCACTAGGCCACCGGAGCGGTCACAGACATCAAATAGAAATTGCTAAAATATCTGATATCTTGAAATTCTTCTTAATGCTACGCCTTATCACCATGAAGTTTTCACTGAAAGGTTTATTATAATGTTATAATGTCTAGATGGACCTAAATGATAACGACACTGATCTGACATCCAATATGGCCACCACAGGAGCCATCTTGAAAATCTTGTTACCACTTTCTCCTCCTGAATGGATGGTCATCTGAGTGTTTTCTTATGATATCAATTTGGTCTTGAATAAAAATGGTGCCAATCTGGGATCAAGTATGATCATTTATAATGGTAGCCATTTAAAAAATCCTGTTATTATTCACTTGGGGATATTTAGACAGCTCATTTTGATTTCCTAAATTAAAATCATGCTGATCTGATTTCTGATATGGCCATTACAGTGGCCATCCTGAAAATTTAGTTGTCACTATGCCTGACTTGAGTAGTCATATCAACATGGGGTATTCACTAAATGATTTCTTACGATGTCTCATTGTTTCTAAATGAGATTTCTGCCAATTGAGTGACCATTATGGCCATCACAGCAGCCATCTTGAACATCTTATTATCACTGCTTGTCTTAAATTGAAAGTCATTTTGACATTGGATTTCAGTCAGAAAAGTTCTTATGGTGTTTAGTTTTTCCTAAATGAAAATTATGCAAACTTACCCACAAAATGGCCACCCTGTTGGCTATCTTGAAATTATTGTTCTCTCCTCCTCCCAAATGGATGGCTATATCAGCGTTTGGATTTTCACTGGATTTCCACTTTATATGGTACCTAGTTGGTCCTCAATGAAAATGGTGCCAGTTGTACATTCAATAAGGCTGCCACAGTGGCTGTCTTTAAAATCTTTTTGTCACTACTTACCAAGAATGGATGGTCATATTTACACAGGGTTTTCAACAAAAGACTTCAAAAGATGCCAACTTGGTCCTGAATGAAAATGGTGCCAATTGGACATTCCACATGTTCACCACAGCAACTAATTGGAAAATCTTGTTATTGCTGAAGAATACCTTTAGATGGTTTCAACACTCAGCAGTGAAAAGGAAGAAATAGTCTTATCTGGAAATTCTTTTTTCCCAGTAGAGTGTCAGTTTCATTTAGGGACTCTTGTTGTGTCTGTCTTTGTGTGTCAGTTACATTTTATCCATTGTGTATAATTTTGAAGTAAGAGTTATCTTACCTTGCAGGTGTGCCTTTAGCTGAGCAGTTGGGACTTGATGTCAGTGCCGTAGAACAGAGGTAATGTGTAGACCCATTTAAAAACCCTTTTAATTCACCATTTTTAGTACAAAAGCAGTTTTTGTTTCTTTTTTAAAATATTATTTGGGTATATATTTGATGCTACTTGTACAGTTATTTCTAAAAACTTGTTCTTTGCTATCTCAATAGTTGTGAAATTTTTGTGCTTTTTTATGTACAAAACACTTAGACTGCTATTATAATATCTTTGAAATTCCTGAAATGTCATGAACTTGGTTCATGAACAATTCAAGTACTTTGATGCACCACCAAGATATTTCTTAATAATGTATATGAAATTTCTATATCATTATATTCATAAAATGTTCATGAAAATTCATCATACAAACTTCTCACAATATTAGTGAAATTTAAATAAAGGTGAATAATTTTTCTTTCTTTAAATGATATGATACTGTATAAATGTTCATAGAGATCTTTTATTCAATACTTGTGTACTTCACCTGAGTAGTTTTGGATTAATATGAGAAAATATTTTCAGGCCAGCAGGAACAAAATGTATTTGCTATAAAAGCTTTCAATGACTTTGTTGTAATGTTTTTGTCCATTACTGTCATAAACTGCATATTCTATTGACTTAGTCACTGGTTGCCAATTTGCCGTCAAAACCGAAATATGTAAACGATTATCCTGATTGGATGACTTTGAAAGAAGACATGATATGATTGGTTAATATACACGCAAGATTTCAGCAGTTGAGCCTCCTTTTCCCCACAAACAAAAGAGCACCCAAATGGTTCTGCAACAAATAAAAAAAAATCGAACAAAAAGGTGGACTCCCGTGGAATGGACAGATGAGAATATTTTCAATATCATTTCTTTTAAGTAAATAGAAGTGCAGAGAAGCGATTATGAAGAATACGAAGGAAATGATTTGGTGAGAGCAAAATTAGGCAGAAAAGCGTACTCAGCCAGGATCATCATAATTTTGTGGTGAGTATCATTTTCTTGGTCAGTTATAATTATTTCAGTGGAAGTTATATGGATATTTTACCGGTTTTTATATGTCATCATATTAGTTTTAACCAAACTAATGACAAAATAATTTTTTCTGACCCAATTTAAACATGCTTTTCGAATTTTTGAAAATCACTAAACATTATCATACCCCCAGGTTTTGATCTCCATACATTGATGATAGAAATTTAGCTGTTCAGTATTGTCTTCTGTTTCATGACATTACTATTTCAGTGAGTTGGTGTAATTTGGTAAATTAAAACCAAACAAAATAAGCTAGTTAATGTGTCAAATTTTACACAGTACAGGCAACAAATAACAATGTGATGAAACTGGAAGCAGCAGTACACAACATGCAGAGTCAAGTGGATGCATTAGTGACATTAGGGCCTATACCACACAAATCTGACATTTTAATTTTTGAAAGCATGAAAAATAACCTTATCTGTACTAAAAATATTCATATACGATGTTGTCCAAAATTTTGTCATATTTTATTGATTAAAACATTTGACTCCTGTGACTATACCTATGGCTAGTCAGCTTCATTTAAAATAAAACTAGTGACAAAATTCTCCAATAATATAAATTCTCAGTAAGTTGTGTATTAAGTGTAAGGGATTAAATAATTTTGAGCTGGATCATAACTATTTCAGTAAATAAAGTGGGGTACAGTAATAATATGCTAAAAGCTGAAGACAATGTTGATCAGAGGTTATCTGTACTAATAATCTAACTTTATCTGTCTTTCAGATCAGACAGCGGAAAAATAAAATAAAAGGAAGAAGTTGGTAGGTTAAGGAATGAAATTTGAAAACTGGAGGTACCTATGGCCAAGATGGAAGAGACATTAAGTAGTGACTTCTGTAGCAATGTTAAAGATCCAAACAGTAATCAGATGGAACAGCTCAAGTTGGAGATGGAGACATTGAGTAGTGACAATGGGCAGGATTTCGATTAAATTATAGGCCCTGAACATCTTCGCAAAAGAGTTATCTGACAGGTCAATCTCAGGGAAAAAGATCGGTCAAGTCTGGAGAAACCCATGGAAAGACAGCCCCTTGATGATAAAAGTTAATTATGCTTCAACATTTGATTGAACACAACTGCCCCAGTATCTCTTGAAAAATTTTCAAAGAAAAATTACAGAACATACAAAAAGTATTGCTAAGAGTCAGTTTACATGTTCTTTGTTGCATGTTAGAAATTTATCTGAAATTAAATAAAGTTTTTAAGATAATACGTTGCATTTTGTACTGTTTTGAAAACCCCACATCTAAGGTAATTTTATGATTCAGTATTTGTAAGTTTGTCATATAATCAAATTTTTTAATAGGAACTGTTCATGAAGTCATGTATCATTCATGAGAAACTTTGTTCATCATAGTTCATAAATTTGTTCATGCACTTTTTCATGAATGATGATGACCCAGTTGTGAACTTTTGTGAACTGTTCATGAATTCAGTTCATGAATATTTCATGAACTGTTCATGAACAGTTCTTGAATTCAAAATTTCATGAATTGACCATTTTCAGTTCATGCATATTCATGAACAGGTCATGAACCTGTTTATGAACTTTCATGAATGGTTCATGAACCCAGTTAATGAATAATTCTTTAACAGTTCATGCCAGTTCATGAATGTTTGTGATCATTTTGCAGGCCTTGGGTGGATAAGCAACAAATTAACAGATTTTGTGCCAATAAATTGTGACTAAAAACAGATGAAATTTTAAAAAAAGTAATTCAAAGTAAGCAAAACATTTTGATTTTAAACATTGTATCCACTGTTGTCATCGTATTTCTTTTGTTTAGGCTCCATGGTGCATTTGATTAATATAAACTTTGTGATCAAGATGAATTCCAGATGCTTTGCGCACATTAGCAATCAGATTTCTCAATCATAGTCACAGCTGTCCAAGAGATATATAATCGAGTGCACCCAGAGTAAGTCTTTCTTTTTGGACCATTTCTTAGAGACATGGAAAACACCCTGTTGATTAAGATTATATCTGGTTTAGCAATGTTATCTTACAAAATATTCTGCTGTATGGAGTAAAATACTAGATTCACTAAAATCTTTTCTAGAGATCTGACCACCAACTGACCCTTGCATGTGCTGAAAGCAAAGGTCAAACCCATAGCTGCATAGGTGCAAAGCAAAATCATTTTTGTTACACTGTCTGGGCCACATATTATAAATAAATGGCTCTTGAAAGATAATGAATGGATGGAAAGATGTTGAAATATTACATTTAGAAATAGGGGTCAAATTTGGTTTGAAATATTACAATTACTTTGTAATAGCGATCAAACTTGGTAGATGGTAACCTTTCATTAACAGCCATCAATGGTGCTGGAACTAACTTGGCTGTTAAGAGAGGTGGATGTTTAAGCGAGGTAGAATTGAAGTGGAAAATAAGAGTTGGGGAAAGTCAGACACTTAATGCTTTGTATGAGAGGTGGATGTCTAAGTGAGGTGTCTGTTAAAGGATATTGCATTAAAGACATTATTCACATTTGATATAATGTGCAGTCAATGCAGATCTGCAGAAAAAAAAATATATAGGTCACTTTGTTTTCTTTCTAGTTTCCTGAAAACAGATTAGAATGAACACATGTAAATCTTTTGTATTGATAAATTAAATCGGAATTTTCATCGATATCCTTGACTCTTTAGGTAATAAATAGAAGAAATCTGCAGTTGAATAATTTCCTTGATGTGCTTACTGTGGCATGCCTACTCAACATGAAAGGTTCACCCTCCACAAAGGGAGATGATTCAAGTTTATCCTGCCTGTGTAACATAGCAAGTCATGTAGGAAGTTATATATAGATAGTATTAAACAATTTTCAGCTTTGACCTGGGGCAAACACATGCATATACCCATTGTAGCCAAAACCTATCCATATTTGCTAGCCAAGGTTCCGATAACACTATCTACACATTGGCATATCGAGTAGATATTTCTGTGCTTTGTGTCTGTGAATTTCATTGGATGCGGCAGCAAGCCACCACATCCAACCAAAATTAAGTTGTTCAGATTTGAACACTGTTCCCACGTGATCAAGACAAGGGGAGCACACAACTTGAATGGACTAATAAATATGCAATTTTCAGTGTGGTTCCATGATTGCACAAATACCTTTCACTCAAACACACCTGACATGGCTTCCCTCTTGTACATAGTCATACTTTCGACGTTAAGCTTCCAAAGTATCATTTTTAGGTCAATTGCAACCACCATTTTTGGCAGATGTACAATGCACCACGCTGTTGGTTAATTGGCATTACAAACTAAAGGAAGTAACACATGAAATCCAATAGATTTCGCTAGGACAAAGCACCGATATAGCTGTTCGATCTGCCAAGGTGTAGATAGGGTTATCGGAACCTTGGCTAGCGAAGATGCCACCTATCAAAATGAAAACTGTATATCCATCAACTTGTATACAGTTTCAAACTTATCAATGAGTAGAGAAAACAAATCAACAAACAGCAACATAGATCTTTTCTGTAATTACCCACTTTAGAGTCATACCAACTTCCCAATCCAAAATGCATACAAATCTCTACAACCTCTGATTTTCAGATATGTAAAGATCTTACCATATATACTCACTTATAAGTCTAGTCAAAAACGTTCCAGACCTGATGTAGCATAATGTCCAGTAGATCAGGGTCTGTTTTGTTTGTTCTACTGATTACTCCTAGCAGACTGCACAGACCCAGATCTGTTGGTGCATTATACAACAGCAGATCTGGGTTTGGGCAGTTTGCAGTTGGACTCGACTTATAAGTGAGTATTTATGGTATACTGAACAAAAGTTGAGAGATTTCATATCTAAGGCTGTGACAGCTGCATCACAAATGTTACTTTATTGAACAGGAAAGAGGACCGTGAATGGACTGACTTCCCATAAAATTACTCACAACAAACAATTTGGCAATTATTTAAAAACAGTGCTTAGAGTATTGTAGACCAAAAATAAATGTTTCTGGGCTTAAATCAACCCCTTTTTCTACATACAACATGAAATCATGCACTATTGACAGTATGTTAAATAATAAGTATGGCTGTCTTGTCAGTCAAATATTTACCCCATAGCTAGTATTGTTTTTCAGTGTTGCAACAGTGAGCCAAACAAATAACATCCTGCGGGCTAGAGATCACATTCTGGTGAACCATGTTTTGTAATAGAGGACTAATGGAAAATGAACATATGTGTATATGAAATGATTAAATGCCAAAGGGAAGCTACTACAAGATTAATACTTTAATTTGATATCATCTGGCTCCCTGGGGAATCTGCAATTATACTAAGTAATAGATACAGTTCAATGTCTCCTTATCTGAATTACAAATGGAATGGATCAATTTTCATTCTGTAATGAAGTTGACCACTGAAGGGAGTTAACTTTATCAAACTGACAAGTGTTCCACCGAACTTATCGAGTTATGAGCTTGCTTCAGAATTTCAGCATTGGGTTTATACCACTGATGTTGATTGATGACATCATGTGCTCTCTCTCTCTCTAACACACACACACACACACACACACACAAATGGACACATTTTGCTCAGAAAAGTCAAGACAATAAAATGAAGAGATTTTAAAATCTGATCCTTGCTAGACATGAGAAGTACTTGCATAAATGACATTACCATCATCACAGGTCAGTCTGCTTTTTTATTTTAAAAAATCCATCTTATTCCTTTTTGTATTGCATGTAAATGGCAAGATGTATGTGTCACTTTGTAACAGTGACAACAACGGCATTAATGGCATCAGTGACAACAATGACATTAGTGGCATCAGGGACAATAATTGCATTATTGGCATCATTGACAACAATGGCATCAGTGACAACAGTGACATTAGTAGCATCAGGACAACAATGTGATTAGTGGCATCAGTGACAACAATGGCATTAGTGGCATCAGTGACAACAATGTCATTAGTGGCATCAGAGACAGCAGTTGCATTATTGGCATCATTGCCAACAATGGCATTAGTGGCATCAGTGCCAACAATGGCATTAGTGGCATCAGTGACAACAATGACATTAGTGGCATCATTGACAACAATGTCATTAGTAGCATCAGAGACAACAGTTGCAATAGTGGCATCATTGACAACAATTGCAATAGTGGCATCAGAGACAACAATGTCATTAGTGGCATCAGGGACAGTAATTGCATTAATGCCATCAGGGACAGTAATTGCATTAATGGCATCATTGACAACAATGGCATTAGTGGCATCATTGACAACAATGGCATTAGTGGCATCAGTGACAACAATGACATTAGTGGCATCAGTGACAACAATGACATTAGTGGCATCGGGGACAATAATTGCATTAGTGGCATCATTGACAACAATGGCATTAGTGGCATCATTGACTGTGTTTTTAAAAACCATATATTTTCTTAATCACTAACTGTATTCAACTTAAACTATTGTAAAATTTTTCTCTAAATATTTGCCTAAAGTTAATACCAAGATATTCAAGGATTCCTTGTCATTTCTGTTTGATCATTATCATAATGTCATTAACAGACTGCAGACATCCCAATCCGAGGAACGCAGTTATTTATTTTGTCTTAAAGGTTGTTTTGGTTTCTTAATGTGTTTGATTTAGTGTCGATTCTCATTTACCAAATATAGTTTGTGTTACTGATAGAAGCAATAGACTTAATGTCTTACTATAATTAGTAATGAAGAATATATCCTTCTGTTGTAGTAAATTTTATGTCTTGAGAGGTAAATCAAATATATACATAAATGATTAGCCCTTATTGTAGTTATCTCCCCTGATTTTGTTCCCTTGATTATAATAATTGAAGCAATAGAAGACAAAACCTTCTCAACAGTGCTTTCTCAGCAGTGTTACAGATGTTAATATAAATTCTTGAGACATATAAAAACATTAGGATTATTTATGCCATTATGTTGATGATAATAGAATGGACCCAGAAACACAATATCTGTGGAGTCTTGGGGTATAAAAATACAAATAAAACTTTTGTGTCCTAGTACTTAATGCTGATACAAAATGTAACATTTTTGGTGTCCCAACACTTATACACACAAAACATTTAAAAACAAAATTGGCAAGATTGCCATACAGCAGTGACCACCAGTTGATGTTTGGCTATCACATCAGCAAACTGGTATTAACTACTGTGACTATTTTTAAGTTATTTTAAGTTATTTTTTGCATGTTCATATTTTCCATTTTCTCAGGTACGAAAAAGCTTAAAGGTAAACAAAGACTTCATAATTAACAGGGGACCTGTACTATGGTGTAAAGTACTGACACTGAAAATCCTGCATAGTGTCACTTATATCTTTGTTTATTCCCAAAAATATTAGATGCATTTTAGCTAGCTGTCCATTACTGTTTTACTTACTTTGATCCCTGCTCAAAAGTTAGCATTTTTCAGCGTGATAAGCAATCCTTGCCATTTTTCAGTGATATAAGCGATCCTACAGAGTGATGTAATCTGTATGAAAAGACACCTGTTTAATTGTATAAGGCACATAATCAGCTCATATTCACATAACTGTCATGTAGTCATTAAAGAATGATTATTATTTTGACTAAAATTCTGAATATAGATTGACTAAGATCATCACGATTCCATTTTAGTTTTGTGTTTGGCTTAACACAGAATTATAATTTTCTGTACATTAGTGATTCCACTGTTGATTTTAGCATGCTGTTTGTTTTGGCATCTAATTTTGTTTATAACTTACTAATTTGTCTTTTGTTTTTTGACTGGAATCCAGGCTAATTATTATTTAAACCCTCAAACTGGCGGGGTTAAGATTAAATTGGGTGGCAGTGCTGGTACCCATTTGTTCTACTACGTTACTCCACACCAATTAACTGTTTTAAAATTGAAAGTAGGTTGAGAAGGTCAAGATGCCATGCACAGTAGTTGTATAAAATTAATCACTTTGTAAATTCTTTATCATGTATTGAATTTGTAGCCATCACTGTTGTGGTTTTTCCAAGTGTAATTGCCTTTTACTCAGTATTATCATGATTTTCGTCACTGAGTAAAATTTTACTTTTTTAAGGTTGCTTACATCAAAGCAAACTTCCTCTGAATTTATATGGTTTTTAGTTATTTTCAAAGCGTTATTTCTGAAACTTGTTTGTTGTTTTTTTTAAAGATATTATTGATGTTTAGTGCAGAGGTGCCTATGATTCAAAACCAAGTGATTTATTTCATTCATCAGTGTATATTCGGTGACACCATGATGTAGAAGGCTCACTAAATTTGAGCATTGAACCAAACTCTATTTTTGTTTTTGTCATACTGTTATTACCTTTGAATGAGTTGGGTATTTATATTTTCAAGGCAAATAATATGTAATTATTGGTGACTTTTGACAATTGTAATGTAATAATGCCTAAGTTGACAATAATAAACTATAGCACATAAAGGAAAGTTACTGTTAATATGGTCAAACAACCTGAAAATGCTCAATTTGTGTCATCAGTTGATCGGATTATATATGTTTGAATTAGGTAGAAATCATATGAAAACAGGTATAATAAACATATTTATTTATGTTTTTAAACAAATTATGTTAATATATAACATTTCCAATTAATAATTCATAAGGATAGTCCCTTATCAACCCTGAAGTCCATTCTTTTTTTTATTGACATTACAGTCAATACAATATGTTAATTGATCTATAGAAATATCTATGGTGTCCCAAGACATATTGCACATGAAAAAATTGCTGTGATTTCGTGTCCCAACTTTTATTGGTCATAAAAGATATACTTTTGAAAATAATTAGGGGTGTTCCATGACTTAGAGTGTTCCAGGACTTGCCATCATTATGGTAAGTTCTTCCATTTGATCTTATGTATGTTGAGCTCACTTTAGCTCTCAGTACTCTCAGCACTTTGATTATTGGCTTGCTTGACATGCCATTGATATTTAGCCCTGCTTAATGGTAAAATGCTTTTATTCAGGCAATTCATTAAAAAAAGATACAGGAAAATAGATTTTTTGGGATAATGAAGGTTTTATGAAAAGGTGTCATAGTCAGGGTTGTTAATTTAATTATATATTAAACCAATCAATATCTACCAATTCCAGTCATCAATAGTCTACAGCTTTTCACACCATCAGTCCCATGACTTTATCATGATTAGATATTTATGCCATTCAAATGCTGTTAAAAGAACCTGTTATCCATTAGAGAGGTTTGGTTGTCCTAAGAGTACCACAGTGCTGTGTGCCTATGTGATGTTAAAGTAAAGAACTCAAGGGGGTACAAAATAGATTTTATGATAATACTGACTCTCTAATTTTGAAAAGGAAATTATATATCTTTTACATGAGTGTCAAAACCTGTAACAGTTAGTAACAGGAACATGTGATATGCACTTGATTAATATAGTATCAAGGGTGCAAATTTGAGTTCATGCTTTATTTCAGGAAGAGATTTAATGATGGTGGTACTGTGCCCATATTTCACAGAGTTATGGCCCTTGATGTTCTTGGTATATATTTTGCAAATGCACAGCCTTGTGAATAATTTGCTTCAATGTTTTGCGTAAGATTTTAACCAGATTTGCAGTAAAGCTTCATCTTAGCATGAACTTGGACAGGATCAACATTCTGCACGTTTCTTAGAGTTATGGCCCTTGATCGTCTAAGCATCGTCATTACTAATACACAACATTGTGAACACTCCAGCATTTGCATTTATTATTAAATTTCAACTAAATTGGTGGCAAAGTGTGTTATAGCCTATGATTATCTTTGTGTAGGCATTGCTTATGCACCATGTCTTGGTTATGGAATTGCTTATGCACTGTGTCTTAGTGTATGCATTGCTTATGCACTGTGTCTTAGTGTAGGAATTGTTCATGCACTGTGTCTTAGTGTAGGCATTGCTCATGCACTGTGTCTTAGTGTAGGTATTGCTCATGCATCATGCCTTAGTGTAAGCATTGCTTATGCACTGTGTCTTAGTGTAGGCAATGCTCATGCACTGTGTCTTAGTGTTGGCATTGCTCATGCACTGTCTTAGTGTAGGCATTGCTTATGCACCATGTCTTAGTGTAGGAATTGCTTATGCACTGTGTCTTAGTGTAGGCATTGCTTATGCACTGTGTCTTAGTGTAGGCATTGCTCATGCACTGTCTTAGTGTAGGCATTGCTCATGCACTGTGTCTTAGTGTAGGCATTGCTTATGCACTGTGTCTTGGTGTAGGCATTGCTCATGCACTGTGTCTTAGTGTAGGCATTGCTTATGCACTGTGTCTTAGTGTAGGCATTGCTCATGCACTGTGTCTTAGTGTAGGCATTGCTCATGCACTGTGTCTTAGTGTCGGCATTGCTTATGCACTGTGTCTTAGTGTAGGCATTGCTCATGCACTGTGTCTTAGTGTAGGCATTGCTCATGCATCATGTCTTTGTCTAGGCATTGCTCATGCATCATGTCTTAGTGTAGGCATTGCTCATGTACTGTGTCTTAGTGTAGGAATTGCTTATGCACTGTGTCTTAGTGTAGGCATTGCTCATGCACTGTGTCTTAGTGTAGGCATTACTCATGCACTGTGTCTTAGTGTAGGCATTGCTTATGCACTGTGTCTTAGTGTAGGCATTGCTCATGCACTGTGTCTTAGTGTAGGCATTGCTCATGCATCATGTCTTAGTGTAGGCATTGCTCATGCACTGTGTCATAGTGTAGGCATTGCTTATGCACTAGTTCTTAGTGTAGGCATTGGTCATGCATCATGTCTTAGTGTAGGCATTGCTCATGCACTGTGTCTTAGTGTAGGCATTGCTCATGCATCATGTTTTAGTGTAGGCATTGCTCATGCACTGTTTCTTAGTGTAGCATTGCTCATGAATTATGTCTTAGTGTTGGAATTGCTTATGCACTGTGTCTTAGTGTAGGCATTGCCCATGCACTGTCTTAGTATAGGCATTGCTCATGCATCATGTCTTAGTGTAGGCATTGCTCATGCACTGTCTTAGTATAGGCATTGCTCATGTATCATGTCTTAGTGTAGGCATTGCTCATACATCATGTCTTAGTGTAGGCATTGCTCATGCATCGTATCTTAGTGTATGCATTGCTTATGAATTATGTCTTAGTGTAGGCATTGTTCATTCACTATTTCTTAGTGTAGCATTGCTCATGCACTGTGTCTTAGTGTAGGCATTGCTCATGCATCATGTTTTAGTGTAGGCATTGCTCATGCACTAGTTCTTAGTGTAGGCATTGCTCATGCAGTTTCTTAGTGTATCATTGCTCATGTACTATTTCTTGTGTAGCATTGCTCATGCACTGTGTCTTAGTGTAGGCATTGCTCATGCACCATGTCTTAGTGTAGGCATTGCTCATGCACTAGTTCTATGTGTAGGCATTGCTCATGCATCATGTCTTAGTGTAGGCATTGCTCATGCATCATGTTTTAGTGTAGGCATTGCTCATGCACTAGTTCTTAGTGTAGGCATTGCTCATGCACTTTCTTAGTGTAGGCATTGCTTATGCACTGTGTCTTAGTGTAGGCATTGCTCATGCACCATGTCTTAGTGTAGGCATTGCTCATGCACTTTCTTAGTGTAGGCATTGCTCATGCACTTTGTCTTAGTGTAAGCATTGCTCATGCATCATGTCTTAGAGTAGGCATTGCACATGCACTAGTTCTTAGTGTAGGCATTGCTCATGCACCATGTCTTAGTGTAGGCATTGCTCATGCATCATGTTTTAGTGTAGGCATTGCTCATGCACTAGTTCTTAGTGTAGGCATTGCTCATGCATCATGTTTTAGTGTAGGCATTGCTCATTCACTCTCTTAGTATAGGCATTGCTCATGCACTGTTTCTTAGTGTAGGCATTGCTCATGCACTGTTTCTTAGTGTAGACATAGTTCATGCACCATGTCTTAGTGTAGGCATTGCTCATGCACTATGTCATAGTGTAGGTATTGCTCATGCACCATATCTTAGTGCTCATGCACTGTGTCTTAGTGTAGGTATTGCTCATGCACTATGTCTTAGTGTAGGTATTGCTCATGCACCATATCTTAGTGTAGGCATTGCTCATACACCATGTATTAGTGCTCATGCACTGTGTCTTAGTGTAGGTATTGCTCATGCACCATGTCTTAGTGTAGGCATTGCTCATGCACTATGTCTTAGTGTAGGTATTGCTCATGCACCATATCTTAGTGCTCATGCACTGTGTCTTAGTGTAGGTATTGCTCATGCACCATGTCTTAGTGTAGGCATTGCTCATGCACTATGTCTTAGTGTAGGTATTGCTCATGCACCATATCTTAGTGTAGGCATTGCTCATGCACCATGTCTTAGTGCTCATGCACTGTGTCTTAGTGTAGGTATTGGGGTTGGAAAGTTGAGGTCAAGATCACAGAATGAAAGAAGAAAACTGGTTTCAACACAATAACATTAGTTCTATATAACATACCTGGCTTAAACTTTTAAGTAATTTGGCCAGACATTTGCATTATGGTCTGTAAGAATGGAATTAGTTGTCTGTATGAATAAGACAGTCTCACCTATGAGGCAGTCCACTGTTCAGACTCCCATGAAAAGTGTTATATTTAGGAAGTAATCTTTGTAATCTAATCCACTCTTTTCACCAGATTGCTGAAATTGAATTTTGCAGTGTCTCAGGTCCAAGGCATGCCTCTTATTTTTTTAATTTATTTTTTAAAATTTATTTTGAATAGAGTTGTATCCCCTGACATTTAACTTCAAATCTTCACTTTATTTTGAATAGAGTTATATCCCCAGACAGTTAACTTCAAATCTTCACATGGACTGTTCGCTTGTCACTAACTTAGAGCAATTACCATTGAACAGGTATAGTCTCTTTTAGAAGAGTTATTGCTCCTGGATTACTTGACCTCAAGAATTTAGTTTCTACAAGATAACTTCATCAAATGTTTTTGGATTTAAACCAGATTTTGCATGTCTTGGATGAGACCTTTAGTTATTTTGATTTGAAGCATTCCATGACATCTTTACAGGAGTGATGGCTCCACATTGTCTGTCTTACAGTCTATCATTTTTGTTGCATAGATTTACTAAGCTTTGTTGCATTTCAAAAAAAATATTTTTACTAATGAGATCTTGAGTTAAATTTAATGTGTTCTACATTATAATTTAGTAGAGTTATGACCCGTGAATGAATGATGTGTAACATTTTCATTTAGTAGAGTTATGGCCCCTGAATGCCTATCTGCTCTAAACTGGTTTTCCAACAATACTTGTAATGTTTAAGATCTTGCTAAGCTAATTACAGAGGTCAAGGCCTTTGTGATGCACCCATCACTAGTAATTATAGTATTTATGTTATTATTGCCTAAATTTACAAAATATCTTTTAATGGAATTACAGGCTTTGTCAGCTGGAAAGAAAGGTTTACATAGATAGTGGAGAACTACCAGTGAGTGTTCAGCAAATGAAGGAGAAAATGGAAACCTTCAGAGACAAATTACAGGTAACCATGGCAACCAACTTTTGGGAAAATAACCGTTCAAATTATGTTTAATTTTATTAACTATATCTCTTAATTTTACCTATATACTGCTATTATTATGTCAATAATAATGCACTTTCTAAGATGTTTGGTCGTTATTATGGTGATTAATGACATCTCAAAGAAAAGGCAATTTATTGTACATGCATGCCCTTCCATTTGACCAGTCTTGGTAGTTTCTTGACATTGAGATACCTTTCAGAATCCTCATCATTGCTTGAAAGTGTAACTTTTGAGAAATATTACTGCATTTTTTCCAATGAAAGGACCATGCTTCATCCTAACCCCATCCTGTTCTTTGAAAATGTCAAGCTAGCTAAGATGGTCTCACATGCCTTGATTTTTGATCCACCTTAGTGTTTGTCTTTTTATGTCAGAAGTTTGAAACGTATGAGACTTATTTGGTGTTCATACTTTTTGAATGAGATCTTAATCTCTCCTATGTAAATTTTGAATGAGACATTAATCACTCTTATGTTAATTTGAATGAGATATTAATGATCTCCAATGTTAATTTGAATGAGATATTAATCACTCCAGTGTTATTTGTATGAGATATTAATCACTCTTAACGTTAATTTTGAATGCAATATTAATCACTTTCCCTCACTTTAATCCAAGTCTAGTGCATGTCATGGCTTCAAACCCATACCACACAATTCCAAGTCCTGTGGCAATGAGGAAGTGACAAAACAGCAAGTGAGGATAACACTTAAGCTGCAGCCATGAACCTGCACACAGCTCAGGGCATAGGGTTGCTTTCTGCTAGACTGAAGCAGCAGTGGAACTTGGCAGCCCCCTGCTTATCAAGCAGCCCTTTTTTTAATATCACTTTTCTCACCTGTGTAGCGTGAGGAAGGGGCTAGAAAAGATGTCCTAAGCATAGACTGCTTCATCTCTCCCTGGCCAGTTTACCATGGCTGGCAGTTGGTCCATCCTTGCAGTCAAACATCAACAAAAAGGAAAAATATGATGGTGCTCAAATTAGGCACATGCAATGTTCAAACTCTTTTGGACAATTCCAAAGCTGATAGACCAGAGAGTTGGACTGCACTGGTTGCTAGGAAGGGCCAACTGTCAGAAGTGGGTGGCAGCTATACATTCTGCTGGAATGGCAGTGAGGCAGGTGTCAGATTCACAGTGAAATAAAATCTAGTGCTCAAGCATTCTGGCCTTCCCAAGGGCCTCAGTAATTGCCTAATGACTTTCCAATGGGAAACAAGAAGAGTGCCATGTTGATCAGTGCCTATATTCTAACAATGACCAAACCAGATGATATGAAAGACATGTTCAAAGCACTTCTATGATGCCTTGAAAGCTGTCTACGGCCCCCAGTCTTCTGGGTACTCTCCCTTCCTCAGTGCAGATGGGACAACACTGCTTACTGACAAGGCTCAGATCCTGGAGCAAGTGGCTGCACACGTCAGTGATGACCTCACCCATCCATCATCCATCTATGATGAAGGCATAGAACACTTGCCTGAAGTGGAAACTAATGCTGAGCTGGACACTATGCCTAGAGTGCAAGAGGTTAAGAAAGCCATCAGTCAGCTGTCCTGTGGAAAGCCCCAGGATCCGATGGCTTGGATAGGTTCATTGAGACATGTGACAACTATGGTCTCATGATCAGTACCAAAAAGATGAAGTCATGTACTAATCAGTTCCTGGGAAGCTTACATTGTGAACCCAGTATCACAGTGAAGGGTGTTGACAGTTTCACTTATCTGGGCAGTCAACATCAAGGTCATTGAGGTCAAGAGTAGAATTGCCAAAACCAGCTCAGCCTTCAGGAGATTACATGGAAATGATTGGGACTGCAGAGGAATCAGTCTTATGATTATGGCTGAAAGTGTAACCTCTTTGCAGTGCTCACCATCCTCTTGTATTCCAGTGAGAAGTGGACTGTCTATAGCAGACATTCCTGACAACTCAGTTCCACATGAGTTGCCCCCTACGGATTATGCAGATAAGGTGGCAAGACAAATTCCTGATATTGAGGTTCTCATGAGGGCCGGTATGAGTTCTGTCTTCACGTTGCTCCAGAGGGCTCAGTTTAGATGGGCAGGACAGGATTTTAAAAAAAAGCAAACTCTGCGAGGGAAAGCATACTGTTGGAGGACAAGTGAAGCACTTCAAGGACTCGCTGAAGGTGTCCTTGAAAAACCTGCATATCAACAGTGTCTCACAGAGGACTGTTGCACAAGACTACCCTCCTGATGATCACCTCTGGCTCTCGCACAACAGAACAGCGGAAAATTGCGGAGGCAGACATAAAAGGTGTCACTCATAAAGCCAAAGCTACCAACCCCTGTGTGCTCCACATCCAGGAGAGATTTCCATTCCCAGATTGGCCTCACTAGTCATCTCCATACACACCACTTAACAACAGATAACTGAAGCTGTGGTCATGATTGACACAGATAGATAAAAAAAAATATATTGAGTAAGATATTAATCACTCCTATGTTAATTTGAATGAAATATTAAACACTCCTATGTTAATTTTCTATATGCTTTCTAGTGCTTATCATCAACATGACTATTTCTTCCATAATAAGTCAGTGAGGCTGTACTTTGTCTTTTTATTTCAGGGTGTTGAGCATCTCAGCTGGCTTGGATTATTTAAGGACCTGACATCAGGTACAACGTTACAGCCCTTCTGGGACAAAAAGACACTGTGCAAGAGTGAGGAACATAAGCAAGCTGTCTATGAAAAATTCATGAAAATGAGGTAAGCAGATGGCATAAGCAATCTGTCTATAATAAAAATTCATGAAAATGAGGTACACAATTGTCATTTGGATGTGAATTTACTGACACAATGGATGTACATTTATTGATGCAATGATGGTTCATGCCCCAATGTTTTGCATCTCAGTTTTTGATACACATGAAGATAAATAAAACAATTTAATTCGGTCAGTCTTACAGTTGTATGCCATTATTGATAATCTTACTTAAAGCCATTTATATCTTTAATCTTATTGTACTGGATATAGCAGTCTCACCTGTTTATCAACATTTTTTTAATGTTATTAAGGTAGTTAAAATGAGAACAGGGGGGCTCTGATGTTTTGGCCAAAATAACCTTTATCTTTGGCTAAAATAATGCAGAGTTAGTGAAAATAGAGAAAGATGGATGTAGAAAGCTCATAATGTACATGTATAACGTACATGTGCTTTTAAATTTCTGTCTTTGCATATTTACATGTCAGATGATTACAATACTGATGGAACGCTATGTACTCTTGAGTGAGCTTCACCACAGTTGTTGTAAAACATAAAATGGCAACTTCAGAAACAAGTCAAACAATGTTTATAGTCTGCAGCATTGATCTTAATAATTGATATTATTAGTAATGGACCCTGTTTAATTCTGTTGGGCTAAATAATTGATATTATTAGTAATGGACCTGGATAATTCTATGGGCTTAATAATTGTTATTATTAGTAATGGACCTGGATAATTCCATTGGGCTAAATAATTGATATTATTAGTAATGGACCTGGATAATTCCATTGGGATAAATAATTGATATTATTAGTAATGGACCTGGATAATTCCATTGGGCTAAATAATTGATATTATTAGTAATGGACCTTGTTTAATTCCGTTGGGCTAAATAATTGATATTATTAATAATGGACCTGGATAATTCCATTGGGCTAAATAATTGATATTATTAGTAATGGACCTGGATAATTCCATTGGGATAAATAATTGATATTATTAGTAATGGACCTGGATAATTCCATTGGGCTAAATCATTGATATTATTAGGAATGGACCTTGTTTAATTCCGTTGGGCTAAATAATTGATATTATTAGTAATGGACCTGGATAATTCTATGGGCTTAATAATTGATATTATTAGTAATGGACCTGGATAATTCCATTGGGCTAAATAATTGATATTATTAGTAATGGACCTGGATAATTCCACTGGGATAAATAATTGATATTATTAGTAATGGACCTGGATAATTCCATTGGGCTAAATAATTGATATTATTAGTAATGGACCTTGTTTAATTCCGTTGGGCTAAATAATTGATATTATTAATAATGGACCTGGATAATTCCATTGGGCTAAATAATTGATATTATTAGTAATGGACCTGGATAATTCCATTGGGCTAAATAATTGATATTATTAGTAATGGACCTGGATAATTCCATTGGGATAAATAATTGATATTATTAGTAATAGACCTAGATAATGATATTATTAGCATTGGACCTGGATAATTCCATTTGGCAGAAGGCATCTGCTTTTGATTGGGCTACAAAAAATTAACTTTTCAAGTATCATGGGCTAATTTAAATTTTGTTGAGAGCATTGTAACTTCTGGCATTGCTGGTCATCAAATTTGCACCAAAACTGATTACAGAGCCTGCAGCTTCTTTTTTTAACACTTTCTTTGAAGTTATAATTAACACAAACATTTATATTTACTTTGATTAATAATGCAATTTGTTGAAACAAAGGAGGGGTGGGTTATGGCATGAAATCAATTCCAGGTGCAATAAACTTTGGTTTTTAGGGCATCTTTGGGTAATAAATTAATGACGACTTTAAAGCTAGATAATTGACCTACTACTGTAATAAAGTATGCACAAGGCTTTAAGGATGTTTTACCAAATTGCCCACTAGCATGGACCCAAGTATGTATTTATTGACCCAGTACCAAATTAAATCAGGGAGTTGGGAATGGGAACCAAACATTTCACCTTAAATGCTGCAGCTGACAGTAAGTGATGCCATTTAAGTGTATATATATATATATATATATATATATATATATATATATATATATATATATATATATATATATATATATATACTTTTCCTAACAGTAATGAAGATGTAATCATCATGTTCTTTTCTGCAAATAAATGTTGATGCTGGCTTGCTTAAATAGAAAATTGGACCAAGACAGAATCAAGATAGGACGTAATGATATTAGTGTGCACAGACAGTTGTGATTCTGTTATTCTCTTGAATAATGTACTGTATATAGTCACTTATATGTTGAGTCCAAATGCAAACTGCACAGACCCAGGTCAGTTGTCACATAATATTCTATTAGATCTGGATCTATCCAGTTTGTTAGGAGTAATCCGTAGAACAAGCACCCTGATCTGCCATCACATTTATGGATCTGTGTTGTTTACAGTTGGACTGGACTTCTATGGGAGTACGGTACTTGTTTGGATATTGTGCTTGTTTGGTTGTATTCTGCCTAACCTTATTTAAGTATAAAGATGTAGAAATTCATTTCATTACTGCATTTTTCTCTCCTTTTCACATGTTGATAATTCGATCAATGGAAATCTGTCGGATTTGAAGTGAAATCTTTTGATAAGATTTGCAAATTTCCTGATTTAACCTTTCTGTACTGTAACAAGTATGTTGAAGGAATATTCATATAATCAACATCAGTCTGTCTGTTTTATTGATTTAAACACTCCAGAAGATACATTTTCTTTTTAATTTTGACCAAATCATCAAACAAAGGCTGATATTAATTTGATAAACATGTTTTGCTTGAATTGTTCAGGATTTATAAATGAAATTTTATAAATTGTCTTTGTTGCTCTTCAGAAACAGTTACCTAATTTAGCTTACATTAACTTTCTCCTTGCTATATTAATGTGTCAATCATTCACCATCTTTCCTCCTAAAGTATTTGTAATGGTTTTAGGCTATCATAAGCCCACTCCTTACTTTTCAACAACAAATTATTCGGCAAACCCTGCTACTGTATCTAAAGAGAATAATGGCAAATTCTCACAATATAGACCTAGTACAGATCCTAGATATTCAAATTCTCACAATATAGACCTGGTACAGATCCTAGATATTCAAATTCTCACAATATAGACCTGGTACAGATCCTAGATATTCAAATTCTCACAATATAGACCTGGTACAGATCCTAGATATTCAAATTCTCACAATATAGACCTGGTACAGATCCTAGATATTCAAATTCTCACAATATAGACCTGGTACAGATCCTAGATATTCAAATTCTCACAATATAGACCTGGTACAGATCCTAGATATTCAAATTCTCACAATATAGACCTGGTACAGATCCTAGATATTCAAATTCTCACAATATAGACCTGGTACAGATCCTAGATATTCAAATTCTCACAATATAGACCTAGTACAGATCCTAGATATTCAAATTCTCACAATATAGACCTGGTACAGATCCTAGATATTCAAATTCTCACAATATAGACCTGGTACAGATCCTAGATATTCAAATTCTCACAATATAGACCTGGTACAGATCCTAGATATTCAAATTCTCACAATATAGACCTGGTACAGATCCTAGATATTCAAATTCTCACAATATAGACCTGGTACAGATCCTAGATATTCAAATTCTCACAATATAGACCTGGTACAGATCCTAGATATTCAAATTCTCACAATATAGACCTAGTACAGATCCTAGATATTCAAATTCTCACAATATAGACCTGGTACAGATCCTAGATATTCAAATTCTCACAATATAGACCTGGTACAGATCCTAGATATTCAAATTCTCACAATATAGACCTGGTACAGATCCTAGATATTCAAATTCTCACAATATAGACCTAGTACAGATCCTAGATATTCAAATTCTCACAATATAGACCTGGTACAGATCCTAGATATTCAAATTCTCACAATATAGACCTGGTACAGATCCTAGATATTCAAATTCTCACAATATAGACCTAGTACAGATCCTAGATATTCAAATTCTCACAATATAGACCTGGTACAGATCCTAGATATTCAAATTCTCACAATATAGACCTGGTACAGATCCTAGATATTAAAATTCTTACAATATAGACCTGTGAAAAAATATGCCAGTCATATGTATAGTAATATTATTTGATGTAAATTAAGTATTTCACTTCATTATATCTCTAATACTGAGAGTCATTATATTGTCATTCAGCCCATATTGTCATAGCATTGATGGGCTAATTGACCTTACGCCAGAAGGTAGATCACTCCGTCTACCGAACACGTGACTTGACAACGTCTTAACCTCCGACAAACATTCTGTGAAAATGGCGTGCATGATAACATTAAAAGATATACCAGACGATATTGGTGAGCAGTATTTGCCATATGAAACAACATTGAGACAGAGACAGAAAGCGAGAGCATTTATCCATTGCTTGCACTTCTCTAAGTTACGTCGGTATGCAGAGAACTTGCCCCCACGTATCTGGAGAAGTCGCCCCAGAGTGGTTGGAGAAGTCGCCCCAATTGGTTGGAGAAGTCATCCCAAAACTTGTCACCCAAATAACCTTTTTATAACACAATTAAGTCATCTTTTACGTGATTCATATTTATATATATATATATATATATATATATATATATATATATATATATATATATATATATATATATATGCGATCACAAAAAAGATATTAACTAAATTAAAGCAATATCACAGTAATATTTATAAGGACGAAATTAAGTCTGTATATAATCTAATGAATGACGACAGCATAGTGATTAAAAAGGATGATAAGTCAAACACTATTATTATTGTTAATCAAGATGATTATGTTAAAGAAGTTGAACGTCAGTTAGAAATTAAATAAAAAATTTCAACATGCATTAATGAGATTGCTAAAAATAATAATTCCGTATGTGAGGAATTTGATACTTTCCCTCTTAACATACGTACACCTCAAAAATAATAATTCCGTATATGAGGAATTTGATACTTTCCCTCTTAACATACGTACACCTCAATTCTACATATTACCCAAAACTCCTAAAAATCCTGACCATGCTTTACCTTTAAATTTTCCAGGACGACCCATTATATCAGGTTGTAATTCATATACTGAAAACCTATCAAAATTTATTGATAGTGTTTTACAACCTTTAATGAAATCACTTCCTTCACACATTAAAGTTACAACTACTTTCATTAAAAAGTCAAAGTCTATTCCACATCTATCTGATAATTTAAATCCTTGTATCATTAGATGTAACATCACTATATACCAACATTTCGCATGCAGATGGTATTGAAGCATGCAGATATTTTCTTGATAACATTCCTAATAATAGCACACTATCTAGCAAAGATATTTGTAAAATAATAAAAACTTATCTTGGAAAATAATTATTTTCAATTTAATAATACGAATTACGATTTTTAGATGACATATTTATGATCTGGATTCATTCAACTGAAGAACTGAAAAAAATGATTGATCGCCTAAATCATTTTCACCCGACGATTAAATTTACTTATACTGCATCTAGTACGCATGTTTCATTTTTAGATGTAAATGTAATAAAAAATATTGATAACACTATCTCTACAAATATTATTAAAATGCATCTAATGATTTGAAGAGCAGAGCAAAAGGGACAGATAACACTTATTTTTCGTTAAGTACAGAAGCGGAGTTGATCAAATGGAAAAGTTGAAAAATTGCAAATTTTATAAATTTAATAAGTTATTAAGTTGAAGAAAAACAACAATAAATAAAGCCTTAACCATGTGGCTGTATCTCAGAATTACTATATATGATCCTTGGGGCGACTTCTCCAGGCGAAGTGGGGCGACTTCTCCAAACCGTTGCGGAATTAGCAAATATATACAATAGCCAAGTCGATATTGACAGAATCAGCTTGTCAGAGGAAAATGGCGGACGTAAACAGTGTCTGGAGGTGTGTATAATAGCGCTCGCTGATTGGTCAATCGAGCAGAATGATTGACAACTGGCGATAGGTCAATTCAAATACAGTGGTTTCATTTTGGTAATGGTGTCAATCATGATACCACATTATATCTGGAATCATATTATAATGAAGGCATTGTAATCAGGAAGATCTCTGTTTTGGAAACTTTTCCAATGATAATCCAACCCCTTTTTTGTAACAGATTTGCAAGGTGGGCATCATGTCTTATTGAATAAAAATACTGTAATTCATCATTTCTCTTGCCAAGATTCACTTTCTTCCACATTGACCCTTGGCATATATCACCAGCTGAAGCAGTGTTTTAATCAATTGCCCTCTTGTGGATCAAAGAGTTTTTGCACTTCGCAAGAGAATCTGATCCATAAGAGAACTCATTTGACATATTTGGTATTCAGTATTGTGATTTACATTATATATACAAACTTTGTCTCAAAAGAAAAACTTGTTTGAGTTAATAATTAATTGGAAAATCTTACATGTGGCAAGTAACCTTATCTATGGAGGTCACTGTGATTATTGCCAAGTATCTATCTAGGTAAATATTACGAGCAATCTGGTTGGATCAGTTGTTTCTGCTGCAATTAATCAGATAGCTCAGCTGTAGATACAGTTTTGGCTTGCTACATAATGGGATCCATGGCCAGGAGGGATTGTAACTCTATTCCAAGGTACTTTATAGTGAGGGACTACTGTATTTTATAGAGATTTTTTTCCTTCAGTCATCTACAGATTACTGATGAGGTGAGGCAGTATTTGCGTAAACCCACATTTGACAACTGGCAGTGGGATGAACCTGAGATGCTTGTATTGCTGCAGCAAATGTACATAGATCTTGGACTTATATCCAAGTTCAACATTGAGGTATCTATACTAGTGTTGTATTTATTACTATATCAAATGTACTTGGACTTGTATCCTAGTTCATCAAAGAGATATATACTAACTAGTTCATTAGAGAGGTAAATCCTAGTTCTGCACAACAAGATGTATACTAGTTCAATATGGAGGTAAATCCCAGTTCTATACAAAGATGTATAAATAATTCAATATGTAGGTAAATCCCAGTTCTAAGATGTATACTAGTTCAATATGGAGGTAAATCCCAGTTCTATGCAAAGATATATACTAGTTTAATATCGAGGTCAATCCCAGTTTTACACAAAGATGCATACTAGTTCAATAGGGACTTAAATCCCAGTTCTATGCAAAGATGCATACTAGTTCAATAGGGACTTAAATCCCAGTTCTATGCAAAGATGCATACTAGTTCAATATAGAGGTCAATCCCTATTCAACATAAGAGATATCTTTACAAACATCATTATCTTCTGATGCATAGATAATTGATTACCAATCAAATTAATTTGCTTACGTGATGTTTTATCCAAAACAGAATTCAGTTTGAAATGCGCCAAAAATCCATAATCAGCAGAACTTGGTGCACAGCTGAATTTTGACCAAAGCTAATCACATAAACTTTAATCTTTATTTATTATTTCATTGAAATTGACCTAATGCTTTACCAAATCAGATCAGTTATTTATTTCACAGAATGTGATCAACTGCTTGATGAAAATCAATTAATTGGGGTTTTTTCACTGAAAGTGAGCAGATGCTTGACAAAATCAGTTAATAGGAACAGAACTAATTGGTATAATTTCTCATATAATATCCATCCAACTGCAGACAGTGATTACACTGATCTTTGGTTGAATAATTCATATGAAATTTCTTTACATTTATTGATACTACAGGTATGTAACAAAAAGAAAGAATTATAAACAAAAATTAACGTTTCTTTGATTCAGAGGTTCATTTTTTACATTTATTAAAGTCGTGTGCAAATTAAAGAATTTTAAACAAAAACGCTTTTTTGATTCAGAGTTGAAATTCTTTATATCTTCATATTATGTAACAAAATTAATGAATTTAAATGAATATCGTAAGTTTAGATTTGGGATAATACTTAAAAATATGGACGAGTCAATGCCCCATAGACCACAGTGCTAAACATCTTTGTACTATTTTCCGTTGAGAGTTAATGTGCTGATTCTATTTTGAACCATACATTTTTTAACTTGACAAAATGTAGATCCTGACAGCTGGATTTGTTTACAGCTTTAATACATAGCATAATTAAATCCACCATGATGTTTCATTTTAATAGCATCTTCAAAACAAGAAAATTTCCTTAGAAGTCTATGGGATTTTTTAAAATTGGACAGCTTTTCACAAGTCTAGGTATATTCTGTACATAGTAAGATGCAGAATATGCAGATAATTGCAAAAGTGTGTGTGTGTGTGTGTGTGTGCATGTGTATGTGTGTGTGTCTATGTGTGTGTGTCTGTGTGGTTTAATGGTACATAAGCACAATCCTGGCTGTATAATGTTAAGTGAAATATGTGAAGGTAAAAGATAGACCCTTCCAAATAACAGTAAACATGTACTTCTGTAGAATAAAAGATATAGTAATTCAGATCGCAGTTTAGTTACTTGCATCTGTGATGATGTTTGAATTCAGTACAGAAAGAATGAAAAATAAGTGAAATGACCAGATGTTTTTTTAAATATATTTTTGACTATTTTTAGTTAAAAAATATGGTTTCCAAAAGGGGTTACAGAAAATTTCACCACTGACATGGTACTGAGAAATGAGAATTTTT
The DNA here is from genome assembly GCA_028554795.2 of Sinohyriopsis cumingii. Classification (NCBI taxonomy): domain Eukaryota; kingdom Metazoa; phylum Mollusca; class Bivalvia; order Unionida; family Unionidae; genus Sinohyriopsis; species Sinohyriopsis cumingii. The sequence continues at coordinate 85,039,705 of CM068838.1, forward strand.
TCTTATTAATTTTACATGAAATAAGGTTTTGATTTCTTTAATTACAGTGTAATTTTAGTTTTATATTTGTTTCAGTTCCCAGTATTGGCCCAGTGGTTGTTTGAGGTGTATCGCCACTACAACCAAGTGCCTTTTCATAACTTCAAACATTGTTTTATGGTTGCTCAGATGGTGAGTATTCATTTTATTGTCTTTTCCGTCCCTAATTATATTTGTAAGTGTAAGTTTTTCTATCAGGATATAAAGGCAGAGCTTAATCTGGGTTTCCATGGTGATAGGCAACTGACAAAACAGTGCAATTCAGGACTGGACTCTAGTCCATTGCAATAAGTTAATTATACTGGCAAAGCTGTTACCCATTTGAAGCTTGGTCAGCAGGAGCAATGAAGGGTAAGTGTCCATATGAGTCAACAGGAGCAATGAAAGGCAGATGCCCTTCTTGGTCAAGAGGATCAGTGAAGGGCAAGTGTCCTGCTTGGTCAACAGGAGCAGTGAAGGGTAAGTGCCCTGCTTGGTCAAAAGGAGCAGTGAAGGGCACATGCCCTGCTTGGTCAAAGGGAGCAGTGAAGGGCAAGTGCCCTGCTTGGTCACAGGGGCAGTGAAGGGCAGGTGCCCTGCTTGGTCAAAAGGAGCAGTGAAGGGCAAGTGCCCTGCTTGGTCAACAGGTCTTTTCCTTCAAAAATGTGGAAGGCATAGTTGTTGTTATTCCATCTGTCAATTCATTCATTTATCCATCCATTAGTTTTCCCATCTGTCTGACTGCTGTATTTTCTATTCCACCCTGTAACTTTGATCAATTTATCAATTTATAACACTTCATACAGTTTTTGTATTATCACCATTATCATGGTTTTGGTCATGTTTTTAAGGTCATAGGTCAAAGTACTGATGCTATATGTTTTAGGACAGGAAAGAATTCACAGATTTGCTTGTTCGTATGCTCCAATTCTTACAAGTCTGAACTAATACAGTAAACGACAATATACTGTTGTTCTCCCTTGTTATAATGTGCTTTGGTAAAACATGATATGATATATAACATGGCACAGCTGTAGATCCTAAGACCAAAATTGAACCAATGTGTTGGAACTTGTTTGTCAAATTTTTGACAACATGGGTTGAAAGAAAACAACATGAAGCTTAGTATTTTATTATTATTTTGTTTGTATAATGTTATTATTTGACACACTTCAGTTATTTCCACCATACTATGGTTAAGTATATATACAGTTCTTGTTATGTATTGGTTTGGTACATAATGTGGTTGGGGGTTACGGATGCCAACTGCTGGGTTAAAACAAGGGAGAGATGCTTCAGTGTCATCAAGTTTTAATGAGCTTTAAATTTTACCATATTAGTGCAACATAAAATGTTAGCAGCTAAGTGGTTATCAGAACTGTAAATAACTAGTGGTAGTTTTATCTTATCAAGTAAAAATCCAAGATCTTTTTGTGGGTGATGCTACATTAATACAAGCATAATGAAATAAACAACCTGATGGCAGATTATGCTACATTAACACAATCGTAATGAAATAAATAACCTGATTGCAGATTATGCTACATTAACACAAGCATAATGAAATAAACAACCTGATGGCAGATTATGCTACATTAATACAGGCATAATGAAATAAACAACCTGATGACATATTATGCTACATTAATACAGGCATAATGAAATAAACAATCTGATGGCAGATTATGCTATATTAACACAGGCATAATGAAATAAACAACCTGATGGTAGATTATGCTACATTAATACAGGCATAATGAAATAAACAACCTGATGGCAGATTATGCTACATTAATACAGGCATAATGAAATAAACAACCTGATGACAGATTATGCTACATTAACACTAGCATAATGAAATAAACAACCTGATGGTAGATTATGCTACATTAACACAAGCATAATGAAATAAACAACCTGATGGTAGATCATGCTACATTAATACAGGCATAATGAAATAAACAACCTGATGGTAGATTATGCTACATTAACACAGGCATAATGAAATAAACAACCTGATGACAGATTATGCTACATTAACACTAGCATAATGAAATAAACAACCTGATGGTAGATTATGCTACATTAACACAAGCATAATGAAATAAACAACCTGATGGTAGATCATGCTACATTAATACAGGCATAATGAAATAAACAACCTGATGGTAGATTATGCTACATTAACACAGGCATAATGAAATAAACAACCTGATGGTAGATTATGCTACATTAATACAGGCATAATGAAATAAACAATCTGATGACAGATTATGCTACATTAACACTAGCATAATGAAAAAAAACAACCTGATGACATATTATGCTACATTAATACAGGCATAATGAAATAAACAACCTGATGGTAGATTATGCTACATTAACACTAGCATAATGAAATAAACAACCTGATGGTAGATTATGCTACATTAATACAGGCATAATGAAATAAACAACCTGATGACAGATTATGCTACGTTAACACAAGCATAATGAAATAAACAACCTGATGGTAGATTATGCTACATTAACACAGGCATAATGAAATAAACAACCTGATGACATATTATGCTACATTAATACAGGCATAATGAAATAAACAACCTGATGACAGATTATGCTACATTAACACAGGCATAATGAAATAAACAACCTGATGACAGATTATGCTACATTAATACAGGCATAATGAAATAAACAACCTGATGACAGATTATGCTACATTAACACTAGCATAATGAAATAAACAACCTGATGGTAGATTATGCTACATTAACACAAGCATAATGAAATAAACAACCTGATGGTAGATCATGCTACATTAATACAGGCATAATGAAATAAACAACCTGATGGTAGATTATGCTACATTAACACAGGCATAATGAAATAAACAACCTGATGACAGATTATGCTACATTAACACTAGCATAATGAAATAAACAACCTGATGGTAGATTATGCTACATTAACACAAGCATAATGAAATAAACAACCTGATGGTAGATCATGCTACATTAATACAGGCATAATGAAATAAACAACCTGATGGTAGATTATGCTACATTAACACAGGCATAATGAAATAAACAACCTGATGGTAGATTATGCTACATTAACACAGGCATAATGAAATAAACAACCTGATGGTAGATTATGCTACATTAATACAGGCATAATGAAATAAACAATCTGATGACAGATTATGCTACATTAACACTAGCATAATGAAAAAAAACAACCTGATGACATATTATGCTACATTAATACAGGCATAATGAAATAAACAACCTGATGGTAGATTATGCTACATTAACACTAGCATAATGAAATAAACAACCTGATGGTAGATTATGCTACATTAATACAGGCATAATGAAATAAACAACCTGATGACAGATTATGCTACGTTAACACAAGCATAATGAAATAAACAACCTGATGGTAGATTATGCTACATTAACACAGGCATAATGAAATAAACAACCTGATGACATATTATGCTACATTAATACAGGCATAATGAAATAAACAACCTGATGACAGATTATGCTACATTAACACAGGCATAATGAAATAAACAACCTGATGACAGATTATGCTACATTAATACAGGCATAATGAAATAAACAATCTGATGGCAGATTATGCTACATTAACACAGGCATACAACCTGATGACAGATTATGCTATATTAACACAGGCATAATGAAATAAACAACCTGATGACAGATTATGCTACATTAACACAGGCATAATGAAATAAACAACCTGATGACAGATTATGCTACATTAACACAAGCATAATGAAATAAACAACCTGATGGCAGATTATGCTACATTAATGCAGACAGAAAGGAAAATGAGATTTGCTTGTGGGTGATGCTACATCAACACATGTTGATACTGGTACAATGTTTAATCATGAATGACTTAAATGAGAAAAGAATTATGATTAATACATGTGTATAAGATACAAATATTGGACAAATTAATATAATCTGCACAAACCTAATAATGCAACAAATGAAAATACAAAATAAATGACCTTACACAGTACAAGGACAAAGGTTGTTGTTGTTGTTGTGGGGTTTAACGCCATTTTTCAGCACACAATAGGCTATACATGGCGGCCAGTATTAATGGTGGAGGAAGAACCCGGGAAAACCCCAGAAAGAACCACCGACCCTCGAGAAGCTACTGGCAAGCTTTCTCACATATCCACATTGGCTGAATCTTAGACTCGAACCGCTGCAGACAGAGGTGAGATGGCAGTGATCCATAACGAAGAGCACTTTAGACCACTCGGCCACTCGGGGCCCCAAGGACAAAGGTGAATGATTCACAGTAATTTCACTCAATGTAAAGAATGATGTGTTTTACTTAAATAGTAAAAATGAATTCACTCGTATAATGACAAATGAGGTATTTTACTCAAATAGTAAAATGATAAAAACAAAGGGACATTATATCATACAAAATATCTTTACAATCCCAAAACACTGGGTATTGCAAACCCCAAAATTAGCCCACAGCTAAAAGATAACATGTATGAAGTTACACACTCCGTCACCAGCACAGTTGGCTACCAGTCACACTGGTCAATCAAGCAGTCAGTATTCCAGGTAGACACCGATCACCATTCAGTTCCTTGGTCACTCAAGCAATCAGTGCTCACCAATTGGTCAGCAACACCCGATCACCTGCTACTCAACTCAGCTCTATGGCTGCTATGGTTCAGCTTTACAGCTGTTATGGTCAACTTCTGTCGTTAGCTCTCCAGCTGGTACCACATCGACTCTGATCAGCTCTACAGCTGTGACTCCGATCAGCTGAAAATACATCTAACACCATGTACTATGCACGACATGGGCATATACAATAAAATGTAATGATGTTATATATGGTAAGCTACACAGATTACATTATGAGCACAATAATCACAAAACAATCAACAGTTCAGAAGTGAACCTACCCGTGCCCAACAAGAATCCTACGGTACTAAACTTTTCTTAAAATGCAACTTTCTATTGCAACTTTAAATATCTTGCTAAGTCACAAACAAGAATAGAAAATATTTGCATTATGCTATGTAAGCTGAAGCTACATAGAAATATACAAAAATGTGGTAGGACAATAGTTATAAATTATACACAAGAAATTAATAAATAACTCACATACCTCTACAGCTGAAGATGTGTAAGTCCTCAAGTAGACCACTCACTGACAAGAATTTCTGTAATGTGAAGATTTAGTTTAAAGGTGAGGCATTTATACAAAGACGATGCTGCCATACATCGTCTGTGCACTGGAAGTATTCGGTTTTTCCCATCGAAAGCACTTCGCACATGCGGCATAGGATGAACCAAACTCACTGTTTCGAAATATATACAATATACATAAATCACCCTTGGGTATTGTTGCACACAAAAAATGAAACCCGAGTACATGTATTGAATAAATAAAGGGATTTATACAATTCCATGACAATTATATTCAGTAATGTCCATAAGTTCACCTGTTCTCTTTTTTATTTATTACTTCCTTTGTATATCATGGTGATAATAACATGGTGACTACCAATATATGTTTCAGTTTATAAGCTTTCAGAATTGTTCAGCTGGGTATGTGTATATACAATGTTTCCCTTTACCCTCATTTGTGCTTCAGAGACCCCCAAATTTATAATTTGACTCCCAATTTTGATACCAAAGTTTAGTTTTTATTCAGTCGGACCCCAAGTTTTGACACAAAGGAGATTATTGACTCTCAGTCTTGCACCCCTAGGGGATACACTGATATACATTTATTTCTTTTACATATGTAAAAAGTATGCAGTTTTTAAAAGAAAGGGACATCATGGTGATTTGTTTTTCTTTCTATTACAGATGTATGGTCTAACATGGCTAATAAACTTGCCCTCAATGTTAGATGACATTGACATTTTAGTCCTCATTACCTCAGCCATTTGCCATGATTTGGATCACCCCGGATACAACAATGCTTACCAAGTAAGTAAAATTGCCAAATAATACCCAATGCTTACCAAGTAAGTCAAATTGTCAGATAATCCCAATGCTTACCAAGTAAGTCAAATTGTCAAATAATCCCCAATGCTTACCAAGTAAGTCAAATTGGCAAATAATCCCCAATGCTTACCAAGTAAATCAAATTGGCAAATAATCCCAATGCTTACCAAGTAAGTCAAATTGGCAAATAATTCCAATGCTTACCAAGTAAGTCAAATTGCCAAATAATCCCCAATGCTTACCAAATAAGTTAAATTGCCAAATAATCCCAGTGCTTACCAAATAAGTCAAATTGCCAAATAATCCCCAATGCTTATCAAGTAAGTCAAATTGCCAACTAATCCAGAATGCATATGTAGTAAGTCACATTGCCAAAAAAAATTCCAGTTCTTACCATTTAAGTGAAATTGCTAACTAATCCCCAATGCTTACCAAGCAAGTCAAATTGCTAACTAATCCCCAATGCTTACCAAGCAAGTCAAATTGCTAAACTAATCCCCAATGCTTACCAGGTAAGTCAAATTGTGAACTAATCCCCAATGCATACCAGTAAATCAAATTGCTAACTAATCCCTAATGCATACCAGTAAGTCAAATTGCTAACTAATCCCCAATGCATACCAGTAAGTCAAATTGCTAACTAATCCCTAATGCATACCTGTAAGTAAAATTGCTAACTAATCCCCAATGCACACCAGTAATTCAGATTGTCAACTGATTCCAAATACATACAAAGCAAGACAATTTGTCACAAATCCCATATGCTTACCCATCTTCTTTTTGCAACTCTGATTCAGAAATATAATTTGTCATTTCAGTCATGGCAGTGTTACAATTTTTTTTTTATAAAATGGATTGAAGACAAGTATTAGGTTTTAATTTTACTAAAAGAACGACAATTACAATTTTTCAATTTGGGTTTGGGGGGAGAGGAATAATTCATGAATTTTAAAGAAAATGAGTTATTTTTTGCTCAGCCACCACTGTGTTAGAAAATCACTGGAAATGATTTTACAACATAATTTTTTAAAAATTTCGAAACCATTCTCATTTGTGTAAAGGCTTCTATGACATAATTGATAGGGATATACTGCAATTTTCCTGTTATAAGATTCAGCTTGGCAATAAGCCCATCTCCACTATCAAAATTACCAACCATATCACAAGTCAAGTCCAACTGCAAATTCCACAGGGCCAGGTTTGCTGGCAGACCTGGGTCTGTACAGTTAGGAGTAATCAGTTTAACATATAGCATAGACCCTGGTCTGCCGATGTATTATGAAACGGCAGATCAGGGTCTGTGTTATTTGCAGTTGGACCAGGTTTATAAATGAATACATATTGTTAGATATTATCACACACACTAGTAAATTTAAATTGTGTCTTGTCTTCTGTTGCAGATTAATGCCAAAACAGAATTAGCTTTACGCTATAACGATATTTCACCTTTGGAAAATCATCACTGTGCGGTTGCCTTTGAGATTCTTGAGAAAAAACATAGCAATTTCCTATGCAACTTGACTCGAGACCAGTTCAGGAGGTTTCGAGAAGGAATGATCAAGTAAGAGAATATTTTTAATAATCAGTTTTCTAGATCAGTTTCCAAATTTTAAAAGGAAACTGCAAAGTACAGTGTTAAATTGAAGGCCTCTCTTTATTCTTCTCGAATAAAAGTATATAATTTTCTCAAATTAAAAAACAATCCTCCAGGTTTTATTCACAGAAGAACAAGACTTAAAAACAATTCCAGTTAGGAGTACTGTACAAGCGAAGAATTAAGAAATTTTGGAAAATTGTAATTGATAGAAAAGTTAGTAATATGAAGCAAAATTTGAGACCTTATATGATACAGAATTGTAGATCAGTTTGATTTACTTTAATTTGAACACAAATCACATCTACTAAATTATTTTATTTTTTCAAAGGATTCTGGTTAGGGTAAATTAATCAAATCCGAAAATTACAGAAAAAATAAGAAAACATGAAGGACCAGGAGGCAACAGTATTTTTTTCATAGTTTTTATAGTTCTGAATGTTTTTTTATAATAAAAAAACATTGCACTGAGACAGAGTTCAAGTTATTGCTGGGTATTTGAGTGATTGATGTTTCAGTCATCAAAGTTTTTGCTTCATATTTAAATTATTTTTATATAGGTTTCAATTTCATCCTTTGAAGGAATGCCACTTTTTCATGCCTGCCATAAGATGGAGAGTATTTTGTTATGATGCTTTCTGTCAGACCATCTGGATGCTATCATTTTGATTTCCACAAAATAACTCAAGTTGTCCACTATATACAGTTATCAACCATTTTGTATGGCTTGCTCGTGGGGTGAGTAGGAATCTTATAAAAATTGGGTGTAAAAATTCAATGGTCTAGGTCACTGTACCTGAAAATTTCAAAATGGTTTCTACACAATAACTTGATTTTTCTACCATATACTTAAGAACCTTTGTGGATAAATTGCAACTGGGGTAAGAAAGAACCCTGTCAGTTTTGGGATAAAAAAAGGTCAAAGGTCAAGGTTACTGTGTTTGAAAAAAAAAATGGTTTCTGTACAATAACTCAAGTTCTCCACCATCTACACTTACCAAACCTTGTGGATGGCTTGCACTTGAGGTAGGGAATAACCCAATTGTATTCAGGGTCCAAAGGTCAAGGTCACTTTGACAAAGAGAAGACAACTAGCTTTAGTACAATAACTTGAGTTCCCCATCATCCACATTTACCAACTTTGTCAATTGCTTGAGATCCCCATCATCTACATGTACTAAATGTGTCAATAGCTTGAGTTCCCCATCATCTACATGTACAAAATTTGTCAATAGCTTGAGTTCCCCATCATCTACATGTACCAAATGTGTCAATAGCTTGAGTTCCCCATCATCTACATGTACCAAGTTTGTCAATAGCTTGCACCTAGGGTAAGAGAAACCTCATTGATTTTGGGCTCAAAATAGGTCAGGATCCCTTAAGCTGAAAAAAAATATGCTTTCCATGTAGTAACTTGACTTCTTCATCATCTGTAATTACTTAATATTATGGATGGCTTGCAGTTGGGTGTGCAAGAAGCATTTTGATTTTGGAGTAAAACTGTGAAAAGTAAAGGTCACTGTGGCTGAAAGAATACAAAAATGGTTTTTGCACAGTAACATAAGTTCTGCATCACATACCTCAACTTTTACTTGGAGTAAGGAAGATGCCTTTTGATTTGGGTTCAAAAGGTCAGAGATTAGTGTCACATTGAATGAAAAAGAAAAATATTGCAAAGTAGCATTAGTTAAACATCACAGACCTGGTCCAAACTTTGTGGATGCCTGGCATGTAGGGTATTAAGAAGCTACTTGAATTTTGCATCAAAATGTTATGGTGACTGAAGAAGAAAAATGATTTCTGTACATAAACTTTAAGACAGAGGGATATTAAATACAGAGTTGGCATATAATGTGTAATTCTTAGTACTCTTATTTCACCTTCTATCCATCAGTATCCTATGGATAAATGGCCCTTGATGACTCTTCTTGCATTATACCCCTTCATTTGTCCAATTCAGAGCAGACCTGACCTAGCAAGCTTCTGCATTCAAGTACAGTGGTTCCTCATATACCACATATCAGTATAACACTGTCCCTGATATAACACAGATATGGTCATGGATTCCATTGTAAAGCCCCTCAGTATAACACAGTCCCTGATATAACAGAAGTATGGTCATGATTCCATTGGGCAGCCCCATCGAATAACACTGTCCCTGATATAACACTGTTATAGTCATGGATTCCATTATGAAGCTCCTCAGTATAACACAGTCCCTGATATTAAATAGGTATGGTCATGGATTCCATTGTAAAGCCCCTCAGTATTACACAGTCCCTGACATAGCAGAGGTATGGTCATGATTCTGTTGGGAAGCCCCGTAGAATAACACTGTCCCTGATATAACACTGGTATAGTCATGGATTCCATTATGAAGCCTGTCAGTATAGCACAGTCCCAGATATAGTATAGGTATAGTCATGGAATCCGTTGGGAAGCCCCTTAGAATAACACTGTCCCTGATATAACACAGGTATGGTCATGGATTAGTTTATGCTGGTTGAATTATATTGTTCCATGTAATGTATCTCAGTATTATTCCATGTAATGTATCTCAGTATAATTCCATGTAATGTATCTCAGTATAATTCCATGTAATGTATCTCTGTATAATTCCATGTAATGTATCTAAGTATAATTCCATGTAATGTATCTCAGTATAATTCCATATAATGTATCTAAGTATAATAACATGTAATGTATCTAAGTATAATTCCATGTAATGTATCTTTGTATAATTCCATGTAATGTATCTCAGTATAAGGTGACCTCACCTATAACTCAGTACTCAGGGCATTGTTTGGCTGAGTGGTCTAATATGCTCACCTTTACCAGTCTCTGCCATCTCACCTCTGTCTGCAGTCTCTGACTCCTCCAATGTGGCTGTGTTTGAAAGCTGCCAGTAGCTTCCCATGGGTAGGTGGTTTTTACTGGGGTTTTCCCATTTTCTTCCTCCACCAGTTATATTTGCTGCCATGTATAGCCTATCTTGGACTGAGAAATAACATTAAACTCAAAATAAGAACATAAATCTGTACTCTTAGCTTTATAATGAGGGGCCACTGGACACAGTTGAACCTGTAAAATGTGGACATGATGGGCATGACCAGATACTTGAGTTTGTGGGGGGGGTGTTACATATTGCATGGAGCAAATTGTTTTATTATTTTTGTCGTATTTAATGGAATGATTATTTTGTCTTCAGGTGCATACTGTCAACTGATATGGCCAAACATAATGAGATTCTTAGCACTTTCAAATCCATAATTCCAGACTTTGATTTCAAGAACAAGGAACATAAAAGTGTGGTATGTATTGGAGTAGTATAGTAATTTCCAATTAAAAATTACCGACATTCATTTCTTAAAAAATTATGATCTGTGATATGTTTCAGTTAGTATTATAAAAAATGCTTTTAATTATTGGTTATGATTCTGTTGTGTTTGTGATTTAGGTGAAGAAATGAAGTCATTGTTCTGACCAACGTGTAACTAAAATGTACACACAGTTATGAATTGAGATGACCATGGACACAAGCATAAGTGTATTGCTAAGAAGAAACATTTTCTTTCAAGATATTATAGTGATGCTGAGCACTTTCACATAATGCTTGAGGTAAAAGAAAGTCTTTTTTTAATGAAGGTGAAACAAATCTGGTGATCATTTTATAGAAATAAAGTTGTTTTTGTTATTGTGACTTTTTTTGCAAGTAAACAAGAACATATTATTTGGGTTTTTTTGGTCACAAAGTTTTAATTGGAACAGACTACCAAACACACCTCTTGGGTACATAGGAAAAGAGACTTCCAAGCACACCTCTCTGGTACATAGGAAATGAGACTTCCAAACACACCTCTTGGGTACATAGGAAATAATGCTGCCAAACACACCTCTTGGGTACATAGGAAATGAGACTGCCAAACACACCTCATGGGTACATAGGAAATTAGACTTCCAAACACACCTCTTGGGTACATAGGAAACGATGCTGCCAAACACACCTCTTGGGTACATATAAAATGAGATTTCCAAACACACCTCTTGGGTACATAGGAAAAGAGACTTCCAAACACACCTCTTGGGTACATAGGAAATGAGACTGCCAAACACACCTCTTGGGTACACTGGAAATGAGACTACCAGACACCTCTTGGGCACATATAAAATGAGATTTCCAAACACACTTCTTGGGTACATAGGAAATTAAACTGCCAAACACACCTCTTGGGTACATAGGAAATGAGACTGCCAAACACACCTCTTGGGTACATAGGAAATGAAACTGCCAAACTCACCAATTGGGCACGTATACAGTGAGATTTCCAAACACACCTCTTGGGTACATAGGAAATTAGACTGCCAAACTCACTTATTGGGCACATATAAAATGAGATTTCCAAACACACCTCTTGGGTACATAGGAAAAGAGACTGCCAATCACACCTCTTTGTTACATGAGATGAGACTTCCAAGCACACCTCTTTGGATACATTGGAATTGAGACTGCCAAACACACCTCTTGGGTACATATGAAATTATACTGCTAAACTCACCTTTTAGGTACATGTGAGATGAGACTTCCAGGCACACCTCTTGGGTACATTGGAATTGAGACTGCGTAAACACACCTCTTGGGTACACAGGAAATTAGACTGCCAAAGATACCTCTGGGGTACATATGAGATGGTTTTCATAATAACAAGAGTATATTTGTGATTTTACAAAGTTTAAAGGAAGAAGTTATTTTGACAGTACCAAATCTTTTTCATAGTGACTATTGGTTTATTGTTGGACAAATGAAACATCAGTTTGTACTCTTAGACCCTAATAAGAAAACCTCCTATTATAATAAAAACTGTATTACAATCAACAGTTTATGTAGACTTGATATCATTTTTGTGCTCTACTATTTATAAACCAGAAAAAACTATGAGATGGCTTGTTGTCTGTCATCCATCTATCTGAAACTTTATACACACATTCATCCCAAGGGTCCTCGTTGAAAATGGTGCCACTTAGGTGATCAATATGGTCACCACAAGTCATTTTGAAAATCTTGTTATTGCTACTCCTCCTGAACAGATGGTCATGTTAACTTGGTGTTTTCACTAAAAGACAAATGATTTTTTTTTGGTCCAAGATGAAAATAGTGCAAATCTGATCTCTGATATGACTGCTGTGGCAGCCATCTTGGAAATCTTATGGTGTCTAGTTGATCTTAATAAGAATTGTGTAAATCTGATGTCCAATATGGCCATCACAGTGACCAACATATCACTACTTCTCCTAGATGGAAAGTCAGATCGACATTGATTTTTGACCAGAAGACTGATGTCCATTTGGTACTAAATACAAATGGTGCCAATCTGACATCCAATGTAGCCACCATGGCAACTATGTTAAACATCTTGATAGTGATATGCCTCCTAAAGGGAAATAAGTCATACTGACATGGGGTTTTTGCCAGAAGACTGATTATGATGGCTTATTGATCTTGAATGAAAATGATGCCAACTGACCTCAAATATGGCTGTCACAATGGTCATATTGAAAAATCTTGTCTCTAATTCTCCTGAATGTGTGGTCATATGAACATCAGATTTTCACAAAAGTCTTCTAGTGGTGCCTGATTTGTTCTCCATGGAAATGGAGCTGATCTAGCATCCAATATGGCTGCCACAGTGGCTAGTTTGAAAATCTTATTGCGCAAAAATATCAGAGATGGTTTCAATGATCTTATCTTGAATTCCTGGAAATTCTTTAATCCAGAGAGTAGAGCATCTGTCCCTTCAAGGGACTTTGGTTCTGATTCAACCATATTTATTGCTAAGGACAGTTTTATGAATATCAGTTCGGTGACTTTATACACTGAATAGAGGAATCAATACTTTGATATGTTTTTATCTCCATACTTAGCAAGAGGGGTATTGTGACACCTTCCATCTGTCTGTCTGCCTATTACCACATATCCTAAAACACGGGGTGGAAATTCACAAAATTTCGGAGTTTTTTTGCTTTTGTGCTTGCAATCTTTGAGAGGAACATCTTTTGGCTTCAGTCCAAGGGATTCCTGGTAGAAAGTAAAAAAAATTAAATTACACTGATTTTTTTCAAAATATTTTCTGACTAGAATAACATAGAATTACACAGAAGGAAGACATGTATTTCTAATTAGAAGTGAATACAGAGGGGGCTTGGAGAGGAGGTGGAATAAGGATTTCATTTATGAGGATTTGTGATGACATGCCATTGAAGCAGTTTTAGAGTTTGTTTATCAGTGTATTGAAAAGGCTTTATATGGGGTTAAGTCACATGACTACAAGCTGAAATACATCAGACTTTCTTTATGACATATATGTACATGTTTTACCTAGATCCATGTATATTTTGAGTTCTAATAATGTAGCAAAACATTTCTGATAAATACTTCACCCAAATTGCATTTTTTTTTACTCTTGTATAAAGCAGACACAGCTGCGAACTGGTCATAAAGCTGCACATGTAGTGTTGTGTTTTCATCTTGTCTGGCATATATATGTATACATACATGTGTGTGTGTGTGTGTATATATATATATATGTGTGTGTATATATATATATATATATATATATATATATATATATATATATATATATATATATATAATAATAAACTGACATCGAACATTGCAAAACTAGTATCTAGCTAGCCTAAGCGCTTTCGACTCTTAATGAATCTTTTTAAAAAAAATATACAAAAATATAGAAATTGGTTTCTAGGTCAATATAAAATATCTTTCAGCATCCACAAAAAGTCATTGTCATGTAAAGTTTTACAAAGACAATGGTTTGTCTGTTTTATTTGTTTGTCTTGTCTATGTTTTGTATTTGCCTTTGAAAAAGACTCATTAAGAGTCGAAAGTGCTTAGGCTAACTAAATACTAGTTTTGCACTGTTCGTAGTCAATTTAATACATTTATCTTAATCAATCCCTGACAAATGTGATCCCTTGCTGGATCCAGTGCACTTGAAAGGATTGTTATTCGCCATATGATTTGTGTTCTTTATATATATATATATATATATATATATATATATATATATATATATATATATATGATGTCATTCAAGGATCTTGTAACTTGTTTGTTCATTCTTGAAAAAAGAAACCTGGAAATGTTTCAGCAAAGAATATGTCAATTGGTAAGGCACAGCAATGAATGCTGTTATATTCTGTGATGATGCCATAGTTTTTCAGAGGCGTTTTTCCAAGAATTGGTGGAAAGGCCAGGGCATATTGCAAATGCTGCAGGTCTTTCTTGCTCTGAATGCATCAAATACAGCAAGTTAATAACTTCAAATCACCTTTTGACCTTATATTAAGGGATATACTTCATACCTTGAGGCAATGTATGGACCAGTGAATTGAAATGTTTGTTTTATTTTCATTGTTACTAGCTTATGATGATTATAATGAAGGTGTCAGACATATCAAATGAGGCAAGACCTATGGGTGTAGCTGAACCTTGGTTGGATTGTTTACTTCAGGAATTCTTTAACCAGGTTTTTCAAAATAGATATTGTTTTTTTTTTACTTTTACTATTTTGGTGTTGTTGGGATGGGTTTGTTTCTGTAGTAAACCATATTTTTCGAATGATAAAACCCAGAGGATCTACCATGTACATTGTTGAAAAGTAGAGATTGCTTTAGATTATCATTAAAAAGCTGTGTGCTTATTTTCCATAGTTGTTCAAGTTGTGGCTGGGGTTATCATATGAGAATTATGGTGTCATAATGAAGTGTGATTTCTTCTCATTTTGAGAATCTTTCTATCCAGATTTCTTTATTGCAGAGGCTGTTCTGTTTAGGATAATGAGAAATTTTCAATTTATTTAAAGATTTAATTTTTATATTGAAGAAAATTTTAATAGGCAGTCATAGAAATTAAAGAAAAAAAGATTTTCTTCTTCAAATTACATCACAAGTTTTTCAAAAATTGGGGAACTCTTCAGATAAATTCAAATACAGTTTTTGTTGAACATTTTCCAAATATATATTATTTAAAAAAATTTATTTTTATTTTGTGTTATTGTCAGTTTTCATTAAACACCCAACAAAACTGAGATTAGAGATTAGAGGGTATAATTTCTTCAGTAAAGAAATCTGAAAAACAATATTTTCCTCAATAGTTAGAATGGTGTTTGTGTCTATATATGTATATTTTTTATGTTTTATTGCATATTTTATTAGATGGTATTTCATCATGATTCACTGTCTCTAGATACATGTCTATCATGTAGTACCAGAAATCATTTGTTAATTTTTCTAGTCTCAGTCCCTTGGTTAATTTTGAAAAATATGTAAAGTCTAGATCATTGTCCACATGGTCAGTGGAACAGAAAAAGTCCAGATCGTTATATTCATATGGTCAGTGGAACAGCAAAAGAGTCCTAGGAGATCTTTTTGGTTCTTTAAGTAAAAAAGCAGCTGAAGTAAGTCCATTGAAATTTGTTTAATCTTTATTGCTACATTGTATAAAAAATATACAAATAAAAAGTTCTTTTTCTGAATACTTTGCATGTTAAGAGATTTATAACCAAGGGACTTGCTTGCATCCTGTCAAGAATTTCTCATACACAAGACCTATAGTAATGTGCAAATATAAATAGAAATGTCACAAAAGCACATGCAGAATGTTTTGCAAAGTTAGCCAGATTTCTAAATCTCAAAACTTTTATTCATATAAGTAACAGTATAGTTTTAGAACATGTGTATTGCCAATGACAATATAGTTCTGGGATGTGTGTATTGCCAGTGACAAAATCATTAAAATTGTATATCCCAAATCCTTTAAATTTACTAAATGATCTAATAGATTCTTGTAGCACTCAATTTGATATGTGTTATCTCCCCTGATGGTTAGTGATTGTGGATATAGCAATAAGAAGATCCATCTCTCCATCTTTCTCTTGATATGATGGCTTCCACAACAGAAATTTTATTTCCTATGGTTGTTTTTTTTTTCTTTCTCAAACTTGGTATATGTCCCTCTCTCAGAGGTGGAGGCTTACGTTTGCTGAATTTGGAGCTGCTTGAACCAAGGTCAAGGTCACTGGAGATATGCATGACTTTCTTTTCTGCATGACAAGTCATCTTTCCTTGGCCTAATTTTCATCAAACTTCATTTGTAGGTCATACTTCAGCGGTAGAATTTCATGATCACTGGGGCCAGTACGGTAATTATTACTGGTTTCTGCTATGTAAGTTTCCTGCATGCAGTTTTCATCAAACTAATTCATAGGTTGTCTGCACTTGATAATAGACCCAACCCAATTGATTCTCAGACCCAGACATAAAAAGTTGAGGTCACTTGAGATAAAATTGTCATTTTTGGTTCCACATTATAGGTTCCTTTTCCTCAAGTTTACTGCATCCAATATTCCTTCAGCTTCAGTGATGCATCCCTTTTAAGTTAGATTGATAGATCAGTGTTCAGGGTCACATGATGTATACATAAGATATAACAACTTACATTGCCCCAGTTTCCATCATACTTTATAGGTTTACAACACTTTGATGGCAGAACCTGCTAATAAGTTTTTTTGGGGATGGGGATGGGGGGGATAGGTCTAAGATCATGGTTTCTGACACTGAAATCACACACCTCCAGTGAACAGTATCAAGTTGTTTTTTTTTATTTCATGGAAGGTCAAAAATTCAAACCTGAAGGTTTAGGCCTGTTTTATGCATAGATATCAAGTGAGATAATTATTAGTCACAGGCATTTGAGGTCAGATTGTGTCAGTTTTACATTTGTAATAGCTGTGATTTGTTTTAAGTGATCAGTCATTCGTGTTATGGCTATTTGTATGTAGAGTTTAATATAGTTCATATATCTTCAAATCTGGAATAATTTCTTTTGCCAAAAATATAGACATTTAACAGCAAAGAAAGGAATCCCATATTTGAAAGTTAAAAACCTTTCGAATTCTTATGAGAAACTCCAAAGCTCTTTTGGTTATTTTCTTGATTGGAAAGAAATGACTATCATCTGTATGAGAAATTCTGACATTTTTCTTTTCTCCAGCTTTCTTGCTGTCATTTAATTATTATTATAATCAGTCATCCTTATATATTATTATTTGGGCAAAGTTGTCTCCCTTTGTTTGATTACCTTTTTTTTCTTTCTCTCTCTCTGTTGTGTAGCTGATGATGATATTGATAAAGGCAGCAGATATTTCAAATGAGTCTCGACCACTTGAAGTGGCAGAACCTTGGATAGAATGCTTACTGCAGGAATTTTTCAACCAGGTAGTTTAACCTCAACAAAAAAATTGAAATTAAATTTGTAAAACACTTCTTAAATTTTGTCATTTGTGCAAAATGATGGCGTGACTTTAGCAACGTACTCTTCATGGTCCACTTGCTTGCATTGATGTGAATGAAATCAAAGAACCAGGTGAAAACCAATAATGTAGAAGCACTGCCAAACACACAAATATATGTATTTATGCATGTGCAGGTAGCAAGGCCCAACTTGGTACCATAGAAGTGCAAGGTGAGCACGTTTCCACTGCATAATATAGTTGGTTATGACCTTTTGCTTGCAAAGTAATGGAACCAACTGTAATTCAGTATATATTGATTATTCTTAATATTTAAGTATACCATGCTATAGAAGCAGTCACCTAGAACAACTGTTCTTTGCTATAATGTTCTTGAGGACCATGAAAGTGTAGTACACTATGTTACAATTCTACGGTTTTAAACTATGTTGCAGAAAGAAAGTGAAACCAACAAATTTATCAAAATTAACAAATTATTTATTTCTCTAAATTACAAAGTGAAAATTTAAGAAGAATTTGCAATATTGTAAATTAAATCCCAAATAATCCTAAATGCTCTATCATCACAAAGCCAAAAGTTTAATATGTTCCAAATGAATTCCATTAAGCTTGAATGTGTTGATGTACTAATAGTCTTGAATGAGCTGATGTACCACTAGTCTTAATATATCTAATCAAGAATGTCCTTGAATGAATTCACAATAATCCCAACGTTGTGTTTTAGTCCAAAAAGTCAATCAGCACTTTGAAATTCCAATGAATAATTTAAATAAATGATTCCTCTCAAATTATATCTGAACACAGCAGTAAATCATTCCATAGACTGAACTTAGAAACAGGAATTAAGACTTTGTTTACCAAACCAATATGTACTAATTTCACTTGACCTAAGATGGAATAAAATGCCTATGATGTGGGTCACAAATTTGTTTTCCAGAACATTCTAAGTTTGCAAATAAGGTTAGGCCTTGAATTCAAATTGAAATAACATCTTTTTAAAAAATGACAGTTAGGCCAGAATCTATCCTCAATTGCAGACAAAGGTTAAGCACACAATATAAATTAAATATACATAGCAATTATAAACAAGATTGCATTATACTGTGGTAGGTTGGCTGCCTCTGTGTGTCCATGTGGAAGACATAGCTCTCATTTCCTCTGCATAATACAGTCAATAATGTGTTAAATGCGCTGTTAAAACTAACAAAATGTGATCCCTAGCCATACCCATTCTTTATAAGATACTGTGTTATAAGCAGGTACTTTGTAGCGAAGGACTACCATACTGGGGGTACATTATTAGCAAGGCCATGTAATAATAACTATTTTTCTATTTCATGTTTAATTACATTATCAATGGGTTAAAATCAAGTAAAATAAATCCTAATTAAATGCAATTAATCAAGTAGAAATTTTAAATACAAAATTCATCCAAAATCATAAGATTTATTACATACATGAAGGATCTGCAGTTGCAGTGGTTAGTGTGCCAGACTTGTGAGAAAAAGAGTCTGGGTTCAAATCCTACCATTGAAATAACCCAAATCAGCTACCATGGTGTGTCCTTGGGCAAGGTCCTTAACTCCAATTGCTTCAGCACTAAATAACCTACTTTGTGTTGCTCTGCCATAAAACATCAAACCAAAACTTAACCTATACCTTAAGCAAGAGGTTACATTACACTGATATATATCAGTTTTTACTGATAAAATTTGCCTCTGTAACAAAAAAAGATGAGACTGTCAGTATTCATGTACTGAAAAATTGTAAAAAGTGTTTTAAGTCTTGAAAGTTACTGCAACTGTCTCAACATCAGTTTGTAAGAAGCTGACTTATCTATTCATACAGTCATAGTTCCATATCCCTGCCGACTTTGATCAGTGACTTATCTATTCATACAGTCATAGTTCCATATCCCTGCCGACTTTGATCAGTGATCATTGGCAACAACACAGAACCTGAAGGAGAGTTGGCTTATCACTTTGAAGAATTTAATCCTGGCACAATGATTGAGAAGTTCTTTTTTTTCAGTGTACAGGGCATTATGGAGTTTAAATTTTTTTTGTATACCATTGGTGCTTTTATTTACTTTTTTTCAAAACAAATTAATAACCATGTGTTTGTTTGCTGGGGAACTGGGTTGGTTTGGATTTTGACGATTTCTGTTTTTAGATGACTGTGATCTAACATGCTGTAGTTGATGTCTTTCACTCACACCAACCCACTAAAACTAAACATTCTATACAGTGCATGGAAACAATTTAACTATTTACTATATAAATGAATGCTGAACCAAAGTTATTATTGTGTATGGATTAAGTTGATGACTGACAGTAACGATATTGATATGGGATTACCCGTATTTACCGTATGTTTTCAGATACCGTTTGTTTTCAGACACCCCATTTTGGGGGGGGGGGAAATATAATATTTAAATGCCATGTAAGTTTTCAGACATTGCTTCGCTATAAGTTTTTCTACAGTTTATGTTTTTGGACACAATCGAGGAAGATCTGTTGCATCATTTTATTGTATAATTCACAGCATGTTTGCCGTTAATTTAACTTATACAAAGTTTGCTTCATTTGGTCATCAATTATTTAATGTAATTTAAAATTCTTAATCATATGTATGTGTGTGTGTGTGTGTGTGTGCAGATAGATTGATAGATAGATAAATATTTTTATATTAAGCCATACACAAAAATCAGCAATATCAAAGAATTAAAAGAAATATGATTTAATGCTGTAATATTTAAGTATATTATTCATTTTCAAGTAGCTTGTCCGTAGCCTTTTTTAGGTCCTCAGGCGAAAAGCTCTCAAATTCTGTATCACTATCATCATCCATATTGTTTAATTGTTTGTCATTTCTGATTAGCACATTTTCACTTCTGCTCAGATTGACACTGATGCTGCACATCTTGAAAGATTTCATTATCATTGTGTGCTTTTCCTTCAATGTGTCCATGGCATTTACAACCCGGTCCAATACAATCTGTTTGCTGGCTGTATTGATCCATCCATTGCTGCTTTCATTCGATGATATTAATGCATTCGTAGCATCCCTGATGTATTCCTTCCAGCTGCGGCGGAGGTAACTCTTGACAGGTTTATTGATGTTCACGTCAAGAGGTTGCAACTTGGATGTGCAGCCTCCTGGTATTATTGCTGGCACAACATTTCCGTGCCGCAACTGCTTCTTCACATCATCAGTGACGTGAGCCCGGAATGAGTCATTAACTAACAGTGATCACTCTCTTCTGGTGAATGGCAAATAAATTTCTTGAATCCATCGCATCATTAGTGTTTCGTCCATCCATGCTTTCTCTTGAACTGCGATCGTCCACCCTTTTGGTGCCTTCAAATCTAGATGTCTCTTTCCCTTGAAAATAATCATTGGGGGTAATATGTTGCCAGAACCTGCAATGGCTAAAACGACAGTAATGTGTCTCTTCTCCGCTCCAGTTGTATGAATCAGAATGCTTTTCATTCCTTCTTTGTCCACCGTTTTCAAAGTCCATGTTAGTAATAAACTTATCGTCAGACTTGTCCTCCTCATGTCTGTCCATCACAAACTTGTAGAGCGAACCAATCTTTTCTTATAAATCCTTGGATAAACCTTGGGCAAGAGAGGTCCTGCTTCTGAGCAGAAACCAATGTCTTGTCATGAAATTCTCTCCCCAAGAACGACTGGCATGGAATTTGCTCTCTGGAAAGTCTGTTGAGACAAGCTCCCTGGCATATATACATATTCCCTCAACACTTAATGGACTTTGTAAGTCATGCTGAGTGAGCACCCATTGAGCTATCTTGTCATCCATAGCTTGTCCATATGAAATGGGTCATCCACATTTAGGCAATTGCCCGTTCCAAGTTCAGATCTGCAGAAAAGTCAATTTTCATCCAGGTACTCACCGTGGATTTCAGAATCTTGAATTTTTCTGCTGTAGGTCTAATTCCCAAAGTTTTGCATTGTTAACGATATCCTGCTTTTGCTTTAATGTATAATGTTTATAGTGACCATGTTCAGAACCGGGCGGAGCACTCTCAGGTTCAAGATAATCAGACTCGTCATCTAGAGCAGCTTTCTTCATAGGTGGTTCTTTTTGTAATGCATCCTCAGAATCATTAATTCAAGTTCACTTCTGTGGATGGCCTACTGGCCTCTTTGGAGACGATTTTGGCAGGGGAGTCCCTCCACAAACTAGACAGTGCCTCCTTGCTTGTTGCATAATGTATGATAAACTTATCCATCAAAATTATTACAGTACTAACAATATTATGTTTCACAACGACAGCTATCCAGTATATAAACTTTTGATAGTGGTAGGTATTTTATTTATACTTTATATCTTAATAGCTTGAATCGGCTAAAAAAATATGATTGGTTGTCAGTGTAGAAAATATATGATTGGTTGTCAGTGTAGACATTGTTACACACGAAACCACTTCAAACAGGTGTGACAGTTATGGCTTTGATTAGAAACCATGACCTCTGCTTTATGTCATTAAACAATACATCAGAGAGTCGGTATGGATTAGTAAAATTCATTGGCATTGAGCAACAAAACAAACCCCTTATCCCCGAGGCATTATATACCAAGGTTTAAACATAGTTATTGTTCTGCAGGTAATAAACCTCTTTGTAGACAATAAATATTAATTGTGGGTGCTAAATGATTGGTACATGGTGTGCTCTTTTAATGAAATCCAGATGGCTGCCTTTTATTTCCGAACACACCTGTCAAAGAAATCCCACAAGTTATATTATTAACAATTATCACCTAGACACCTTGAAATCTCCGACATGCATCAAAACAATCTTTAAGCAGTCAGTTGTTTTGAGTCAGCAATCTCTGCTCATTTTGAAGCTACCCTCGGCTAGGTGGAAAAAAAAGAGGGAGAACCACAACAAATAGATAACCTTTATTTTTAAAAATACCAACATATTAATCACGCCGACTCGTATTCTGAAACTTGCTTATTATTTTTACCCTTCCTAGGTGTGCATACAACACTCACCCTATGGAGCCTCTCACCCTTGGTGTTCTAAGATTAGCCATCATACATGTACCAGTATTTCTACTGTCGATACATGTATGGCTGTGTTTTCTAATGGATGGACATGTATCAAATAGTCAAAATAGGCAAGTAATGCCTGTTTTTCATTCATTATCCTTTCTGTGGTGTTAAACAAAATACTTGTTTTACTTCATGGCAGCACGTCATCATGTGAGCTAACGGTAACTTCATTACGGACGTTTGTGGGGGGAATAAATCTATCTTCACCTGTATGTTTTTGGACACCTAATTAAAGACTTTAATATGCATTCAGAGAACAAAAAAAGTAATTATTTGTTGCAGTCCGAAAACATATGGTAAATACGGTACATTGTAGTTTGTTCTATTTTATCCTATCTGTCACTCATTAAATTTTCAGATCAGCATCATTAAATACAGGTAAAAATACCTAATTAGTTTTAAATGCATATACTTCTTGTAAATACAGGTAAAAAGACCTAATTTGTTTTAAATGCGTGTACTTCTTGTAAATACAGGTAAAAATACCTAATTAGTTTTAAATGCATGTACTTCTTGTAAATACAGGTAAAAATACCTAATTTGTTTTAAATCCATGTACTTCTTGTTAAACAAATTAAGTACTTTTAGCTGCATTTAATGATGCTGACCAGATAATTTAGAGTTACAGATAAGATAAAATTTGAAATCCTGTGTAGAACGGGCTATAGTGTCATAGTGTTGACTTCTGACACTGTCCATTATGAATGAAGTTCCTGTCAATGTCAGAAATACATTCATTTCATTTTCTTACTCTAAAGCATTGTTTGCAACATAATTTTCTCCACTCTATGCAGGTGATATGCATTGATGGGACTGGTTGATTAGCATTTGCACTGGTAACATTTGTATTTAAGAAATAAATAAAATTTAGAACACCTAACTTAATTGGAGTAATTTCATAACTATTCTAGGGTGTTATTTATATAATATTGTCATCAATTTTCCTTCTTGTAAGCAATGAAGATTTATTTATAAAACCCAAACCTTCAGAAATCTAATAAGAACAAGCTAACTAAATTGTAGCAATTCTGATTATTACATACAGATTCTTGCAGAGATTAATACATTGGTAGAAAAGACAAAGAAAACTTGTTAATTAGATTTTTAAGTTAGATACTATCAAATGATCCAAATGACTTCTGTTGACAAGCCTTGTATAAAATTACATAAATAGTGTAAGTATAAAAATCGGGATTTTGATTTTTCAGAGTGATGTGGAAAAACTTGAAGGGCTTCCTGTGGCTCCTTTTATGGACCGCGATAAGGTGACCAAATCCTCATCCCAAATCGGGTTCATAAAATACGTACTGCTGCCTCTTTTTGAAGCTCTTGGGCAACTGTTTCCAGTAACAGAGGTGAGTCTTAGAGGATTCAAGTACAGACCCTCCCTTTTTGGCTATCTAGCCCAGCCATCCCTCCCATGTTTCCATAGGCTGAAGACACATGCTGACATTCCTGTAAACTGCCAACTATATTACTTTTTGGAAATTTGCGGCAGAAATGATTGATTAGAATGTTATAATTTTCTTTGACACTCATTTATTACTGCCAGAGATATTCATTCTATCCTTAAACAAGCGGCTTTTCATATAATAAGTATCAGAAAACCCACATTGACAAAACTGTAAATAAATTCTCAACAGTCACCAAATTCATATCCCCATATTAGGAAGCCACTTGCTGTAAAATTTTTGGATTGGTAAAAAAAAAATGAATTATCAGTTCTATTTTTAGTTTAACTGTCAAACACAGATGTTGCTGAAACCTTATTTGATATTAAAATAAGATAAAAAAAAAACAAGAATTTTAAAAACAAATGTCGAATGATCAGTTATAAATGGTAGTTTATTTCAAAACTGACTTGTTTTAAATTTCTGATTTTGTCGCAGGATGATATTATTAAAACCAGTCCAGAAAGCTTTAGACTACTACACAAAACTGACTTTTTTAACATTTCTGATTTTGTTGCAGGAAGATATTATTGAACCAGTCCGGAAGGCTTTAGACTACTACACAGAAATGCAGAAGGCATTGGAAGAAGAAAATAGCAAGAAGAAAAAAGACTCATCCCATGAAATGCCCAAACAAAATGGACTGACCAATCACACAAACTCTGGTCACAGGGTCAAAGGTCACTGACATTAAATATCAGTGAATGTGATTGGACAATGCAATAAATCACATGATATTTTGCAACAGACAAGCAAAGATTAAGGGTATTTGTGGTTTGTGCCAAAATGTGTGTTAGCTTAATAGCTGGAAAAAGAAGAGAAATGACCCAGGATCAGCCACAGTTGGTTGATTTTTGGACTCTGAAAAGGAACATTCCTTTGGTGGTTGACAAATCTTGTGAAGTACTTATGCTTGTGATTGTCACAGAGTTCTTAAGGGTGATTTTATATAAAAAAATTGTCAGGTTTATTTCCAGTATACTTTGTACTGTAGTTTTTATGGATGTAGTGTATTTGTATACACTCTTGGAAATTTCAAGAGAAGTCATGAAGACAGGTGTAGAAAGAATCGGAAACTCCAATGATAGTATTACTTTTCATTTATTATTCTATGCTCAGGATCAGTTGTCATCCTTATTGTTGTTGTTGTTCTTGTTGTTTGTTTTATTCTTTTGATATTTTGAATTAAAGGTTTAAATAAAGTGAATCTGCTTACTTCAATGGAACTTGAATTAGCAGCTCATTGTTAACAGTGTGACAAAAAATTTGCATTGATATTCATTGATGGTGATTTCATTTATTACGCAGATGCCAAGTCAGTTGAAAATATAAGATACTATATTTGGCATGATATTTACACAACCCTTCATAAGCACACACCTCTATTAAAATCACACACCCATTGATAGTGACACCATTGTCAACATTATTGACCAGTATCTTAATGAGTTTCACACAAATTACCATCATGCATGCTATGTGTGAGTACCACCTGACTTTATGGGCTAAATCAATCTCACAAACTTCAGAATGCCTGCCTGGTGTATCTTGACCACACAACATTATGGGCCAAATCAATATGAGAACTTGCCACCATTTGTGCATGTTGTATATTTTAATCAGTCTTATGAACTACCAACATGCATGCTAGGTGTCCTAACCACTTAACACCATACATGCCAGTTGTGTCCTTACCACTTGACTTGCCACTATGCATGCCTAGTGTATCCTTACCACCATACATACCTGGTGTATCCTTACCTCTTAATGCAACACGATACATGCCAAGTGTATCCTTACCACTTAATACTGTACATGCTTAGTGTATCCTTACCACTTAATACTGTACATGCTTAGTGTATCCTTACCAGCATACATACCTGGTGTATCCTTACCTCTTAATGCAACACCATACATGCCTAGTGTATCCTTACCACTTGATACTGTACATGCCTAGTGTATCCTTACCACTTGACTTACCACCATACATGCCTGGTGTATCCTTACCACTTAACGCCATACATGCCTGGTGTATCCTTACCACTTACCACCATACATGCATGGTGTATCCTTACCACTTACCACCATACATACCTGATGCATCCTTACCACTTACCACCATACATGCCTGGTGTATCCTTACCACTTAACGCCATACATGCCTGGTGTATCCTTACCACTTACCACCATACATGCCTGGTGTATCCTTACCACTTACCACCATACATGCATGGTGTATCCTTACCACCATACATACCTGATGTATCCTTACCACTTACCACCATACATGTCTGGTGTATCCATACCACTTAATGCAACACCATACATGCCTGGTGTATCTTTACCACTTAATGCAACACCATACATGCCTGGTGTATCTTTACCACCTAACTTAATGCCAGATGTGTAACTTACCATGCTAAATTAGTCTCCAAAACTACCGTGGTGACTTTCTGGGATAAATTAAGTCTCATAAATGGATCTTGTATATCTTTTTACTGGCTGCAATCTGGGAAAGAGAATAAATCATCGAGTTCTTACAGACCAAGGGAGCTAACTCTTCTAAAATGTGCATGTGGTCATAGAGGTGCCTTTATTGATCTGAAATAGAATAGTAATTATTGTTCTAAAATGTAATACTTTTGTAGTTTTACCAGAGTCTGTTCATTCCTGATTTTTGAGCAATGTGCACCTTTTATATCATCACAAAACTTTTGGCCAAATATATATCCATCACTGAGAACTTTTACAAAGGTGTTCAAGTACTAAACCTAGTCAAGAAAAGTAGACATTAGGTTGAAACATTACCAGTACAGAGGCATAGCAAAAAAATACTCCGATAAGTAGAGCTTTCATTGTGATGTCATAGCATGATACTGTTACGTTTGATCCCACCTCTTGGTTGGCCTCGTTGGAAAATGTCCACGTTCTTTAACACTGATTTTGTCACATGTGTTTTCTGGAGTGGTTATTGATCATTGAGCAGTGAAATAAACTCAATAATTGTTACTTAATGGTACATGTAATCATATTCTCATAAAGTGCAATTATAGCTGAAATAATTGTGCTGCAAGCCTACATTACCTGGATAATTCTTACTTTAGTATATACATTTATAAGTTATCAGTGTATTGCTTTTGCCATAAGCACTAGTAATGTTTAATGAAGAAACATTTGATCAATGTAAACCATGTTATCAGGACAAATTTTGGATGTTCCATTTATGTTTGAAATGAGAATACTCGATAACTGTGTGAAAACTCACTCAAGTACAGTAATGTGATCAAACACACCCAGAATTAATTTTGGTTACTAAGCTACCTAACACATTCAAAAAGGCGTGATTAACATCTCAAGATTGAAACCCACTCTGTATGTCTGTGTTTTGTGATATTCACAAAATAACGAGCCAGATTAGTTAAAGCCACAACCAGTTCCAACAAAGGAAAAAAAATACTGTATATATTTGCATACAAGTCTGATTCAACTGCAGAAACAATATGGACCCTAATCTGCAGTCACTTAATGCACCAGCAGATCAGGATCAATTTTGTTTGTTCTTCCAATTAGTCCTAACAAACTGTTTGGTGACAAATCTGTCAATGCATTATGTGATGGCAAATTTGCATCTGTGTTGTTTGGAGTTCGATTGGACTATGCAAGAATACCTAATTATTAAATTCTCTGCTTTGAAAGAAGAAAATAAGTATACAGTTGACAAATATACAAGACAAATATACAGCTGAATGATGTACAAGAATTTGCCATATTTACCCAGTCCTGACATGCAGTTGATTGTACATCACAGATTGGGGTCTTTAAGTCTTGGGATAGTGTGCCATATAAAACTGTTTATGCCAATGTGCAGTAAAAAATGTGTGTGCCAGTTAAATCTATTTCTTGAAATCATAAAACAAGCAGCACAGACCTTGATCTAATAATGCATTATGGGAAGGCCAATCTGAGTGCGCACTGCAGTTAGAAGTGCATATTATGTTCCAGAAAATATGAAAAATATATTATTTATATATACACACAAAATTACATGCCATATTTTCTGTATGCTTTTGGATTCGGTTTGATTTCAGAACAGTTTGTGTTTTAATAAGGTACCTTCTATTTTTAGCTTTTCTGTCCTTTTCTTATCATCATCCTAGCATTATATGGTAGCATGACTTGGGTATAACTTTTCCACTTTTTTTGTTTTTTTGTAAACATCATTTTTTTTATCTAATATACTCAAATGTTGTCTCATTGACTTAATAACTGAATATTTTCCTGTAGACATCATTATCAGGCAGTATGTGGCATTAATAGTGACACCATTGTCAACATTATGGCATGATCCAAATAATTACTTTCTGGTGTCGTCCAGCCTGCCCAATGTATTCATGTGTGTCATGACAGAAATTAGGAATGAATTGGAGTAAAGAAAAAAAAAATAAAATTGTGGTAACTGATGCAATTTATCAAGTAGAATACACAATCATCACTGTATTAGATATGCACTTTGTCAGGTGGAATTCTTGTTTTGACTTGTAAGCTCATTGACCATATGCCGAAAACAACTCATGTTAGATATGTTGCATGCAGGTATGTGTCTGTGACAGATGTTGATCTTTGGCTTAAATAATTTTTATAACAAATTTGATTGAAGACCCCACTGGGCATAATGTAGTTAAATTCGAAATGACTTCTGACCTTATACAAATGGTCACCACATCTACATACATACATACATATTATATATATATATATATATATATATATATATATATATATATATATATATATATATATATATATATATATATATATATATTGCTTTCAGAGAAAGCTTGATTGTTGTATTAAAACCTTTCTAATATACATACATGTACATAGGATATAGAAAATCATAATACTTACATAACTTAAAGTTAGGGCAACAGTATCCAACATTATATTGAAGTGTTAAAAGATTGGCACATCAGATAGCTAACACAACTAAAGATCTGCAATTCAGAATAAAGCAATTCATTGAGTATGTATTATAACTATATTAATATTTGCTTGTAAATGTCCACAAAAATTGTGACAAATGATCAATATCAATCTTTTGCAGTTCAACTTTTACATGAATCAAGTGTTTGGTTGTGTCAGGCACCAAGGGTTTGGTTGTATCAGGCATCAGTGTTTGGTTGTGTCATCAGTTTTTGGTTGTGTCATCAGTGTTTGGTTGTGTTGTCAATGTTTGGCTGTGCTATCAATGTTTGGCTGCATCATCAGCATTGTGCTGTGTCATCGATATTTGGCTGCGTCAGTCATCACATGTTCCAGTCATATTCATCCACTCATTTCCAAATTTACATAAATTGGATGACAATGCAGGGTATGTTCTAATATAAGAAATTTAGTCATGAAATTGGCACTTTTGTTTGGTGGAAAAAGATTTTCTCATAATACAGACAAGATTTTTAATGTAAACAAAGGTGGGGCTTGCAGATATTATGTGTGGTTTTTGCACATTCAGTGTATGTTTTGATGTACGTTTGAGATATAAACGTGAATCTTGTGATCAGGTTCTAGAATTCTCAGAAAATGTTGTATTCAAACTGTCTGTGGATTTATATATGTTTTCTGTTTTCCTTTTCAATACATTTTACAAAATCCTATAAAAACTCAGAGTATGTAATAAATATGTTGGTTGAAGTGTTATGTTCCTTCCCTCTATCTAGGCATCAAAAATGTTATTCTGTCTCTGTTGGGAATTGTTGGTACGAAGCTTTCTGTTGATGAGATCTCAAACAAGTTCTACTTTCAACCTTTTATATCATTATTTTGAAGGGTTATGGTTCCTAATAACCCAGTCATCTGACTTTCATTTATGCATCATATCTTTATCAAGGACTATTGGGTATCATCCAGAATTTGGCAAGCAGCTTTATATTCATGTGCCTTGAGTAACTTCCCTTTCCAACTCTCCATGACCTCATTTGCTGTAATTAGGAACTGTAATTGTCCATCCTATTGGCTGCATGCATAAATTGTGATATGTAATGGTTCATCCTATTGGCTTTTATCAGAAATTTTGATCTGTAATTGTACATCCTATTGGCTACATGAATAAATTGTGATCTGTAATTGTCCATCCTACTGGCTGCATGCATAAATTATGATCTTTAATTGCCCATCTTATTGGCTTTTATCAGAAATTTTGATCTGTAATTGTCCTTCCTATTGGCTGCATACAGAAATTGTGATCTGTAATTGCCCATCCTGTTGGCTGCATACAGAAATTGTGATCTGTAATTGTCCATCCTATTGGCTGCATACAGAAATTGTGATCTGTAATTGTCCATCCTATTGGCTGCATACAGAAATTGTGATCTGTAATTGTCCATCCAGTTGGCTTTGTAGAGAAATTATGATCCATAATGTTGAAAATGTTGTGATCCATAATGTTAGCTACAAAAGTTGTTTTCCCTGATCACCGATCCTCTGTACTTTTGTTTCCTCAGCATACAAAGTATTGTTGGATTTCAGCCAAATTTAGAATGTATATGGATAAGGCCTTCCAGGATTTCTAGCATTCATTGACATCTTTTACTGGAGTTATGGCTGCTGAATCTTTATCCTCTTGATGCTGGTTTCAGCAGAATTACTTGACCAAGGATGCTCAAGTTTCAACCCAAATTTACATTCAACTTTATGTTAATGAGACCTTAACAGAGGTTGAAATTCCAGTTTCCTTTGTCGTCATTTAGAGTTGTTATTGTTCCTGATTGTCTGTCTTCCAGACTTTTTGTATCCGCAACATCAATTTTATACAAGACTGTTGAATTTCAACAAAATTTAGCATGTAGCTTTGTATTGATATCTTGAAAGAGGTACATTCTCTGTTTGTATTGTCATTGACTGGATTTACTGCCCCTGAGTGTTATTCTGATTTTTTGTATCTGAAGCATAACTTTTGCAAGGATAATTAGACTGCACCAAATTTTGCATGTAGCTTTACTTTGAGGAAGTCTTGATTAAGTTTGATTTATAGTGAATCACAATTTATTTGCAGGAGTTATGTCCACCTGGTTTCTCATCTTCCTTAATTTGGTTTCTGCAGTATATCTTTGCCACAATGTTTATTGGATTTCAGTTACTTGTGGAATTATGAGGTCTTGAATGATTTTGATTTTTGGTCAAATTTGGCATGATGATGCCTTGAATGAATTTTATTTTCATTTAAGTTTGGCATGATGATGCCTTGAATGAGTTTGATTTTCAGCATTCTACAGTTTCGTCAACAGACTCTTTTCCTTGCTTACCCATCCTCCTGACTGGTTTCCTCAGCATAACCTTACTAAGGATTGCGGGATCTTAACCAAAATTTATAATGTACCTGCATATTTGTAAGGCTAAATAAGCTTGGTTTCTGGCATTCCAAAACAGTAAGAGGAGTTATGTCTCTTGATTTTCTGTTGTCTTGTGCTTCTGCAGCATTATCGTACCAAGGACTGTACATTGTATTTCATCCAAATTTGAGATTCAGCTTTATGTTGATGAGAATTTCTAGCATTCAAAACAATCATTTAGAGGAGATATGGCCCTAGAACTTATATCCTCTTGTAACTTTGGTTCCAAACACAAGTTCCTTCTTTTTAATACACATACAACAACATTATAATGAGTGGGACCCTTTGTAATGCCCCCATTGTCGGGAGTGGGGCCATTTGTAATGCCCCCATTGTCGGGAGTGGGGCCATTTGTAATGCCCCCACCACTTATAACTTTAGTTCTATATGAATCTCAGTTTTTTACTTATCTCAGGATAGCTTGTATTTTGATTAATCTGTTTATAGTTATTAGAATGTTTTGAAGTAAATGTTTTGACTTGTTAGAATAAATGGATACCATCAGTAATACACAATAGTTTAAAGAATCATTGAGTTAATACTTTTGTAAGAGAACTTTTTGTTTTGACAATCAAAGAATTATTTAATCACATTAGTTACTTTTCTTGTATCAATGGAAAATGAAAATTTGAAAAAGGCATTGAATTATTACTTCTCTTGTACCTTTCTAATGTTATAGGAAATGCACATATTTTCTGAATCACTTAATTAATTTTGTCCTGTAGACTTTGAAAAAAAAATCAGTTGAACAGTTTGTTCTGTATATATCAAGTGGTAAATATCATTGATAAGTATATGTATCATAACATTATGACATCATAGAAATTTTACATCATGACATTATGACATCATAGAAATTTTACATCATGATATTATGACATCATAGAAATTTTTACATCATGACATTATGACATCATAGAAATTTTTACATCATGACATTATGACATCATAGAAATTTTTACATCATGACATTATGAGATCATTGAGATTTTATGTCGTGACATTATGACAATAAAAATTTTCATCATGACATTATGACATCATTGAAATTTTACATTGTGATGTCATTCAATTTGATTAAAATTGAACATTCCAGCATAATGAAGATCTTCTGGACATCGATTTGAGGTTATGTTCTGTTTATCTTTCAACTCACCTATCAAATTAAAAATTTATAAAAGGGAAATATTTTATTTAGAACTTATTTGCTTCTAATGATGACTCTCCCCAATATAACATGCAGTACTTAATTTGATACGTTAATTAAAATCAGTGGAACAGGAATTCCACAGGCCGTTTTAAAATAAATAGAATTGGAATTCCAAAGGTAATTTAAATATGTGTGTGTGTGTTTGTGATTTGGATTTTTAACGTAGCTTTAACAATTTTTCAGTCATATCACTATGATGTCTGTAGTGTGGCAGTTTATATGATGCCTAGCACTGGGGCATCATGTTGCAGACATGTAGCATGATGTCCCACTCTGTCCCATTATCCTGACACCAGGATGACTAGTCCTAACACTAACCTCATAATGCTGAGCGCCAAGCGAGGCAGCTGTTAGTGCCATTTTTGTAAGTCTTTGGTATGACTTGGCTGGGGATCGAACCCACGACCTCCTGCATGCAAGGCGGATGCTCTAACCACTAGGCCTCTGGAGCAGCCTTAAAATAAGTGGAATGGGAATTCCAAAGGTTTTTTTAAAATAAGTGGAATGGGAATTCCAAAGGTAATTTAAAATAAGTGGAATGGGAATTCCAAAGGTTTTTTAAAATAAGTGGAATGGGAATTCCAAAGATTTTTTAAAAATAAGTGGAATGGGAATTCTGAAGGTTTTTAAAAAAATAAGTAAAATGGGAATTCCAAAGTTTTTTTTTTTAAATAAATGGAATGGGAATTAGTGGATTGGGAATTCCAAAGGTATTTTAAAATAAGTGGAATAGGAATTCCAAAGTTTTTTTAAAATAAGTGGAATGGGAATTCCAAAGGTCAGCAGAATATATTAAGTATTATAAGACGATGTCAAGTTTAATCAGATTGGATGCCATTCAGTTTGCTTCATATTTTCATGAGTGTCAGGAATGAGGTTGAGCAAAGAATACAGAGAGCGTGTTTATTTTCATGTTTGTTATTTTATCTTTACAGTAATATTAATAGATTTTTATCCATACAGTAATATTAATAGATTTTTATCCATACAGTAATATTAATAGATTTTTATCCATACTGTAATGTTAAAAGATTTGTATATTTACAGTAATATTAAAAGATTTTGATTACAAGATTTTATGCTTCCAGTAGTAGTAAGATATCTAGAAACTAAAGCTAATTATAAATAAAAGTATATAATAAACAGGTTATTGTATATATATACTGTTGAACTCTGCAGGTTGACTTGTCTTTGCTTGGTTGATTTGTAAGCTCATCAGTCACTTGCCACCAATGATATCGGTACGTATAGTTACAATAACCTATAATTACTGCACTCATAATATTGTCTGTGTGAGCCAGAGTATTCAGCCTTGTAGTGAGACCACCTTGTAATAAAGTACATGATATGGTATCACTCATTATAACATTGTCTACTGGGGCCATGGACTGTAACACCTTGTAATGAAATACATGATACAGTATCCTTCATTATAACACTGTCTATTGAAGTCGTAGACTTTAACACCTTGTAATGAAATACATGATACAGTTTCCTTCATTATAACACCTATTGGAGCCAATTACTGTGACACATTGTAATGAAATACATGATACAGTATCCTTCATTATAACGCTGTCTTTTGGAGCCATGGACTGTAACACCTTGTAATGAAATACATGATACAGTATTCTTCATTATAACACTGTCTATTGGAGTGTGGACTGTAACACCTTATAATAAAATACATGATACAGTATCCTTCATTATAACACTGTCTATTGGAGCCATGGACTGTAACACCTTGTAATGAAATACATGATACAGTATCCTTCATTATAGCACTGTCTATTGGAGCGTGGACTGTAACACCTTGTAATGAATTACAATATACAGCATCCTTCATTATAACACTGTCGATTGGAGCCATAGACTAAAACACCATGTAATGAAATACATGATACAGTATCCTTCATTATAACACTGTCTATTGGAGTGTGGACTGTAACACCTTGTAATGAAATACATGATACAGTATCCTTCATTATATAACACTGTCTATTGAAGTCGTGGACTTTAACACCTTGTAATAAAATACATGATACAGTATCCTTCATTATAACACTGTCTATTGGGGCCATGGATTGTAACACCTTGTAATGAAATACATGATACAGTATCCTTCATTATAGCACTGTCTATTGGAGTGTGGACTGTAACACCTTGTAATGAAATACAATATACAGCATCCTTCATTATAACACTATTGGAGCCATGGACTGAAACACCTTGTAATGAAATACTTGGTACAGTATCCTTCATTGTAACACTGTCTATTGGAGTGTGGACTGTAACACCTTGTAATGAAATACAGTATACAGCATCCTTCATTATAACACTGTCTATTGGAGCCATGGACTAAAACACCTTGTAATAAAATACATGATACAGTATCCTTCATTATAACACTATTGGAGTGTGGACTGAAACACCTTGTAATGAAATACATGATACAGTATCCTTCATTATAACACTGTCTATTGAAGTCATGGACTTTAACACCTTGTAATAAAATACATGATACAGTATCCTTCATTATAACACTGTCTATTGGAGCCATGGACTGTAACACCTTGTAATGAAATACATGATACAGCATCCTTCATTATAACACTGTCTATTGGAGCCATGGACTAAAACACCTTGTAATAAAATACACGATACAGTATCCTTCATTATAACACTGTCTATTGGAGCCATGGACTGTAACACCTTGTAATGAAATACATGATA
Organism: Sinohyriopsis cumingii; assembly: GCA_028554795.2. NCBI lineage: Eukaryota > Metazoa > Mollusca > Bivalvia > Unionida > Unionidae > Sinohyriopsis > Sinohyriopsis cumingii. Next base: position 85,075,540 of record CM068838.1, read on the forward strand.
CAGTATCCTTCATTATAGCACTGTCTATTGGAGTGTGGACTGTAACACCTTGTAATGAAATACAATATACAGCATCCTTCATTGTAACACTGTCAATTGGAGTGTGGACTGTAACACCTTGTAATGAAATATGTGATACAGTATCCTTCATTATAATGGTGTCTGTGGGAGCCGTAGAGTATATTGCCTTGAAGGCAGAGTAATTACCACTTCAGCTGACAAAACAATGATGAAGTAGGTCAAAGTAATTTCCCCACTGCAGTCCACAAATCAGTGGTGAGGTAGGTCAAAGTAATTACCACACTGTGGTCCACAAAACAATGATGAGGTAGGTCAAAGTAATTACCACACTGTGGTTCACAAAACAGTGGTGAGGTAGGTCAAAGTAATTACCACACTGTGGTCCACAAAACAATGATGAGGTAGGTCAAAGTAATTACCACACTGTAGTCTACAAAACAATGATGAGGTAGGTCAAAGTAATATCACACTGTGGTCCACAAAACAATGATGAGGTAGGTCAAAGTTAAACTGACTCATATACAGCTCATCAAAAAATAATGTCATCTTTATAATTACTTTCTGATTATATTGTGGTACTACTTTGGGTTCCATGGCCAAATTAAACTACTGTGCTAGAATTTGTCTGTCAGTTGCATGACAATATGGGTTGTAGGAAACCTAGTGTGATGTCTTTAATTTTCTTTAAAATCATTATTGGCCAGATTTTAATCATTTCCATTATACCACCATAAAGTATGTAAGCAGTTGGTGTGTGAAACTTGCCAAGATATCATGCAAGCTGACAGGACCAGCAGTGTGAGAATGCTAATTGTGTTGTCTATAAAAATCAACTGGTCCCACATTTCATCATAATGCAAATTATAGTTAATGCACGAAGATTATTTTTATGTTGTATCATGGAAACAAATGGAAAACACAAAACAATATATTTATATGACATGTATTTAATGAATTTGATTAAATTCAGCATATTGTTGCATCTTTTTACTGACAATGTTGCTTACTGTCGTGCTGATCCAGATTCATACATAACTCATCTAGAGGTTGCAACAACGCAGATCCATACATAACTCATCTAGAGGTTGCAAAAACATAGATCCATATGTAACTCATCTAGAGGTTGCAACAACACAGATCCATACATAACTCATCTAGAGGTTGCAACAACGCAGATCCATACATAACTCATCTAGAGGTTGCAACAACACAGATCCATACATAACTCATATAGAGGTTGCAACAACACAAATCCATATAGAACTCATCTAGAGGTTGCAACAACACAAATCCATACAAAACTCATCTAGAGGTTGCAACAACACAGATCCATACATAACTCGTCTAGAGGTTGCAACAACACAGATCCATACATAACTCGTCTAGAGGTTGCAACAACACAGATCCATACATAACTCGTCTAGAGGTTGCAACAACACAGATCCATACATAACTCATCTAGAGGTTGCAACAACACAGATCCATACAAAACTCGTCTAGAGGTTGCAACAACACAAATCCATACAAAACGCATCTAGAGGTTGCAACAACACAAATCCATACAAAACGCATCTAGAGGTTGCAACAACACAAATCCATACAAAACTCATCTAGAGGTTGCAACAACACAGATCCATACATAACTCATCTAGAGGTTGCAACAACACAGATCCATACATAACTCATCTAGAGGTTGCAACAATGCAGATCCATACATAACTCATCTAGAGGTTGCAACAACACAGATCCATACATAACTCAACTAGAGGTTGCAACAACACAGTCACTTGTTGTCATTGATGGCCATTCTGAATCATGAATAAGATTAACAATTCGAATCCATTGCCTTGGCATCAGTAGTGGTATCGGAACTATACCCAGCCTCCAATGATCAGGTTCTGGCATCCAGAGTACAGCTGCCCAAGTAATTATATTTACGGGAAAATGTGTGCCAGCAGAGGATTGCTGGTACTGGATCAGTTGAATCCAGGTCAGCAGAATATGGCTGAACAGTTAACAACATTGTCATAGTATTAGCTTGGATTCAGGAAATGCAACTATTTTAAAAACATTTTTTTAGTTTAGTAATGTCCTGTTGATTTTAAATATTTTTTCATGGGTGTGCTTTTGTTTTTTAGCATTTGATGGCTTTACCTATATGTTGGCATTGGAATAGGAAGTAAGATTTGTAATATTTGTCATCAGACGTAGAGTGTATGCAGAAGAGTGTTAAACAGCAGATGTGTTTATTGAACGCAGTCTGTGTATGGGTCATTTATTTTCTCAACCTGTCCAGAATTGTGAATGGTCATTACAGATAGTTCACCATCAGTTATTTTTCACTTGGTTTCTGTCATTCATTTTTAATATAAAATATATAACATTTGTAAATTAAATGTACTTGATTTAACTACTGATTAAAATGGCCAGATGGACTGACTACTCATGTTTTTGCTCAAGACAGCAGCAAAATTATTTGGCATTGGACCAGCGGGTTGGCAGCATTTTTGCATGCTGTGTGCAGTTCTTGTTATACTGCAGTTTGGTACATAACATTATAATGAGGGTGAACTGTACATTCATTGTGCATATCTTTTGCTCATCCTTCAGTTGATGCACAGAACACTTGATTCACAATTTTGTGAAAAAAGGTCATTTTCATTGGTACTAAAATTTGTGCATTAAGGAAGGGGTTCCATTGTTTTCATGGAAGGCTTATTAATTGTTCAATGAGGTCTGTGACTTCATGTTTTTTAGAAACCATAACTCAAAGAAAATTGGTATTCCAAGAAAAATAGTGAATCTACAATATTTAGAGTTATTACAGTGATATAACATAGATATGGTCACGGTTTCCATCTTAGTGGTGAACAAGGATTTTATCCATAATCTGTCTTAGTATAATGTGACCTCAGCTATAATCTTGATGACTTCCATTTATCAGCATTATAAGGAGGGGCTAATGATTTGGCCATATGTTTCAGATCATTGATATTACAGGACCCCCCCATTATAAGTCCATTCATTATAATAATTATAATGAGGGGCTAATGATTTGGCCATATGTTTCAGATCATTGATATTACAAGACCCCCCCCATTATAAGTCCATTCATTATAATAATTATAACGAGGGGCTAAAGATTTGGCCATATGTTTCAGATCATTGATATTACAGGACCCCCCCATTATAAGTCCATTCATTATAATAATTATAATGAGGGGCTAATGATTTGGCCATATGTTTCAGATCAGTGATATTACAGGACCCCCATTATAAGGACACTCATTATAATACAGGTATGGTCATGGATCCCTTTTCATTATGTGGTAGTAAACTTATAATTAGCATTGTCGTCTCACTATTAGGTTGTATATTTTGTGTCGGCACACATGGATAGTATGATCATGAGGGAGTACATAACATACATGCAAACAAGTAAGAAAATTTACAATCCAAAATATCACCAGTATGGGTATGTGAGAAAGCTTGCCAGTAGCTCTCCATGGGTATGTGTTTCTTACTGGGGTTTTCTGGGCTCTTCCTCCACCAGTTATACTAGCCACCATGTATAGCCTATCTTGTGCTGAAAAGTGTCAGTAAACCCAAAACAACAATGTAACAACAACAATCTGAAATCTCAAACATAGTACAGTCTACATACACCTAATGACAATGAAGATTTCCATGTGACTTTTAACCCCAAAAATGTATCAAGGTCAGAAAGAAGAGATTACAAAGGTTTGAACCAAATAATGTAAAACATTGTTTGACTTTGTTTGAATAGATGTGGCAGATTTAGCTAGTAATTCTACTATCTTAATTGTCCGATGATAAGCCCATACTTGGTAATAGGCCCATCTGCTACTGTTGCAAAATGTTTTTTCATTTAATAAAGCCTCTACCAATAATAAGCCTACGAGTTTTTACAAATTTTACAAGGCAATGCACCCAAATTTGTCGACTGAGAAATAGTGTGCATTTCCTGTTGACACATGAAATTAACATTTGTGTTGAAAAGTTTTTAGCACTAGTGTATAACCAACATATTGGAATTACATGTAATGATTTATAAATCTTTAAATATATGATCAAATAAAGTCTACACAAAATGAACAAATTTAAACTAATCTGGTTTAAACAGTAGTATGTTTTACCTCCCATGTACCTCAACCATCACTTGGTGCTTATGAGTTCATTATTATGCTTTACACAAATGCTTGATATTATTCACAGAATGTTTGCAATACAGACTGCTTTATGTCAATTTTCCATAGATTTAAATAGTTTTTTTTTACTGCATCTCCAGCTAATTAGTATTTCAAAGTTGTTGTCTTTTTTTATGTACATATTGAAATATTTTATGTGGAATCCCCATCTTGTTATTTTTCTCTATTGTTTACTAAAGATTTTAACCCACATGTCTGTAAATACTATTTGTACATGAAATAGGACTTTATGCAACATAAATTTTCACTTCTTTACTGGTATCCTTCAAGACATACCATATATACCGGTATTCAAATACTAGCTGGACCCAGATAACCTGTGACACAATGCACTGGCAGATCTTGATCTAGGCAGTTTTATCAGGATTACATGTTTAAAAAAAAACCAACATAGAACCTAATCTGCTGCTGCTGCATTATGCAGTGGCAGATCAGGATCTTTTGGGATTTTTACAGTTGAGCCGGACTTATTCCTGCATATCTAATATTCTGCCAGTTTTATAACCGCAGAGGTGTTTGTCAGTATCTAGATTCTATCTTACAGTTTTGTCAATATGTAGATTCTGTCTTACAGTTTTGTCAATATCTGCCTGCTGATTATGTCTTACAGTTTTGTCAGTATCTAGATTCTATCCTACAGTTTTGTCAGTAACTAGATTCTGTCATACAGTTTTGTCTTTATCTAGACTCTGTCCTACAGTTTTGTCAGTATCTAGATTCTGTCCTTCAGTTTTGTCAGTATCTAAATTCTGTCCTACAATTTTGTCAGTAACTAGATTCTGTCATACAGTTTTGTCTTTATCTAGATTCTGTCATACAGTTTTGTCAGTATCTAGATTCTGTCCTACAGTTTTGTCAGTATCTAGATTCTGTCCTACAGTTTTATCAGTATCTAGATTCTGTCCTACAGTTTTGTCAGTATCTAGATTCTGTCATACAGTTTTGTCAGTATCTAGATTCTGTCATAGTTTTGTCAATGTGAAGAGTCTATCTTACAGTTTTGTCACTATCTATATTCTATCTTATGGTTTTGTCAATATCTAGATTCTGTCATACAGTTTTATCAATATCTAGATTCTGTCTTTCAGTTTTGTCAATATCTAGATTCTGTCATACAGCTTTGTCAATATGTAGATTCTGTCTTACAGTTTTGTCCATACCTACATTCGGTCTTAAAGTTTTTGTGTTAATAGTTTGGGTAAATCCAGTACAGTTGAGGGAAAATCATTACATTGTGTTCAGTTCGTGTTCCACGGAAGGCTAGATATTTGCAAGTTAAATCCAGCTGTAAAGGACGCTGATTCTTATCTGCTGTCACATAATTTGCTGGCAGATCTGAGTCTATACAGTTTATTATGACTGATCAGTGGAACAATCAACACAGACTCTGATCTGCTGGCTTATGATGTGATGACAGATCATGGTTAATGTTGTTAACAGTTTGATCCAACTTACCGTAATAATTCCTTATAAGTCCAGTCAAACTGCAAACAACACACCCTGATCTGCCATTGCATAATGCACTATCAACTAAGGGTCTGTGTGTTTTGTTCTACTGATTACTCCTAACAGACTATGTAACAGTAGATCTGGGTCTGTTATGTTTGCAGTTGGACTCAATTTATAAGCAAGTACATTTATATATGATACACACAATGATCAACAGTACATGGAGTTTACATTTCTCTGACCTAGTATATATAATACCTGTATCTAGTAGAGCAACATCTCTGTCAAAGATATTTTTTGTAAATCTTTGTAAAATGAGATTTTACACTCTTTTTGCAATATTAAAAGATTTATATGTAGTTCCGACTTATGATTTCTGTACATTAATTTATTTTGATAAGAAATCACTGTAGATCATTCTACTTTAGTTTACAGATCAAATATTTCACTTTATCACTTTTAATTATATTAACCTGTATGCCAAATAAAACAATACACTTATTTTATTATTAATTTCAATTCAGTTATTGTTTTCTTTTTCTCAGAGGAGGAGTTTTTGACATAATGTGTGCACATTCCCTCATAGCACTCCGACTGTAGTATTTGTAAGTGCACATCTGCAACCAACCATTCTTCAGGGGAAGGGTGGGGGGGGGTAAGATGCTAAATCTGCATGATTTTTTTTGTTTTGGGGGGGGTACTTTTACCATTCAAACCTCTTACATGTATGTCATAATTAGTTAACTTTAAATCAGTCAAAAAGTGGATCTTGCATGTTTTTTTGTCATAAAGTGTAGAAGAGTGGATAGCACGCAAAATTGATAGAAATTTCTGGATTAAATCATTCAAAAAGTGGATCTTTACGTTTTTTATGATAAAGTATGAAAGAGTGGATAGGAAGCAAAATTGATGGATATTGCTGGGTTTAATCCTAAATTGGATCTTCCATGTGTCTTGGTGCTTAAACAACAATGGGAAAAAGGATTAAGTTTCAAAGTATAGTGGTCTCGCTACAAACACAGAGCTAATTCTTCTACTATTTATGTTTATAGAAAATTGGAGACAAATCATCTAATATGTATGGATACAGATACACAGAACTATTCTAATATTTAAAAATGCAAACAGCTAAATTTTCTAATATGAACATATATAGGTAAACATAACTATTCTAAGATGTACATATATGGATAAACAGAACTATTCTAGTATGTACATATATAGGTAAACAGAACTATTCTAATATGTATGTATATAGGTAAACAGAACTATATAATATGTACAAATATAGGTAAACAGAACTATTCTAATATGTACGTATACAGGTAAACAGAACTATTCTAAGATGGATGAATACAAACAGAACTAATGCTTCTCATAATGTAGGTACGTGTGATGGGTACACTGATATTTTGGTATATATTTAATGTGATCATTGAAGTTTTGCCTAACGAAGTTTATCCAAATAAAAACTCTGAAATACACAAAGTGGTTAAGAAATCAGATTTAGTACCGTCACAATCATCGACTTTGAAATACACAAACTGGTTATCAGATTCAGTACTGTCACAATCATTGACTTTGAAATACACAGAGTGGTTAAGATATCAGATTCAGTACCGTCAATCATCGACTTTGAAATACACAAACTGGTTAAGATATCAGATTCAGTACTGTCTCACTCATCAACTTTGAAATACACAAAGTGGTTAAGATATCAGATTCAGTACTGTCACTCTCATCAACGTTGAAATACACAAAGTGGTTAAGATATCAGATTCAGTACCATCACAATCATCGACTTTGAAATACACAAACTGGTTTTCAGATTCAGTACTGTCACACTCATCAACTTTGAAATACACAAAGTGGTTAAGATATCAGATTCAGTACCATCACAATCATTGACTTTGAAATACACAAAGTGGTTAAGATATCAGATTCAGTACCATCACAATCATCAACTTTGAAATAGACAAAGTGGTTAAGATATCAGATTCAGTACTGTCACACTCATCGACTATGAAATACACAGAGTGGTTAAGATATCAGATTCGGGTACCGTCACACTCATCGACTTTGAAATACACAAAGTGGTTAAGATATCAGATTTATAGTACTGTCACAATCATCGACTTTGAAATACACAAAGTGGTTAAGATATCAGATTCAGTACCATCACAATCATCGACTTTGAAATACACAAACTGGTTAAGATATCAGATTCAGTACCATCACAATCATCTACTTTGAAATATTTTGAAATACAAAAAGTGGTTAAGATATCAGATTCAGTACCGTACAATCATTGACTTTGAAATACACAAACTGGTTATCAGATTCAATACAATCACAATCATCGACTTTGAAATAGACAAAGTGGTTAAGATATCAGATTTAGTATCATCACAATCATCAACTTTGAAAGAATTTGAATAGCCAGTATTCAAGAAACAATTTGACCACTTTTTTTTAAAAAGATAACCCTCTTTACATTGGTGCTAATGGAACCAATAAGTATGTTCTTAAATAATAGGTCACCTTATACCACATACCATGCTATAGGCCACCTTATAACACATACCGTGTTATAAATCACCTTATGCCACATACCATGCTATAGGTCACCTTATACCACATACCATGCTATAGGCCACCTTATACCACATACCATACTATAGACCACCTTATACCACATACCATACTATAGGTGACCTTATACCACATACCATGCTATAGGTCACCTTATACCACATACCACACTACAGGTCACCTTATACCACATACCATTCTATAGGTCACCTTATACCACATACCACACTATAGGTCACCTTATACCACATACCATACTATAGACCCTTATACCACATACCATGCTATAGGTCACCTTATGCCACATACCATACTAAAGACCCTTATACCACATACCATGCTATAGGTCACTTTATACCATGTACCATACTATAGACCCTTGTACCACATACCATACTATAGGTTGCCTTATTATTATACCATATACCATGCTATAGACTAGCTTATACCATATATGATACTATAGGTCCCCTTATACCACATACCATGCTATAGACCACCTTATACCATATACCATACTATAGGTCACCTTAAACCACATAACATTCTCTAGATCACCTTATACCACATACCATGCTATAGACCACCTTATACCAGATACCATACTATGGGTCACCTTAAACCACATACCATTCTATAGACCATCTTATACCATACACCATACTATAAATCACCTTATACAATATACCACACTCTAGGTCATCTTATATCATATAGCAGGGCGCCGAGTGGCTGAGTGGTCTAAAGTGCTCACTGTTACAGATCATTGCCATCTCACCTCTGTCTGCGTGGGTTTGAGTCTCAGGTTTGGCCAGTGTGGGTATGTGAGAAAGCTTGCCAGTAGCTTCTCTTGGGTTGATGGTTCTGATTTCCTCAGAACTGTACCAGAGTACTGGAAGCTCTTTTTAAATTGCTCAGTTCTTGGTTTTGGTAATGAAGGTTTCCATGTGATATTGATCTCAACTGGTATTGTGTTGAAAAAGGCCTGAATAAGTCCTGAAGATACTCTGGAGCAGTTCCGTGTAGACATTTATATAAAATAACTGCCTTGTGAATATCTATCCTGTCATATATTGTGAACCATTTGAGTACTGTAAATAATGCTTTTGAGGGACGATCAATAGATGCACCTAAAATTACGCGTGCTGCTTGTTTCTAAAGTTTATAAATCCTGTCAAGCTCAGATTTAGCACAGTTTCCCCATTCCTTTAAACAATAATCCATTGTTGGAAGAATATATGACTTGTAGTATAGATTGTGAGTGTCCATAGGTAGATATTTCTTGATTCTGCAGAGTAGGGCAATTTTGGATGACAGTGTTTTACAAAGCTTATCAATATGGTCATTCCATAATAAATTATTATCTACAGTCACACCTACAAGCTTTTCATGTTTGACATTTTCTAATGGATGATATTTATTGCAAGAGATAGTTCTGGGTTCCCTGACTTGTGTGCTTTTGTGATGTCCCCAAAATCATACATTTTGTTTCACTTTCATTAATTACCATGCTATTTTGTTGTGCCCAGTTTTGGACTCTAATAAGGTCTGAGTTTAATCTCATTTGGATAACTTCAGTATCAGAACTAGATGTGTAAAAGGTTGCATTGTCTGCAAACAAATCTGTATTTGTGGATTCATTATTTAATGGTAGATCATTTATATAAATAAGTAAGAGGAGAGGGCCTAAAATTGAGCCTTGAGGTGACCCTTGAATGAACAGTGTTGAGTTTGAGAGCTAATATTGCCAATGTATACTTGTTGAGACCTTTGATTTAGGTATGATCTAAACCAGTTTAAAGAAGGATTGTCGAACCTGTAACAGTTAAACTTTTGCAGAAGAATTTCATGATCAACAAGATCAAAGGCTTTCTTGAAGTCAAAGAAAACAATCCCAGTCACATGTCCATTATCCATTTCCTTCAGCCAAAGATCAATTAATTTAGTAAGTTCTGTTTGGCACGAGTGGTACTTTCTAAAACATGACTGCACTTTATGAAATAGAGAGTATGTTTAAAAAAATGTATAGACCTGAATGGCTACATGCTTTTCAAATAATTTTGACAATACAGGTAAAATTGATATTGGTCTGTAATTCCCTGGATCCTCCTTTCTTAAAGATATATGTATCCTTTGAACATTTCAGTGTTTCTCGAAAATTACCACTTATTATACTTAAGTTTATGATATGTGTTAGTGATTTTGTTATTACTGGTGCAGGAATTTTAAGAATTCGTGGACCAATCCCATCCAATCCAGAGGATTTATTAATATTAACCTTAATTAGCATATCAAAAACATCAGCTTCACTAACATTAGCTATTGAAAAATAATTATCATCAGGAATTTTAGCCCTTATAAATAATAGAAGAGCATCAAGTTCAATTGGGGTGTTAGTCTGGTTCTGAATACTGTTGCTGGAGATGCTTATGAAGAAACTGTTGAACATTTCCATAATGTCTTGTACAGATGTTGCAATATCATCATTTTGATTAAGTCATGGGGGAAGACAACTGTTCCTGGGTGGGTTCAGCTCTTTTAGATGCTTCCACAATGTCTTGGAACTCTTACTTTCATCAATAGCCTGTTTATAGTAGTTCTCATTTGCCTTATCTATCAGGTGCTTAGTTTTATTCCTCCACTTTATGTACCTTTTCATGTCTTTTTTCTTGTGGAAAATATCTTAGGTACCTAGCCCATTGATCTCAAGGGTAATCCATTTGGGTGTAATTTGGTGTTTAACTCTTTTTGTTTTAATTGGGGCATGTTGTCTAAGGATGCATTCAACATCCATACCATTTGTCTAATTCAGTGTTGACATCAGCTATATTGCAGACTGATTAGAAGGGTTTGCAAACTAAATCATTTAAGAACATTTCCTCATCAAACTGTTTAAAGTCCCTGTATTGTATTTCAATGTGTTGACCATTTTTAGATGATTTCGGAACATGTCTAGTTATACAGACTGGGTAGTGGTCACTCAGTGCATACACTGGCACATTAATTTCACTTATATTTTCAGGTTTATTAGTATAGACATGATCAATGATAGTAGCACTTTTATCTGTTACTCTAGTTGGGGTGTTAATTAATTGAGTAAAGTTGTAAGTTTCAAAGTTACTTATCCATGTTAATGGTGGAGTTTTCATGTAGTCAATGTTAAAATCACCTAATATGATAGTTTCTAAATCTTCCTTTAGTAATGCTTTTTAAATTTGCACCTCAAATCTATCAATCCAATCAGCTGTGGAACTAGGTGGCCTGTAAACTGAACATAAGAGTATTGGCTTTGATTGGGCAAGGATTACTTCGATCCAGATATTCTTTACCCCAATAGTTTCTAGATCAACACATCTTTTATAACTAATGGAACTGTCTATATAGAGAAGAATACCCCCACCTCCCATGGATTCCCTATCTTTCTTTCAAAGTTGAACCCCTGTATTTGGAGACCCAAATCATCATTATCATCAGAAAGAAAGGTTTCACATAGACCTAGAATACTGACTGATCTAGTTTGCTGTAATATTAACTTTATCTCATTCAGTTCAGGGAGGATGTGTTGAATATTTAGGTTGATTACTTGCAGACCTCTTTTGAAGAGGCCAAAGACATAACAATTTTGATCAGAGGACTGATTTTCAGACAAGGTAGTATGCAATGTGTTGTTTTTAGACTTGACAGATTTCTTTTCATCGCCTTGATTATTTACATAAACACATGAAGAAGATAACATACAAGATCCATTTGTTGTACCATGACCACATGTAGTAGACACATGAGAATGTTCAATGAGACTGATTTACATACCTACAGGAAGACATTGATATATTAGACACTTAAGAAGCCTCAGAGGGAGAAGTAACTTGAACAGTATCACATAGTTGTTTACATGTTAACAAGTTGCACTTTGTACACAAATCAGATAGTGCCTGAAATCTGTTTATTAAGAATTATAATTATTACATTGAAAAGTATACACATATTCTAATGCATTTTGTTGCTGGATATGTATTGCATATGCCTGCACATCATTGCCTTCTACCTATTGATTTGTGCACAACTTTTGCTTATGTCCTAGTTCATTACAAAGATGGCAACAAATCTGTTTTCCATGCAGAGACCACTGTGTTACATGACTGTGCTCTCCACAATACAAACAGTTTTCTGACTCATGCCCAACCCCTTTTATAAGTCTTATGTACTGGTCTATATTCCTAACGAGCATGGCAGTACCTCTGTTGGACAAATGGATTTGGTCTTGCTGGTATAATTGTTGGTTCACTCGATTGACTTTGAAGAAGGTCCTGCATTGTGTAACAAAGAGTATTTGGAAATTTTCACACAACATACTTAGGGTGTCATTTAGTTGAGTCATAAGTACATCCCTTCTTGGCGGTAGACCTGAGATGATTATTTTACACTCTGTGTTTTTGGACCTGATGGCATACAACTAGCTTTCATAATCATCCTCAATGCCCTTTAAAGATTGGACATTACTGTAATTATCGCCACTAATGAGAATAATTACAGTATGATATGGTGACATATCCATTTCCAATATTTTTTCTGCAATAGTATTAATAGTTGCACCTCTATGGGTTTTTACATCAGTTTTATTTAACCCTCTTGTTCTTACTCCTTTGATTATTGATGATCCTATGAGAAGAGTTCTGTCTTTAATTATGTTGGTGATTTTGACAAGTGGGGGATTCAGATGCATTGCTTGGACTTCTTGATTTCCATGACTAGACTGACTGAGAGTTTGGTGACTGCTGTATTCAGTATTTGTATTTAATTTAGTTTCATGCTGTGGGTAATTGGAGGTTGTCTTTAGAGCAGTTTCTTCTGTACCTGGTTTTGATGTTGAGTGAGACACATGATGGTCAGTGTTTACAGTATGTGCTGTAATTAATTTTTGTCTCTGCCCATCTAATATCTGTAGAAGAGACTCATCTTGTTTAATTGGTGACATGTTTGTGTATTGTGTTGTTTGGGTTTCCTGGCACACTTTTTTTGCACCTAGTTTATCCATTTGAATGCTGTGTAGACTCTTTGATTTTAGTACAGAGAGTTCCTGTTCTAACCTTTCTACTTGTGCCTGGAAATTACCTATCATTACTTTATGGAGGTGCCAGTCTGGTTATGGGTTCTGTGGAACTCAAAAGAATTTGTTGCACCTATCATAAACTTGGGTCCTGGAGTTTCCTCCACATTGATTGCAATCTGGCTTATTTCATATGTGTTACTGTTACGTGGATTTTGAGATCTGTGTGCTTCAGGGATGGGTGTTGAAGCCCTTATTATTATTATTATTATTATTATTAAAGCTCATATACCACACTATAGTATACTTTGTACCCTATACCATACTATAGACTATACCATACTATAAGACACTTTGTACCCTATACCATACTAGCCTGTCCAATAACACTAGGGTTAAGTCTAATGGAGACTGGTGTAACGTTTTTAATACTAAACACTGCTCTTATTTTCATCATTGTTCCAGCAGTTGGAAGTAAACTGTTTGCTATTGATATCTGGAATAGTTTATTTTTGCTATCATCAATACAAATATTTTAGTTGAATTTGGTACCCTTTCTTTTTCAATACCACTCTGTATTTGAATATTACCATATTTACAGCGAATTTTAGTCATAATTAAGACAAGCTATGATTACATATACACACATACTATTGATGAACCACCCACACCATCCCCACAACACTACAGATGCTGCTAACCTAATACATACAATGGAAGACACATAGTTCATCTTTATTTTTATCACTAACACCGATCTTTAATATCCATTTGCCTGCATTAGAAGCTTGAGTTTTACCTGGTGGGTTGGGAGTAGAAATGGGCTATTGTGTTTTCATCCCTAAAATCATTAATGTGTAATTTGTATGTTGCAAACGTGAAATAAATATCAGAGTTAAAAGAAAACTCTAAATGTTTGTAATTTTAAGGATGAAACTGCAAATCCGACTTCTCTGTTTGCATGTCTGTAGTTAGCTGTATGTATGAAACATAATCTCTGTATGAAGGAATTTTTTTTCCTACATAGAAATTTTATGTATTTATCAAGATTTTGCAAGAAACAATTATATCCATGATTTTAACAACTTAAATTTGGTATTTTTAGCCTCAGTAATAAAGAAAATGTATGTGAAATGCTGATTCTAATTCAGCTGAGATGGGAGATGACTAAAAGCTACAAAGCAAGACGGAAATAAATAATGCTCATGGGACTGAAAATAACGTAAATATTATCAGAATAGAAAAAGAAAGGAAAGAAGAAAGTATGAAAATTCTCAAGGATAATACTGTATGATTGTGTAATTTGTTTTAAAACCAAAGAAAAGACATCAAGTAAATGTCATGAAAACATCTGGTTGTCGAAGATCTCTTTCCTGCATGTCAAGAACTGGAGTTATTGAAATCCATGTAAATCCCAGTAGACTGATATGTATATATGTGGGAGGATGGTCACTGAAGATGTTATTCTTAGTTCCACAATATTATTATTATTATTATTATTATTATTAAGACAACATATTAAGAGATATTAAAATGTCCATAACCAAAATGACTATCATTTGAAGCACTCATTTGTATGTAGACAGTCATAATTTGAACTCTTATTAATGACTAGTTGTTTGATTCAGTTAAGCAAAGACTGGACACTGCCCACCTGTCTTTTTTCTGCACTAAAACTCTGGACACCTTGTTAAAATACTTGAATGAATGAATATCTGTAATGAATCAACAGTAACTCTATTGAAAGAGTCAATACAAAATGACAAATTCTATGATTTCTTTAACTAAATGATATCAGCTTCTTTTTTACCCCTTCAGAGATAGATGACACATTAAGAGCATAAAAAAACACGAAAAGTTACCATGATACATGTACCATGCAGAGGACATAATGCTAATACAAGTCATGACTGGATCTGATCCATTCACAAGTAGAGAAGTTTCCAAATAGAGATGCTTTTACCTTTTTGACACCTGTGACAGACAGAACTCGCTTGACTTCAAAATGTTGGTTCTAAATTCTTGGATATATGTCTCTTTGGCTTGGAAGTAAAACTAAACGGGAAAGATAGCTAAAAGTGGACCAAACTGTCCTTCTTGGCTGGTTTGCAGCATTTTCTTCCATGATAGGAGGATCAAAACTAGAAAATGTTGTTTCTGCTAGTTTTAGGATTAGGGTATCTTACTTCCAAACATTGCCAATTTTAGAACTTCAGAAACCAGTATAATTATCTGTTCTTTATAGCACTATTAATAATTAATCAGAAACCAGACTATTCTTTATAGCACTAATTAATAATTAATCAGAAACCAGACTATTCTTTATAGCACTAATTAATAATTAATCAGAAACCAGACTATTCTTTATAGCACTATTAATAATTAATCAGAAACCAGACTATTCTTTATAGCACTAATTAATAATTAATCAGAAACCAGACTATTCTTTATAGTACTATTAATAATTAATCAGAAACCAGACTATTCTTTATAGCACTAATTAATAATTATTCAGAAACCAGACTATTCTTTATAGCACTATTAATAATTAATCAGAAACCAGACTATTCTTTATAGCACTAATTAATAATTAATTAGAAACCAGACTATTCTTTACAGCACTATTAATAATTAATCAGAAACCAGACTATTCTTTATAGCACTAATTAATATTGGATCTAAATGCTATAAAGCACTATAACTTTATGATCTTTTTTTTAAATAATGATACATTTTTTTCTTGACCAACATCAATCATATTTTGGAAAAACTATCAAGTAGTTGTCAAGGAAAAATAAAACTACAGAATTGATATTTAGTTTCTCAGCCACCACTACAACAATTTTCACCATAAAAATTACACATCATCATAATTAAAAAAATCCCATATAAGACAACAGATAATCAAATTGTGCCTAATAACTCGATTATAATTATTTGTTTGTGTTTGATTCTGACTCTTGACAGGCACTGTTCATATTCAATTTGTGTTTTAGTATGTATAGACTGGTTCAAATAGTGCAAATTAATAAAAAGAGGTAGATCGGTCAGACCGATGAGACATAACGAAATGTCCATGTTACCCATTATGTAGAATACTTGTGATAATCAAGTAAAAGAAATGATTATTATTATTATTATTAAGAAGAAAAATAGAAGAAAGGAGGGAATAAAATGAGCGAATGAATTACGTAATGTGTGCTTCTGATGTGCATCTGCATCTATAGTAGGTCGATAAATCAGCCCATCACCCATGATGATTTTGATTTTCAGGTGAGGGGCTGATATCATCTATTCATTAAAAGCTGCAATTATCTGCATCCAAATTTGGTTGCACACATCGGTGTACATTTTATACACTTACTGGTATTTATTGTGGCTGTGTAGCTACTGTCGGCTGAAAGGTTCTTTTGGTCACATTAACATTATATTTCTGGAGCAAATCATATGTTTGGTGACTTGTAAATCCACCTGGAATAGCACAACCATCTGTCCTTAGGCCATTTGAATTTTGTCCTTGATATGGCTGTTACCAATTACCGGTATGTGTCTAAAGTGTACGCAGGTTTGTTCTGGAAATATCTGCATGCAGCAAAATTGTACATTTTAATGAACAGGTCACATCAGATCCACATATTGTCCATCAGTATCAACACAGATTTGCAGGGTTGATTTATCGGACTACATCTACAGTAGCTAGTTCAACACAATTTTCAAAATGTTAAAAAGCATGTGTAAATCATATATTTTTGGAAAGTTCAAGTCTTGAGAAGTCAAAATCTGAAAACCTTTTTAAAATATATAATTCTTTAAAATGTTAACAAAATTTTAAAGTTTGATTATCAAAACAAGGTGTCTGCCAAAATGTAGACTCATTGGTGCATTAGGCAAAAATTCCATTTGTATGCATGAAAATTTTAAAACTGTAAATAAGTCCAAAACACATTTAAATATCTAAATGTATAACTGGTTGCCTGGGTACATAAGCACACTTGTGGCAAGATCGATCAGAAACTGGTTATTTTTCTCATTTTTCGGGGTTTCCACTTTAGGCAATTATAACATGTACATGACAAGAAATCTGGTCAAGTAACTCAGTTTTCAAATGTCAATAAAAAATAAAGAACAAAACTTTTTATAAAAATGATTCTTAAGATATTTTAATGTTAATGCACATACCATTAAACAACAATCTTTAAATCCCCTCTTTTGTAATCTTCAAACAGGTGATATGAATAAATTAATCGCACTGTCTCCAGCATACTTGATGTTATACCATTCTTTGTAGCCTGGAACCTGCGATAAATATAAAAGAAAAATAATTTTCTTTCTCATTAGTAGAATATCCCTGGATTATCATAAAATGTGCTTTTTTCACATTAAATATTTTAGCATGGTTTAATAGCCTATAGTTGAGAAAAACTCAGTTACATGAAAAACCGTTCACTGTCAGTAAATTCAAACTTTTCCATTAAACAGACAATACCATAAAATAATCAACTGGATATAAACAATATTGCCCCTAAAATAATAATAATAATAATAATAATAATAATAACGTGGACTTTGTATAGCGCCTAATCTTTAGAAGCTCAAAGCGCTTTACAACATTAGACAACACCTATAAAATAAAAAACATATAATAATATTATTACATAAACAAATACCATAAAATTAGAAAAAACATTAAAAAATATATAAAAAAGCTGAGAATATTTCAGGTAGGAAACATTATTAAGTCTTTAAGTTTGTTCCTGCAGTCAAAATAAGTGAGTTTTGAGAGCCCTCTTGAATGTGATCACTGTGTCTTTGTGTCTATGTTCAGTGGGCAATTCATTCCACATTGCTGGGCCTTGGTATGCAAAAGAATGTTGTCCATATGACATTGTTTTCATACTTGGAATAATGAGTATACGATTGTCAGAAGAGGAGCGTAAGTATCTTGCTGGTGTATACACATGGGTGAGATCGGATAGGTATGTGGGACTAGAGTCCGACAGTGAAACATAGCACAGAGAACAAATTTTGTGTTTGATTCTGGATCGAATGGATGGCCAGTGTAGCGTACAGAGCAACGGGGAGGTGTGCTATGATTGTGGTACTCTAAGTATGATCCAAGCAGCTGTGTTTTAAACTTTTTGAAGTTTCTGGAGTAGATATTGAGATGAACCAGACAGAATTGAGTTACAATAGTCCAGTCTTGAAAGTACTAATGAACACACAAGTGTTTTAGTGGCATCAACTGAAAGATATTTGCGAATTGAGCTGATGCGTCTCAGCTCAAGATATGCAGCCTTGCATATGTTCATGATATGTTGGTGCAATGTGAGAGTACTTTATTTAATGTTGGCACTGCTGATATTTATTGTTTGAGGTAAAGGATGTGAATGAGAAAGTCTTTATGTTGTGATCAGAATGGCCTCAGTTTTGTCATCATTCATCTGCAGCTTGTTACATGTCATCCATGATTTCACATCAGAAATGCACCTCTCTACACCTTGGATGGTAGCATCAACTTCAGTTGGGTGGCTAGATTTGTATATTTGGGTGTCATCAGCATACAATTGGTGAGACACTGGATGATGATCTATGACACTTGAGAGCAGCTGAGTGTACAGAATGAAGAGAACACGTCCAAGAATGGACCCCTGTGGAACACCACAACATAGATCAACTGGGCTGGAGTGTATTCCATTTGCAGATACAATTTGTGTCCTGTTGACCAAGTAGGACTTGAACCACAGTAAGGCTGAATCATGAATGCCAAATACATGCTGGAGACGGTGAAGTAATATATCATGGTCTATTGTGTCAAATGCTGCAGACAAATCAAGGAGGGTGAGGACTGTAATCTTTCCGCTATCCAATGCAGAGAGAATGTCATTAACTACTTTTAGAAGAGTAGTTTCAGTACTGTGGCAAGGGCAATATGCAGATTGTACATTGCTAAAAAGACTGTTTGAATTCAGATGAGATACAAGCTTGGATAGAACAACCTTTTCTAAGATTTTTTTTACATGAATGGGAGATTTGAAACTGGGCAGTAGTTCTTTAAATCATTATGGTCTAGTGGTGGTTTCTTCAGGAGAGGCTTTACAATGGCAGTTTTGAAAAATGATGGGAATTCTCCGGATGAGAGAGAGGTATTAATAACATCAGTTAGTGAAGGTAATACTGGATCTAAGCACTCAAGCAACATTTTACATTTTTATATTTAAGTGTACATTTATTTTAAAACAAATAAAATTAGTTCTTGCACATACTATTGACAGTACTGGTACTTTTCTAATAACATCTCTTTGTAATTTACCAAAGAATATTATTTCTGAAAAGATTGTTACTAATGATGTTATTCTTTTCATAACTTATACATTTAAAACAATATATCACTTTTTAGGAAATAATTTAGCACATTATAATTGACTGAAATTGAGAAGAATTACAGAGTGTGACAAGTGTATTATAACTAGATGACTGCATGCACATAACAATTGATGATGTAAGAATTAGAGTTTACAGCATCATTCTTCGATATTGGTTTGCCTGAGATATTACTTGGCCAATGTACCATTTTACAGCATTTCCTACCAAGAAAGCATGTTTCACTTTTTCCCCCGACAATAATAGGGTTATCTTCATTTCCATTTTCAAGTATGCATGACGAACAAGATTTTTAATATTCACAGTAAACTCATTAGAAACTTTCACAAGTTAAACTTTCCCTTTTTCATGGGCATAATTCATTTAACTTAAAGTTAAATATTTATTTTTCTGATAGGGAGACAAATATATAATTTATGTGTAATAAATTTTTTTATTTTATTTACATATCTAGTTTTGCTTTCGGAAAGAGAACACAGTCTAATTATTGTTTGTGATAGTTTAGTTACTATACAACATCACAAAAACTTACAATACAGCTTTCAGCTTCAATAACAGAACCAAAAGAAAATCTTTTTTGGGGATTTCTCTTTAACACTGGACTTGGCTATAAAAAAAATATATACTATTTTTGATGAAATAAAATATATGTTCATTTAACATATTTTGCTTTCATTAAAAAATAAACTTCACACTTCTATCTGTTACACTTCTAGATACATATTTAGTGAAAACAGAGTAAACATTCAACTAAATTGACTAATTAAGAAATAAGCAATATCAACAGGAATAATATTATTCATCTGATCTTTGTATAAAAAATCCCACTGCTGTAAGTAAAGTCTTTGGTCATTTAATATGACATCATATAACAGGCTTCACTGCTTAGAATGAAAAAAAACATTTCTTAAACATCAATCCTTACCACAAAATTCTCCTCATAACGGGTTAAACAGTGAATACTGGGATAACAATTTCACCACAGGAGACTGTGTTGATAAGTCAATCACCTCAATGTCAGTCTCGGAATCAAATGAACAAAATGGAGGCTGTGTAGATCTTTGTGAGAATGGGATTGGACTTAAGGAGCCTGATACCATCTGTTCAAGTGTCCCTGTGTTTGGGTGGTCTTTGTCTATGAACAAGTCCTGGTGATAGTGTTGAGGATATATGGGCTTGACATCATAACTGCTACTCTGAAATTTAAAAACAGGACACACAATATCTGTTTAAATCATTCTATTTCAGACATTTAATTTGACAAATACTTATAAAACTCACATAGCTTGCATTGCGACAGATACAAAAAGTCACTGCGAAGAAATCGTTAAAGTTGCATTCTACAGAACAAAAAGCGCACAGACAAGAAGCTGAATGCAAAGTTGTATTACAAACAAAAACATCAAATAAAAAGAAACATAGATACTCAGTAGAGTCCAACTCAAATACAAAGATACATTTTCAATACTGACTTGGCTCGGCATGGAAATGACATGGACAAAACTATACAAATCCACACTTTTGATTTGTCTTTCAGTGACACAAAATTAGATAACCTGAGTTTGTTTGCTTTTTTGCGCTAGTTGAACATCGGAATTGTCGTTCCCTTAGATAAATGTATAAATATAACACTCAAATTCAGTGGAAAGATAATGACCTGAGCAGAATCTTTACTCCAGCAGCATGTTCTTTATCACCTGTGGAAAATATGCTTGACCTAAAAGCAAGACGTATTGTGACCGGATCAGACAGACAGACAGACTGACTGACTGGTAACGGTTTATGTCATGACCATATTTGTGGAGTGGAACCTGAAGGAAGAAATATCACAAATCCACAGAAATATCATCCCATGCAATCTCTTTCGGAATACAAGATGGATCTTGATATTCCTAATGAAAAATGGTCTCCACTCATTATGGCCTACATCAGTAGTTATAAAAAAAAACTGGTTTGGTTTAAGGAACTTATCTGGGAAAATTAGGGGTTCTATGGAAGAAATAGTCTCGCCAATAAACAGTATAACTGCGTGTCACTTTTAAGAAACTTTACACACATATTTACAGGTGAAAAATTAATTATATCTATCATCACATGATTTCATAAAGGTTACAAGGCCATTTATTACATTTCATCAAGGTTAAGAGGTCATTCATCATATTTCTTCAAGGTTACAAGGTCATTTATTACATTTCATCAAGGTTAAGAGGTCATTATTCATGTTTCAAGGTAACAAGGTCCTTTATTACATTTCATTAAGGTTATGAGGTTATTCATCACATTTCATCAAGGTTACTGGACCATTCATCACCTTTCATCATGGTTATGAGGCCATTCACCACATTTCATCAGGTTACATGGCCATTCGACAATTTCACCAAAGGTTATGCAGCTATTTATCGCATTTCATCAAGGTTATGGGACCATTCATCCCATTTCATCAAGGTTAAGTGTCCATTTATCATGTTTCAGCAAGTTTAAGTGGCCATTCATCACATTTCATTAAGGTTACATGACCTTCCTCAAATTTCATCAAGGTTACGGGACCATTCATCACACTGCATGAAGATTAAGTGGCCATTCATCACATTGCATCAAGGTTACAGTGCCATACCTTACACTTCACCAAGGTTACGAGGCCTTTAAACACATCCTTTCATCAATTTTTCAAGGTCATTTTTACCTCACATTAATTTGCACTATGAACTCTGATAGATTAGACTTCATTATAATTTACTTACATGATTCTGCTGTTTAGTATGGAAATATACAATAATGAAAATAAGTAATATTAATTTTGACATGTTTTTGTAATAGAAAATACACAAGAAAATTTTCAAAAATGATATGAATCTGAGAAATACACATAAGTTACCAACCTTCTGTACATTGTGTTGGTCTTCCAGTTTTGTGTTGCTTTAGCAGTTTCGATTAGGTTTCACAACTTAAGATTTCACCCAGCAACACATACCTTTTCATGTTTTAAAATGACAGAAATATTCTTTCTCTGACCAGATCATTTTAAATTACTTTTTAAATACTTATTACTGCTCTGGTGGCCTAGTGGTTAGTTAGAGCATCCACCTCGGATGCAGGAGGTCGTGGGTTCGATCCCCAGCCAAGTCATATCAAAGACTTACAAAAATGGTACTAACAGCTTCCTCGCTTGGCACTCAGCATTACGAGGTTAGTGTTAGGACTGGTCGACCTGGTGTCAGGATAATGTGACTGGGTGGGACATCACGCTACATGTCTGTGACATGATGCCCCAGTGCTAGACATCACTATAAACTGCCACACTGCAGACATCATAGCGATATGACTGAAAAATTGTTAAAGCTATGTTAAAAAATCCAAAAAACACAAACACATAAATACTTATTCTACAATAATTGTAAGGACATGTGGCAACAGATTATATTGCATACCTTGACTGTATACTTAGACTGTTAAGATTTCATACCTTGGGACATTTGCGGAGTTTAATGGAAGATAAGGCATATCAGTCCATAAAATTCAACATGTCCTTTTCCTTTCGAACGGCAAAATTATATACTTCTCAGAATACATACTAAACAATTTTACCAGGTATCATCCATAACAAAATCTGTATGTTGTGAGTGTTGATACAAAGCTGAGCAGAAAGGATTATCTTTTATTTGCTTGCACTGTTCAAATAATGAAAGGGTGATATAAAAACATCTCATGAGATAATATTTAAATGTGTATTTTCTAACGGTCTGACTAGCCTTTTAGCAAATAAAATAGTTGTTAGGACAAAGGTTTCAATGACCTATATAATTTGTCTGACATTCAACTACATGTAGTAAAAATATAGTATCAATCTACATATTTTATACTTCATGTAATTTTAATTTTCGAATGACTAAAAAAAATGATGCAGTCTTCACTGTTCTTCTCATTCAAACGCAGTATAGGGCAAAACTGTTTCCACTGGTATTAAATGCATTCCAAGCCCAAAACGCGGCATGTGCCAAAGACCCGCATGTCTAATTTAATTCTGTCTGTGCTTTTGTAGTTGTTGTTGTTGCAGTGGTTTTTTTGCAATTGTGGAATGTTTAACTGACACTATCAAGCATTACCCATCATGCGCTCTTTCCCATTTCTGTCATCAGATGTGTGCTAAAGATGAACTTCCTCTGCAAAAACCCTAAAAACCACTAAAAACATTCTAGTTTATCTCATCAAGACAGACAATATTCATCTTCCAGGACCCACTGGCAAGCCATCTACTTTTCCAATGTCTATGGCGTGGAATATTTTGATTCCTATATAACCCATCTTATGGCAGTCGTTATCGTAGACATCATGAGAAGAAATACTGTATCCAATCAATTCAATAATGCGAGATTTTATAGGTGTGTGTGTGTGGAATATTGTATATTTTCCTTCACCAGTGCAGTCTTGGATTCCTTCTTTAACACTGACTGACTTGTTTTGGAAGTGATTTCTCTACACACTTGTAAAAATAGACATGGGGTTTAATGAATATGATGTATATATATTTTCTTTAGTACAGAAAATAGTATTTAGCGATTGCAAAATGATACTGTACTAGATCTTTGGAAGTTACTTTATTTCTTAAAGTTGTCAGTCTTGTAAATGTGTTCATGTTCAACATTCATTTGCTATTTGTACATGCAGAAGGAAGTGACTAGCCCTAATCCTTCCTCTTTTTGTAAAGGTTGTAGCTAATGGCTTGTAAAGCCTAGTTTTAGGCTCTCTGTCTCCATCAGTCCTTGGGGTGGAGATAGATGGAGATGATGTGGTGCCTGTGAAGCCTGGACCCAGACATGTGGATACTAAAATTGATGTGCCCAAAACCAAATACCCCTTACATAGCCACCAAATTCTCTTAGAAAAGAGATACTGTTTAAACATTATCAAAATGTTGTATGTTTTTGTATATTTTGCCTTTCAAAATGAAAACGTAACCCCCTCCATTTGTGTGTTATACTATGTACATGTGCAAGTACTTGTACTCATTGGCAACTGGTTGTTGGCGACTAAAAAGGTGTGTTGGATAGCAAGCACGGGCTGTTGGTTAGTATATGCATGGTGTTGGTCACTAAATTGTGTGCTGGATAGTAAGTGTGAAGTATTTGATGGTAAATGTTGGTTGCTGCTATTAGATAACATATTGGTCACTCAAACAGGATGTTGGATAGTAAGTGTAGTTTTACCATTACATTCTCACTTTACCCCATGCTGAACCATAATGTTAAACCTATGGACATTTTTAGTATTACATTTTCCTTTCGCCCAGTACAGACCCATAATTTTAAACAATAGGAAAAATTTTAACATTACAATTCCCTTCATCCCATACATGCTCAAAGACACAAAACTGCAGAAAGGTCTAAAAAAAAAAATTACCCTTCGCTCCATAGTGGCCCATTACATTTTCCTTTGAATCCATAGAGGTCCATTTATTAGGTATAATGTTAAATACCCTTGTCCCCAAAGAGGTTCATTTTACCCCAAATCGCATACATAACTACCCAATAATTCCATTCCAGATAATGGCTTGGATTTGTATTTGACCTGCATTTTTTTAATCATCTCAGGAATTTGTATGGTACCTTCTCCTCCTCCTTTTCCTGCAATAATAACATCACTGCCAGAAGATGTTGACATAAACAAAAGAATGAGCAGTGCAACTTTTTTCACAATGATTAAAAGAACAAACTTTTGTACACAAAAAAGAAGAAAAAGCATCAAGAGATGAAAACGATGACCTGTGAACAGGCTGAAGTAAGTGTACACCGAACTTCAGAAACTGTGTTTGAAAGCACATTCTTCCCCAGGCTAAAACAACTGAAAGGAGTGTAAAAAGTCTCTTCTCTTTGAAGAAATTCAGGAGAAAGAGACTTACATAGTCAAAGAATTATAAACCTCCCATAACACCAACTATCACTGAGACTCCATCAGGGGCAGCAGCCACTACCACAGCAAAAATAGTGCAAATGGGTTGTGGAGCAGGTTTGAGGCAATTGGGATGTGGAGCAGGTTTGAGGCAAATGGGATGTGGAGCAGGTTTGAGGCAGTTTAGACATATGTTGTGAAGTCCAGTACCCAGTTATTATTTATATTTTTTCAATGTCCTATTAAAAATAACAATCAGAAAATAAATATTACTTAATATTGCCAAATAAAAATACCCGTCTCTCCAACAAAAAACATGTGTCTATATCTTATGAAAAACAAATGCAAAAATACATCACGACACAGACAAATGCATGTTTGGTATGTTCGTCAGAATCAAACCCAAAACATTTCAAACAAATCACAAAGGTCCATTATTTTTTCCTTCTTCTTAGGAATGACTAGAGTATCATGAAGTGGGTGTTTTGCCCCATTGGCCTCTTTGTGGCCTTCCACCCGTCCTCGACTTATACCCCCATGATAAAACACCAGCCTTTCACACTACTTTTTGAATGTAGAATGGATCTGGTTGTATATGGTACCAATCAATACTGTGCAGGCAACTCACAATGGCAGCTACTTTTTTGATCAATGCTAAATATAGACAGGCTTGTATTACTGATTCTAACTATACTTACTCTGTATTTACTTTTCTCCACATTGCTGTATAATTTCTATATCACATCTAATAATGATTTTGTACTGTCAAAAGAAAAATATATAGTTGTGCTGTGAATATTTTCATATTTAAGAAATACTTAGTTTATATGCAAATGTTGAGCAGTAGCCAGGCCATCAACTCCCAATATATACTGAAAGAATTTACGGATATCTCTAATAATGGCATAAATCTGCCAAATGATTGGAATACCACAAATGTGATGGATGATCTGAGATCACTGTATCATATGAATGCATCATACTTGTTTATAAAAGAATTAAAAAAATGTTGTATGCATTCTCTGAAACATACTCAGTACAGATTGATAGGTTGGTTAACCTGGAAGTGACCTAAATAATGGAATGAACTAAATGTGGGCAGATTTTCAGGCAAATAAAAATAATCTACAATATATTATGCATGAAGAGTACATGATGAAGCAAAATTACTACAGGAAATTTACCTGTGTTTGAAGAAATTTGATGTTATTGGACACCAGCACATGGGACTCTGTTGTTTAGTTGGAATTGGTATAATACTCATTGACAGGTAATTTAAGCTTGTTTGGCCTGAAACCATGATGGAATGTATCTTATTATATGACTTTAACGGTCTTTTTGATAAAGTAAAAAATTAGGTATTTTATCTGAGAATACCTGTTTTTAAATGTTGACTTACCATATATCCATATGATGATGGTAATAGTGGATTTTATGATGATTTCTTTCCACCCAGCCTTAAAGATATTCCAACTGGGGATATAATATAGTGGCGATGGACACATTTGCGCTATGAGCATGGTGATCTCAGGTTGATAAAACGCTCACGTGTGTGCACAGAATTCTAAATGATAAATTCAAAGACTTTTCCCAAACTTTCAAAGACCACAAACAGATTTCCAAGAGATATTTTCGCAAACATTTTGTATACAAGTTATGTTATGAGAAAACAATGAATGCAAAATACTATTTAATGATATTGTTTAATGATGAAATGAAACTCAATCAGTCATCAAAATAAAGAAACCAGGAAACTAGACTACATTCGAATCTAACAACCTTGGACAATTTTATTTGTGATTATAGAAAGAAAGAAATTAAAATGTTTGGGTTTATTTCAATTTTCAAAGACTTTTTAAAGACCTCAGGGTAATCTGCCCCATTTTCTCAAACTTTCAAGGCCTTGAAAATGCTACCTAATTTTTTCCAAACTGTCAAAGACCGTATGAATCCTGTAGGAAGCTCCATGGCAATAGGACACAACACGTGTAAAGCTGTCAGCTTTGGAAAATACTAACTCAGTGTCAGAACATGCCATTATGAGTACTGTAAGTCACAGGTGCAGGTATTATGTAAGGGGCACGGTCCTGTCTTAAATGTGGCATCAGAGGCAAATCAAATAATCAACGTTGCCAGCCCTATGGATACTATAAAATACGCTGAAATAAATTGAATCCATAAACACCTGTAGCTACACAAGTATGAACAGACACAATAAAACAGAAATAAATGAATAATAACCAGAACTGAAGCAACTGTAGTTGTGATCCCGATAAAATACAAAAAATAAAACAAGTCATAGATAGACTTTCCCAATTACACTTTCCTACTTAGTATAAACATACTTACTGTGACACAGCTAAAACAACTTGCATGGCAGCATGGAATATGTCATATGAGAAAGGCAAAAATACTTAAATTATTGAGACCCATAATTGCAGTGATGCCACCACCACTGGCTGCAACTGCAGCACAACAACAACAATTACAAATAAAACAATGGAACAACAACTAAGGCAATTTGCATGTGAGCACAATAGTGGTGTAAGAAAAGTGGACTATATCTAGCTAGTGATCGCCAAGATATGCCTCAGTAATACCAGCAACAGCTGGGTCAGCTCAGCATTGGTGATATCAAATTTCCCATGCAGATGGCTAAAATTCTCTTAAGAAATTTGAAACACTTATCCTAAGTATCACAGTTAATATGGTCAGTTATGATAAAGGCTGCCACATTCTCTCTGCGGACAGATTGATGCATTGCTGCTGAAACAAATGAAAGAATCAGAATCAATTTACATTGATACTTTTTAATATAGATATAGAATCTTGCTCATTTTACTTAACTGTCACAGCAAGCACAAAGGTAAAAATATCTATACACACGTTGCATACAAATTTAAGACTCAAGAACTGCTCAGCAGTCATTACTATTTTGAATGTCTGAATTTCTCAGTGGTAGATGCGGCCATCTCTGAATAATGATAATATCAATCAAACAGTGCAAACCAGTGCATAGCTCTCTACATGATAATTTAAGGCATTTCTCAGATCGATCAAATTTACAGCAAAATGGATTCAGCAGCAGCTCTATTTGCCAGCAGACATAATTATGACTGGTGATAAAACTCGTGAATTTTCTGCAGCCACTCATTGCTGGATTTCTGAAAAAGCTTGCATTGAAAGAACAAGTCCTTCCACCAATAAAAGCTCATCCATCAAAGAAAATAAAAGTCCCAGTTCCAAGGTTCCTGATCACTGTCATATTGCTTGTGCGTACAGAAGTGCTGCACACAACACTGTAATTTGCAGTTGAGAATGTACCCCAACAAAACCAAAATTCCTGTGGTAGTTCATAACTTGCTTGGGTATGATGGCCACTTAATAATAAAAACAGTAGCCACAGCATCACACTCACCGCTAAGCGTGATCCCCAACAATAAGGAAAAACACATGACGTTGAGGATGGGACAGTTGCAATTTATCAATTTCATACAGTTTATGAATTTGTCCTTGAACTAGTGAACAATCTGACAGTGGAAACATTCAAAATCACTCATCGATACTGTCCAACCAATATGGATTTGATAACGAGGAAAGGTGTTTATCCATTTGAGTACATAAATGACTGGAACAATAACTGAAACTCAGTTACCACCAATCAAAGTGTTTTATTCATCATTATCATAAGAAGGTATTTCAGAAGATTACGAACAGGCAAAGAAAGTTTGGTTTGCATTTGAGTGCAAAAACCTCAGTGACTATCACCTCTTACATAGTCTACTGCCTCCCTCATGTCCAGTGGATAGGTGTTTTGACACAACATTTATTTTAATGTGATAATGTTGTACATGACAATATAGAGAACATACACAGATTACCACATAGCTGTACATGACATAACAGAGAATATACAAAGATACAGATTAATACAGAGGTGTACATGATGTAACAAAGAACATACCTAGAAACACATGAGTAACACATAGTTGCATGTCACATAGCAGAGAAAATACATGGTCATAGTTTGTGGGCTTAAAGCCATTTTTCACCACATCCTATACATGGTGGCAAGTATATTTGGTAGAGGAAGAACCCATATATATATATATATATATATTCTTCTTTTTCTTTCATAGATGCAACATGCATACCTACATTGTACTAAAATGCCAGCAAAGTATAAGTCAGCACTGATTGAACTAAAGCAATATACACACTTCAGATATACACACTTCATATATACACACTACATATATACACACTTCATATATACACACTACATATATGCACACTTCATATATACACACTACATATATACACACTTCATATATACACACTACATATATACACACTTCATATATACACACTACATATATGCACACTTCTTATATACACACTACATAACTGCATTTCATGCCATTAGAACTTTTGACAAATTTCTTAAAAGAAGCACCTGTTCTTGTAAATGTATCATCTGAATTTCATACAAATAATTTTACTATACCTGTTTTTGAGTTTGCCTATATTTACATGCCTGAAAGAATATTAAGACTTTTGTTTTTCACAAGATCGTGCAAGCATGGAAGACTTTGAATGTCCTGATAACCATATTACATGCTGATAGTACTAATATTAGTACCCTTACCTCAACCACAAGAAAATCAAGTTCAGGCTACGACATCGTAGCTAACATGCTGAGTGCATGCATCTGCTTTTAACAGTTCATTATACGTAGTACTGCTATCTACCAAAATTAAATGCCACTTTTTAAGTTTATTTGTGCAGTGTATTGGTTATTAGCACAGTGTCTTGGTTGGGCAACAGAAATGCCATACTATGGGACAAAAATAGTAATTTCGGATCATAAATGCATGGTATAATAGGCCTTTCAAGCCTCTGGTGTCAGATGATGTCAAATCTGTTTCAGAATATGTATTTGTATCAAGGCTTGTTTAGCTATTACTGATAAATGTTGGCAAAAATTTCTGTTACTGATGGACAATTCTGACCCCTAGGAGTTTTGCAGGTTCTTCAAGTACAATCACTGTAACACAAAAGGCAAAAGTTGGTTTCTGATAAAAGTTTTTTTTATTATGTATCTTATTACAAAGTCCTGGAATTTATGCCTGGTACTCGTCTTCACCTGGTTTTTATCAAAACCATACTTTCACTTTCAAGGTTTGATAGAATAATGTCAAGATTCTCCTTCAAGTTGATGTATTATCTTTTCCCAAACTGTCATCACAGTGATTGGCTCAACTTCAAAATGATGATAAATATCAAATTGCTTTGAAGATGAAAATCCATGCATAAAAAGAGAAAATATATATGACAGAAACAAATTGTAAAATAAGGAAATAAATGGGCGAATGGAAAGTTAAACCACAGAACTAAATCACAGGTCATCTAAATTGACAACGGTTATTTTAAAACATGTATAATTAAAATAGTCAAGTTATTATATTTGTATCAATATTAGCCTCGTTGTCAATGTACAATTATCTAAATGGATTATTCTGTAAACATCAATACTAATTTATTAGTTTTGTAAATGTCAATTTAAGCAGGTGAAATACATGAAATGTATGCTCACTTTGTCTGCATTGTGCGAGTTACAACGCAAATAATTTTCGCGTTTTAGCGGAGCTACACGACACCGGAGAAAATATAATAAACAGGTACCGGATGCCAATTTAAAATTGTAGACATCGCGTCAAACTCTATTAATTTCAGTTAATTATTACAAGCTCAAAATTATTTAATCAAAATTATTTTTTTTAAATATAATATTTTAACTTTCTGTTAAAGCAACTGTCGTTATTTGTTAAATAACGTTTTTTCCTGCAATGATTTTATACCAAGCAATTTGCTGCAGTATAGGCTGTTATGGCGGATAACTGCTTGGCGAAAATTCGCTAATTCTTGGCGATTTGACAGAAAAAGATTTGTATTTTTAACATCCTAGGCAAAGTTCACTATGGCAACGAGTCAGCAAGGTATTTAAAGATGTTTTATACAAAGTTGTTTAATATTTTTCTAGCTGCTCAAGCTCCATTATCCAATGACCTGTTTGGATTGCTGCGGCCTAAAACACGTTGTGTGGTAGGCCACACTAGATAAATGTTGCTCATATATAATTAAACTGCATTACTGTTGCCTCCTAGATAGCAACATCAGAAGCATTCCTAATTTAAAGTTGGCAAAAGTGTATGGCGAGTCCATCCATCTTATGCATGTAAATTATTGCATGGAATAACCTAGTAGGATTTTCTTTAAAATATTTTGAACCTATTTTCGGGGAGCTACTATAATGAGTAACGTCTCAGAAAAGTATTTTGCGGTCAATTAGGTTAGACCCAGTCCAGCAATAATTTTTTAAATTAGAATCTCTATCTGCATTAAATGATAACATGCTCTCTAGTCGTGCGACACAGACATCTGTTTCTGTTAATAAATGGAATCCATTGACAGCACTAATTTCCGTTTCTACCAATTAACACAAGGCTACTAACTCGTGCGATTCTGACCCTTGCTATTGATCTTGCATTAGATTGGCAGAGCCTGTTGACAATCAAGGCTGTTTTGAATCAGAGTTTTTTATATTAATACAAATCAGACTTGTTAATTACCAAAGATATTGGTAAAGTTTTATTATGGGAAGGACCCATGCATATTAATGAGGTTATCTTGCATATGATTGGTTGAACTCGTGAGTACTCCTCAGACTTTTATTTTTTGTGTTTGATTTTGATCACTTATTTAATAGTAAGCTTTTACTTAGTTTGCTACAAAACTATCTTAATGGAGCCAGTGGCACTTAAATGTCACCACTTGACGTCCAGAAACAACTTCTGAAACATTTAAGAGAGGGTCAGACTTTTCCGAAACAAACAAAATCTTGGGAAAAAAATAGATTATAACAGAACAAAGGCTAAAGTACAAATTCTGCTTCTGAAATTTGTTATGCCTTTATTTCCATTCATTTCATTTAATATTATACAAATGGTTATTTAACTTTTTAATTTTTTGTGTGTATTTTGATGTTGGTGGGGAGTGATTTTCAGGGGGCAGTAACTCTTTTGTACTTCAAATGTGTAAGTACACAAATTTTATTACCTTACATAAAATATGTTTATTACGAACAATAAATTTTTATGCAGGATATCTGCATGAATCAAGTTTTGGCATGTATGAGCAGGTGTATTATGATTGTTTTCAGCAGTGCTGCTAAAGCATTAGTATTGTTTAACCCAATCTGATTAAAATCAGATCTCCACTGCCTCACCCATTACAGTGAAGATCTTATTTTAATCAGACTTTGTTTAACTATGCTGCTCATTTTTTTGTGTATGAAAAAAATCATGGTCTTATAAAATAACACTGGTCAACAGTGAAATCATTACTGACTTGAAAAGGCCCTAATCTGTAGTATTTTGGTGTGCCGAACACGAATATAACCGTGAAAAATTTGTATTGGCTCTCGTTTTGAAGATATTCATATACCTCATTTTCTATGTTTCACTGTGTAAATTTCTCCAGTAGGACTGCAGCAACATCTGGAATAATGATGTAACATTGCATAATACCATCATGCTCACATCATCCACAGTTGATTGCATCATTTTCTGATGCAATGCAATACTAATGCCATGCGGCTGCTGAAGTAAGTTGACGTCAGCAGTGTACTATACATGTGTAGGCCTATTATACTAATGCCAGGCGGCTGCTGAAGCTGACGTAAGCAGTGTACTATATAAAGCCCAATCAGATAGGTTCAGCATTTAAAATATTTTAGACGTTGTGCGAGACAGTTCAAGCTACTGTTACATAAAACTTATTATTTTATCCATTTACGTACAATAAAGAACAGTAATGCCTCAAAAGTGTGTTAATACCGCGGACAATTTTTGCTATATTTGTGGGGAAGTGACATTTGCCAACCAGAAGAAAAGTATCAATTCTCAAGTGAAGAAGGCATATCATCTTTACTTCGGATGCAAGGTTGGTGACCAAGACAAGCCTTGGGCTCCGCATATATGCTGTGCTACATGTACAACACAGCTTTCACAGTGGTTGAATTGCAAAAGGTCATCAATGCCGTTTGCAGTCCCAATGGTGTGGAGAGAGCCAAGCAACCACCTAAATGACTGTTATTTCTGCTTGGTTCCTCCTCTTTCC
Source organism: Sinohyriopsis cumingii (assembly GCA_028554795.2). Taxonomy (NCBI): domain Eukaryota; kingdom Metazoa; phylum Mollusca; class Bivalvia; order Unionida; family Unionidae; genus Sinohyriopsis; species Sinohyriopsis cumingii. The sequence continues at coordinate 85,109,326 of CM068838.1, forward strand.
GGCGGAATAACGAAGCGAAAGAAGTCGAGAATAGTCTACCCAAACATTCCGTCTGCATTGAGACCAGTTCCACATGGTGAGGGACTTCCTATTCCAGAACCTCCAGCAGAATATTCTCTTGATTCATCTGACGAAGACAAAGGTGAGTCGACCTGTTCTTCTCCTGGTCCATCAGCATGCAGTGATCCAGATTTTCACTGTGGTGCATCATCAACCCCACACAGAATAACACAGGAAGAACTAAATGACCTGATTCGTGATTTGGACTTATCAAAGAACAAGGCAGAATTGCTAGGATCAAGACTCCAACAATGGAATCTTCTAGAAGAAGATGTCACAATTACTGCATATCGAAAGCGCCACCAGCAATTGGAGCCTTTCTTCAGAAAGGAAAGTAATCTGATATTCTGTTCCGATATTGAGGGCCTCATGAATGCTTTAAAAATCACTCATGACCCACAAGAATGGAGACTATTTGTGGACTCTTCGAAACTGAGTCTCAAGGCTGTGCTTTTGCACAATGGAAACATTCTTCCATCTATTCCAGTAGCGTATGCTGTCCACATGAAAGAGACATACGATAACTTAAGGCAGCTACTGAATTCCATTGAGTATAACAAGTACAGCTGGCACCTCTGTGGTGATTTGAAGTTAGTTGCCCTTTTAATGGGACTGCAGCAAGGATATACAAAATACATGTGTTTCTTATGCGAGTGGGATAGCCGAGCAAGGAAAATGCACTACATGAGGAAGGAATGGACTCACAGGCAGAATGTAGCCATTGGAGAGAAGAATATCCAACACCCAGCTCTGGTTGAGGCTCAGAAAATCTTGCTACCACCCCTTCACATCAAACTAGGTTTGATGAAGAACTTCGTGAAAGCCATTGACCGGACTTTGCCAGCATTCCGATACCTGCATGAAAAATTCCCTCGACTCAGCGAAGCAAAGATTAAAGAGGGAGTTTTTGTGGGTCCTCAGATTCGAGAGCTTTTCAAAGATGACCGGTTCAACAACTTGCTGGAAGGTGACGCGAAACAAGCATGGAATGCTTTTCGCCTAGTTTCTACAAACTTCCTCGGAAATGTTAGGGCAGAAAACAATAAGGAACTAGTAGAAGACATGTTGATGAAGTATAAGAAACTTGACTGCAATATGTCTCTAAAGATTCACTTCCTTCATTCCCATTTGGATTTCTTTCCTAGCAACTGTGGTATTGTTAGTGATGAACACGGCGAACGTTTTCATCAAGATATCGCAACAATGGAACAAAGATACCAGGGAAAATGGTCCACTACAATGCTGGCTGACTACTGCTGGACACTCCTCAGAGATGCTCCCGAACAGCTGTACAAGAGACAGGCGAAGAAATCTAAGATGTAGTCAATGACTTGATTTTTTATAGGTAGGCTATTACAGTTGACCTTTTACTATTGGAATGCATTTCGTTATGTAAACATTAATTTCTTGCAGATTACAAAAAAACTAGAGCCAATTTTGCAATTTGACTCATATTCGTGTTCAGCACATAAAAATTGATAAGAATTGACTAATTTTATTTCAGTAACATGACTTTTGTAAAAATTTGTTGTCCAGTGTAATCAGATTTGTATTTTATGGCTTGGCATGTCAATATTTAAGACAGGCAAAATAACACAAATGAATATTTAAGAATTATACGTACAACACAATGTGATGAAATATAAAAGAATGGAAGTAAAAGCTACTAGGCTGTTATTGTGTCACAGAGATCTCGGAAACGCTTAATTACACATATTTGGATGCAAATTTTTGATCTGGGATGCAGAAAATCACTGAGGCGGGAGTCCTCCGTACGCATGTAATAGGTGTGTGGCAAAATTCAAAGACCTGCCAGTCCTGCTTCAGCCACCTGCTGATATTTACAATGACAGAATTCAAAGACCCCTTGATGTACATACATGTTGCCATTTTATAAGAGTACATAAAAAAGAACATGTTGCAATAGCTGGGTGGCAAGTCAAAGGCTTTGACTGGTGGCCAGGTGGGAAAATGCACTATTTACAGTGATTGAATTCAGAGGCAGAAAGACCCAGAGATGTACATGTGGTCATTTATAAAAGTACATCAAATGAACAACTTTAGCTTTCGTTATTGTGATCATTTCCTAATGTAAACTTTGCCTTCTTCTGTTAGGAAAGTGAAAACGACTTTACCCGGTGATTATTTAAGAGGTACATTGACTGACCATACCATTTTTTTAAAAATGTCCCTCGCCTTAGCTCGGTTATTTCTGGTGTTGTAGCGAAATGCATTCATCAAGGCATCAGTAGTTAGGCCTAGTTTTTATATCAATTATGTTGACAAATGAACTCTTGCCCATTCACAAGCATCATGTTCTGATAGCTGATTGACCATTAACACTTTTCCGAGTAAGGTAGCAACTATCAATTTCCTGCATGCTATCCTTTGATGATAAAACATACAAACTTGTGTTTTAAGATCAGAATCGGTGATCTGGATGTATGTTAACTGCCTTTTATACAATATTTCATTATAAAATTAGTTTGCAACTGTAAGTGAACCAGTAGGCCTAACGGGAAATAATGGCCGACTTCACTAAGTCTGGGATGTACCAATTTATTAGATTGTCTGTTTTCTTAAATCATCGGGCAGATATATTCAGAAAAAATATACAAATCATTGAAACCAAAGCTTATGTATTATTTTATTAAAGATTTAACTTTAAACTGCAAATTATGTAGGTCAGAAACATATGGGACAATGCTATGTTGTGGAATTCGTGAGATGCGCTTTATGGTCTAAGCTGTTTTCTGACTTGACACGTATTTGCAAAAATACAGGAAAAAACAGCAAATCAGATACTATTGCCTAAAATTACTACAAGTACGTGTACTAATAAATAAACCATAAATTTGCAATCCTGTCAGTGGACTGTTGTAATGAAGCTATATTATAGTGAGTGATTACATTACGAAAACCTCTCCATCTAAAAATAGATGCACTCATGCCTGTGTTGATTCTTTTGGAAAGAAGGGACTGCAATGTTTGATGGTGGGACTCCTATATTTACCAAAATGGGAGTCCTGGACTCCTAGTTTTAAAATCCTAGCAAGACCTCTGTTTCACATAGAAACAGTATTTGAAGTTGACGTTCAGAGAGAAATTTTAAATGTCACAAATAGCATTTATAAATTATGTAAATAATGCAATGTAACATATATGTTAACGCTTCCAAAATATAATGTCTATAAAAACCCACCTGTTTGTGTCAGTATCAGTCTGTTGTTTTTGCTGTTCCTGTTCGTTCACTGTCCTTTTATTTGACTAGGTTTCTTTCCCCTGTTCTTACATGCCAAAATCATAGTTGTTCCTTCAGATGAAAATCACCATATTTTGAAGTTTTTGGATCAACTTGCGAAAATCTTTCATGTTCACGATTTCATTTGGCTGCCCACACACGGCTTTAGATATCAGAAAATGTCTGTAACTGTCCATTATGGAGGGGGATTATCACCATAATTCCATAAATGTATTTTCTGTTCATTGATGCAAATTGTAAATGGCTGAATTATGGCGGTAGTCACCCTCCATAGGCTGTGAGTCAATATTGTCTGGTACATATGATGCCTTTAAACTTGTCATGTATAATGTCCATTAAATGCCATGATTTGCAGCTTGGTGTCAATATAAGGTTGACAGATTTGCAGCTATTGTTTGACAATGATTTCTTTTCAATACGTCATTCTTGACAGGATTACCTTAGATTTAATTTGATCTTTAAAAATTTGATCAAAGTATTTTAAAAATATATCAGAAATTCGTGAAATTGTGTGATATTTCTTCCATGATAATGTCCAAATAAAAGATGTAATTGACATTTAAAAGTCCGTCATCTCCGAAGAGCTTATTTAGAATCCTGTCTCAGTTTGTCTTGTCGACTGCATCATTTACCAGTTTATGTTTTGCATTTAGTTGTAAATGATGAGAGCTAAAAACATGGGTGGTTTTTTGGATTTGTATGGCCTTCACTGTTTTCTTGTTGTAGCTTCCCAATCACTAAATTAGTCATGTCCACATCAATCTGTTTAACTTTATGATAGAAAAAAAAACTGAGAGTAAGATTCAAAGCTACTACAGTAAAACCTGTTATGAGAGACCACCTCTTCTGCCAACCAAAGCGGTCTCTCAAGACAGGTGGTCTCTCATAAGATGTGTCTGAAAATGGACTGGTTTCCAGGGTCAATAGTTAGCATTGTTGAACAAGAAAAAATGCCCATACTCACTGTACATATATCCGTTATCCATAAGTCTTGTTAAATATTGCATGCATTCCTCTTAAAATAACTTTATATAATAAAGATATACATTTTCAAACAGTGTGAATCAAATTTATATTTGAACATCACATGAATATGTATATATATTAGTACATGTTCATGTATGTGATTTGTGAAAAAAAACAAAGGTAATATTTATCATATCCATAAGGTAACTTCACATGGCAATACATTTTAGAGTTGTTTCAAATGTAACAAAAATTGCACAGTTAGCTATGAGGTATATATCTTATTCTATGCACTAAATCTTGTTTCGTTACGAAATCCATTGTACTTCTTTGTTGATATTTTTTACTCAGCTCTTTGGTCTGAACATGTATCTTCATTTCTGATCAAAGAAGCAAAAGTTTGGGATTGCCATATTGTAAAGCATATTCTTTAATCTCCATTAAATGTTCTATGACTGTAGAATGTGAAATAACCTGAAGGAGAATTTCACCAATAGATGACTTGTCACTATCAGTGTCCGCAGTTGGAGAAATACCCGATTTACCTGGCTGCTATTTTGAGAGCGGTCTCCTCTTTTTCACTTCTTTCACTTACATTAATTCTTTCTTCCAGTGTTAGAATTTGTCTTTTTTTCATCGGATGGTTCTGCCATTGTTATTAGTGTTGACGTAGTAATGACTAGATGTATTTCGGTTTTTATCAGGTTTTGGGGAAATGTAGAATAAATATATACTATGTACCAATGAATGAAACCAAAAGATATAATTAACTTATCAAGAAACAATACATTTATTTTGAGATGAAGTTTAAATCATCAGTGCTGTAGCTTGATAAACAATGGTTGCGACCATCTGCACCTAGGTAAATAAATGTTGGCTTGGTGAAACCCTGTAACAAAAGAAATTTTAAAAACAAGAATCCGGAAATGATTCTCAATTACTAGTATTAAAGACAGAGAGCTCTTTCCACCACCCCCACCCCTGCCCAGTCTTTACGGATTAACTGGAAAGACAAATGATGTACTCAACCCTACACTGAAACCCTTTCAAATGATTTCTCACTGGGACATTAGAACTATTGGCGTTGTGTGGGTTTTCAGAAAGATAAAGAAAAAAATACAAAATCTCTAAATTGACTGCATATGTCCATCATTACTCCCTTTTGATGAAAAAATGGTTAGTCTTACTGGCTATTCACATGACTTTGTCACTACCATGGTGGTTAGTGACATTTACTTTAGTCTGGTTTACTGCAGTTTACAAATGACACCATATACTGGACTTGTAAATTTCACAAAACTGGTAGCTAGCCAATTGTTTTAAAAATACCGTATTAGAACAATCTTTACTATTTATGCAGTCCTTGTTACAAAGGATTAAATGATGGTTAGTGGTATTTATCTTGCTATATGGTTGTTCAACTGTAGTGTAATTTAATGTGCACTTTGTTTGCATGCTACATCAGGGCTGAGCAAATTTTTTTTTAACCACTAGTCTAGGACAAGTGGTTTCAGAAAATTCACTAGCCCCACCTTTCTTTTCACTAGTCCCACCTTACTCGTCACTAGTCCCACCTTATTTTTCACTGGTCTCAAAATGGTAATCACTTGCCGAGATTTGATGAGACGTATATGCTTAATCCATAGAAAAAACAAACAAAACGATATACAACATAATTATTTCTTAAAAGAATTTAATTTTTCAAAAACATTGGTTGTGATATATTTGGCTTCTTCAGGTTCATGTGTATATGTTTTAACTGATGGATTTGAAAATATGTCCATGTATATGTCTGCCACTTGCACCAGCACTAAGCTAGCAGTTGATAGATCTGTGTCTGGGTTAAAGTCCTCAAGCTCTGGTCCATTTGCAGAAATGTTCAGTAGCATTTGTAAAGTCTTTTAGTTTAAGGAATTCCTTAAAGAAGTCTTGATTAAGTTCATTGAACTAAATCCTCGTTCACACTCAGAAATAGCTACCGCACACTTAGTATCCGTCTTACGTTTTATCCCTCCATTTTCAAACAAATTTACCTTCACCAAATCGCCGTTATTACCTTACTTGCGAAAATAATTTAGCAAACTCGTTTTATCCACAGAGTAACTATCAGCTTGCTTGACAACTACTTCTAAAGTGATCATAACATCAATTTTCTCTTTTAAATACGAACTGAAACAGCTCATTAATTAGCGTAATTGTTTCGCTTCAAACACAATATCGCACGTGGAAGAATCATTACTGTCATTTAATCAGTTCATAAAGGAAACCAACACTGATGTCGGTAAAGTACCTTTCATTAATTTAATTCCACTGACTCGCTGGATTAAAATCATAGTGAGCCGCTAGTTATGATCTAGATTGAGTAAACTCATTGCAACAAAACCGCTTACAACACTGCTAATTGATCATGCTGGCTTTCTTTTGTTTGACATGTTTTGATTTGCTGATAATTTGGTCGCTTAGTCCAATATGCAGTCAAGCGGTAAAAGAATGTAAATGTATACACGACGAGGGGTAGAATCAAGTATTCAGTACGCCCAGACGGCATGATTGGCCAAATAAAGGCAGATATAGTGATTAAAGCACGAAAATAAGGACTAGCCCGACTTTTTTAAAAAGCACTTGTCCCGGACTAGCGACTTGGAAAATTTTACTTGTCCGACTTCAAAAATGTCTAGTCCGGGATGTCGGGCTATGGGATTTGCTCAGCCCTGTACATGTATCCCGAGCTCTCTTGTTTACAAAGGTTTAAGTGAAGTTCATTGGTGTCGATCTGTTGTTGTTTTTTTGCAATGCGGTCATTCATAGCAGTGTTGAAATGCATATTTTGCCAAGACATTGTGGTCACTGGTCACATTCAGCAGGTGGTTGCTCATAACAGCTTTTATATAATAAAATCGATCTGTGCATTACAATTTTGGTTGGAAATAATAGGTGGTCGTTCATAGCAGTGGTCGCTCATAACAGTTTTTACTGTATTGTCATGAATAAAAATGGGGCCAGTAAACAGTGGAGCATCGGCAGTGTCAGTCCTGGTCACAGTCAACTGCTTATAAGAAGTCACTGTTAAGTCTCTCAGTTGTGCATCAGTGAACAAAATATCGTATAATGGGATGATTTGTACTTACTTGGTTTTCAATTTCTATTACATTATCTGCAATAATTCTTTTGTTACCACTTATATGTTCTGTTTTCCTTTTTATCTCCATATTAGCTGTCTCAAATTTGTTAGAAACTTCTAAAACTTCTTAGCTCAGAGCACTTTTTGAATTTTTAAAAAGCAGTGCTAGATTTATTTGTTGCAAGGAGTTTGTCCATTACATATGCAGGGGTGTGAATGTATTCATCACAGTTATTTTTAGAGTTTCCTTGGGGAGCTGGACATGTACATTTACCCATATATTCATATAAAGACAGACTACCATCAGAAGTAAGCCCTGTAACTTGTTTCTTACAGTTGATGTCAAGTTTCAGAGTAGTGTGATATCTTTGAAGGATTATTATATTGTTATATAAAAAGTTGGTTGTTCAGGAAGAGGACACGTTCTCTTTTAATAATTGATCTGTATATTCCACAAAGAGATTAATTATGGAAACTAACTGTGCATGTTCTTGAAATTTATAAGTAGAAGCTCACTGACAGAGTTTTAAATGTTGGTCGTGTGCAGGCAGAAGCAAAATGAGGAAAGTAATATAAGACGGGTTAGGTAAATGGGATGCAGATTTGGGTTTTACAACGAGTAGAGTGAGTGTGTGTAAAAAATACGAGTAAATTGTTCTATTAAAAGTTTAGATATTTTATCTGGTACAGATGGTAAATGAATATAACCCCAAAAAAGAGTTTGCAAGAAGTTTCACTTTAGTCAGAAGTATCATTTTTTACAGACATGACATTTTCTTCTTAACAGCAATCTTTACTTCATATAATATATGAACACATCTACAACACAATTGTTTGTTAATGTTTCATCGGTTTTCCTTTATTTTTGAAACATCAGGAAATGATTGTTACAACGTGCACCGTACAAACGTGGTTATAATAATAATAATAATAATAATGACCTTATTTAAAGAGGGTAACACAATTAGCTAAAAACTAATCTACCTTGAGGCCCTCATACAAAGGAATTTATTTATTTAAGCTGCATCTCTGAAGCCACTGAATATATTGGGTTTGGAAGAAGGAAATAGAGTGGGCATTTCTAATCTCAGCTGGAATACTATTCCAGAGCAGAGTTCCAGAGTATTGGAAACTTTTTTTAAATAACTCCTTATTTGGTTTGGGAATTTTATACTGTTTGGTAGACATGGATCGCAGGTGGGGAGTATTACCAGGTAGCCTATACTGGAATAGTGATTGTAAATATTCAGGAGCACTATTCTGAGATATCCTGTACATTAATTTGGCTTTTCTCAAACAGATTCGGTCTTTAATAGGTAATATTTTTAACCTATCAGCTAAACTTTCCTTGCTTTCTTTCTGGATTGATATTAGCCCAAATGCTCTTTTTTGAAGATGTGCCAGCTTTGCTATGTTTTTATCATTTGAATTACCCCATACTGTACTACAGTAGTCCAAATAGGGTTGTATGTAACTGTTATAAAATAGTTTCCTGTGCCTTTCAGGGAGAAAATGTCTTATCCTACTGAGAAGCCATAAACTTGAATTGACTTTTTTACTGGTATGTTTGATATGTTCAGTCCATGATAGGTTATTATCTACCAGAACACCAAGTAGCCTATCATGACAGACTATTTGCAGATTTGTATCCTTCCATGTCAGACATAGTTCATCACTATCAAGATTTGTCCTTCTTTGCCGTGTTGAGATAAGTAATATTTTAGTTTTACCAGTATTTACCACCATGCCATTACATGTGCACCAGTTTTCCAGTTTGTTTAGTGCATTCTGTAAAGAAATTTCGAGCTCATGCTTTGTGTTTTGGATGTCTGACAATGTTGTGTCATCTGCATAGAGATCTGTAGATGATATTGAGTCTCTTAGTAAAAGTGGTAGGTCATTAATAAATAAAATGAATAGTAGTGGACCTAGAATTGAGCCTTGTGGTACTCCATATCTAATTGTTTCAGGTTCAGACGGAACATTATTTATGTAAACATGTTGTGTTCTCTCATTTAAGTATGAAGTAAACCATCTAATTGTTCTTTCATCACACTGGTAGATTTTCAGTTTCTTCAAAAGGATTTCATGATCCACCATGTCAAAAGCTTTCCTGAAATCTACAAATACAGTTCCTATTATTCTACCTTGGTCAAGTGCTTAAATCAGTTGCATTTAATACACTTAGCCAATTACTGTTATTTGCTTGTTAGTTTCAGTTTTGTAATTTGTGTTGTTTACTTTTACTTAAATGTATTGCTATTCAGCATTATCTAACATGCCGGTGTATTGGTGTCGTCCTTGTCAATGTCCCCTGATGAATTAAGTATTGTTTTGAAAGGCACTGTTCAGACAGTGACCATCAATTTTATTATTTTTCTGATCCAATGTGGTCTGTTAAATAGACAGTTTTATATTTGATGCAACTAATCTACAGCATTGTATTCGATGCAACTAGTCAATTTGTGGTAACACTGTTGTGTTTATCGTCATCTGTCCATCAGGACCATTTTGTTATAGCTACTTGTCATCTGTGCATCAGGACCATTTTGTTATAGCTACTCATCTGTCCATCAGGACCATTTTGATGTAGCTACTCATCATCTGTCCATCAGGACCATTTTGTTATAGTTACTCGTCATCTGTCCATCAGGACCATTTTGTTATAGCTACACGTTATCTGTCCATCAGGACCATTTTGTTATAGCTACTCCTTCTAAACTTTGAAGGATTGCCTTGAAACTCTCCACACACTCATAATATGGTCTGGTTGGTCTTGAATGAAAATTGTGATGCACAAACAGTCAGTATGGCCTTCATAGAATTTGCTCTTGTTCTTGTAAGGGTATTTTAAAACAAAAATAGCTGTCAACAGGAATTTCATTGTGTGAACCTTAGAGTACTACTTTTCATGAATAAGCAGCAAGATAAACTGTTCAAGAGAAGATCAATGCATTTCATCAGCTCAGTGTGCAAGTTTGTTTGGGTTTCTTGGAATTAAGTAAAAATAAACATCTTGCAAAAGAAGTAGATCAACCTTCTCTAAATGTACAGAGTAGACAAAACCTTTTTTCTTTTCTTGTTTATTTTATTGCCCCAATATTTTTGATAGAAATTAAGATCACTCAATTCTTGAAATGGTATCTGATTGTAAATCATGCATGACGTATGTCTTTCCGTGAGTGGTCGGGATTCATTGACAGTTCAAATGTGAATCAGTATTAAAAAAATCGTTGTTAATGACTGGACAATAATCGGAGCGATATGTATTAAATGCAATGTGCCAAGTCATTCGTGTGATAGAAACGCACCATTTTGAAGCTGAAATTGACAGCTTCTGATGCTAACATTTTATAACCATGTTTGCAGTGGTCACTGTCTTGATTTCTGCTAACATCTGCTGAAGTCTTTATTAGGGAGAGGCCATTTAAGTTTCGGGGGGGGGGGGTAAATGCTTGAAAACTATTGTCTTATTATGATTTGTGGTATAGAAAAGGACACCATGCTGTTCCTTGCTTTACTTGAAACAAAATTAAACAATATTATCCTGTGATGAATGAAATAATAAAAAAATACTAGTCAAAAACAGTTTAGCTCCATACATTTAAAAAGCCACTCCCTTACATTCAGAATTGAACTAGTTGATAGTTGGTGCATGTTGATTCAGTCTCATAACTGGACCATTACTGTTTAAGGACTAAACACTTGGTTCACGTTTAAGTGTAAATTCAATGTTTTCATTTTAGTTGTTTTGTGTTTTTGAACAGGAGTTTACTTGTCCATACCTTGAAGGATTCCTATTTATGTTTAAACAGTAGGATAAATTTGCACTGTTTAAGAGAAGCTAAAGATGGGCCTTTCATCAAGTCAGCATGCAAGTTTTATAATTGTACGAAATGTTCTAGACTTTTCAAATTAATTTCTATTGTCCATATATCATCGAAATAAAGAAATATAAGGGGAGAAAAAGACAAAATATTCCAGAGTAGTATATGGAGAGTAAAAAATGTGGACTCGAATGTCTAAAATAAATTCCAGATGGAGAAAAGATTGCTTGAGCATGAGGAATTCAGATCCCAGTATGAAAGGCTCACTACTGGGAGAGGTTGATAGTGGTCACAGGGGATTAACTTTTCCAGCATTATATACTTTGAATCGGTCGTCATTAAATTAGGCGATAGCACACTTTGCCAATGTTTTTTTGTCATCTAAAATAACTGTTATGGTCTGATTCCACAATGAGTGATTCAGAGCAAGTTTCTGTGACAATTTTATGTGAGAATTCATCAAACAAGAAGAACTGAATAAAGATATTCATGGCCCCTGTCGTTTCTTTGGGTTGGGGTGGGTGGGTAAATTAAACCAAATTTTTGCCCTGCTTTTCCATTTCTGGAATGAACACTATTGACTGGCCAATTTTGATAAAATTGGACAAATAGGTTGATATTGTGGATATGTTTAACTAGAGAGATCTGTGCATATTTTTATGCCTTAGGAAAATAATTCTATCAGGCTAGTGTCAAATTGATAAAATGTGCATGATGCAAAGGTTGAAAGATTTTTGTTTTTATAGTGCTACGATAAATTGCATAGTGAAACATTAACATGTGAATGAAATCAGGCCGACTATTATTAGATTGATTCTTTATTCCACCAGGGTCTATTCTAGGACTGAACTTTGAAGAAGAAAAAAAGGGGGAGGGAGAATTTCTAAATGGGGGGGATTTATCTGGTAAATATTGATAGGGATGGAAAATAGGAAATTTTTTGTGCATTTTGAATTTTGAGCAAAATGTTTTTGTCATAGATATTGTTTACAAGCACTCAAGAATTAATTAATTTTTTAATCAAACAGGTGTGTGAATTGGCAATTCCAGATTAATTGGTCAAAATCTGTTGGTTTATCAGCTTCCAACAAATATTATTTTTCTCTTTTCAGACTATTCCCAGTATGGGAGCTACCAGCAACCACAGTCGTACACTTCCTCACAGTATGATTATTCTACCCAGTCATACGGAACATCGGGCTACGGAACCACTCAACCACAGAGTAATTATGGAACTAGTCAGCCTCCAAGTACTGTAGCCACTGCTGCCAGCGCTGTGCAGCCACCAGCCACAGAAAGTACACCACAGACAGGAAGCTATGGCAATTATTCCCAATATGGGTATGACCAATCAGCTTATGCCACCAACCCCTACACAACGCAGACAAGTTACGATGCATCATACAATGCCACGGGGTATGAATCCTATGGAACATCAGCTGCAACAGCTTCAGCTACAGAGGCTACAGCCTATGATGCTAGCTGGTATGGCAGCCAGTCTGCACCATACACTCAGAGTTATGCGACAGCAACCACACAGAGTTACATAACACCAACCACACAGACTTATGCAACACCATCCACACCGAGTTACACAGCACCAACTACACCAAGTTACACAGCACCAACCACACCGAGTTACACAGCACCGACCACACAGAGTTACACAGCACCAACCACACAGAGTTACTCAACAGCGACCACACAGAGTTCCAGCTACAGCACACCCTCTCAGCCTGCTATGACTTACGGTGCACAGTCACAGAGTTCATCTTATGCAAGTCAAACCCAGCTACCGGCGACTGGCTATGGATCCAGCTCTACTTATGGCAGTCTGCCACAACAACAGACTGGTTATGATGCTCAGAATAGCTATGGAGCCAGTCAGAGCTCAGGGTATGGGACCCAATCTACTGGATATGGAACACAGCCTCCTTTGCAGGCTGGCTACGAAGCATCCTATTCAACCAGTCAGTCTTCATACACAAGTAATAACCCTCAGAGTGCATACAATACAGCACCGAGTTCTTCATATGGAGGGGCAAACCAGAGTTCATATGGAACTAGTAATATCTCCGGTGGAAACAGTAGCACCACAGGTTCGTATGGAGCTGGTCAAAATTCGTATGGATCATATGGAACCAACCAAGGAGAATATGGATCAAATCAAGGCTCCTACAATGCAAACCAAGCACCCTACAATGCAAACCAAGCAAACCAAGCACCATACACTGCAAACCAAGCAAACCAAGCTCCCTACAATGCTAACCAATCATCCTATGGTACTACTTCAGGATCCTACAATGCGAATCCAAGCTCCTATGGTTCAAATCAAGATTCATATAGCTCATACAATACAAATCAGAGTTCCTATGGTGGTAATAAAGATTCGTACAGAACATCTTATGGTAATAAAAAGTCTTTTACTGATACATCTCAAGGTGGCTACAGTAATAGCAGCATGACTGGGGGAGGCTCATACAATAAGCCTGGTTATGGTTCGAATAATTACAGTGGAGGTTTTGACTCTACACCACCTGCAGGCAATACGTCTGGTCCTAGTCAGAATGTGGCTAATTCTGGTAGTAACTGGCCAAAAGCAGATCAGACTGGACATGGTTTCTCAAGTCAACCACAGTCCAACTTTTCCAACCAAGCAGAAAGCCAGGGAGGTGGTGGTTTCAGGGGTAGATTCAGTAACAGTGGTTCAAGCAGAGGAAGAGGTATTGGAGGATTTCAGGGCAGTCGTGATGGCAGTGAAACATCCAGAGGTGGTTTAAATAACAGACAAGGTGCTTTTGATAAATCTAGACTTGGACCAAAAGATGAAATTCAGTCGGGCAATTTTGCTAACTCAAGAGATGGTCCAAACAACAGACAGGGAGGGTTTGATAAATCCAGGCTTGGGTTAAAAAATGACTCTGGCAATTTTGGAAATAGAAACTTCAGAAGGGATGAACCCAGTATTGAAAACCAAGATTTTGGTAGAAATATGAATGAGAATTCAGGATTCCAGAGAGGACGTGGAAGAGGTAGGGGAGACAATACAGGGAGAGGAAGGGGAGATAAATTTAGAGGCAGGGGAGATCATATGGGAGGAAGAAGAGATAGTGGAGATGATTTTCAAGGAAGAGGTGACAGCTTTCGGGGCAGAGGAGGTGGTGATAATGTAAGAGGCAGGGGTTCATTTAGAGACAGAAACCAGAACAGTTTTGATCAGAGACAGACAGATTCTTTCAATCGCAGTCCTGAGGGATTTGGTCAACCTGATGGTTTTAATCGTAAACCTGACGGTTTTGGAAAACCAAATTTCAACAAACAAAAACCTGACAGTATTGGACTTCTACCCACTGCAGCAGTTCGCAAGCCTGAAGGATTTGGTCAACCAGGTAACTTTGGACCAGCTAAAATACAGAATAATCAGCAACCTTCAAATGTCCTTGAAAAGGGAAAGCCTTTTAATCCTCCGCCTCAGGTACACAAGATGGAAACAACCCAACCTCCAAGTAGGCAGCCACCTCCGAAGAGAAAAATGGATGAAACTCCTGCAAAAGGTTCAGATGAGCCACCAAAGAAAATTGCAAGTAAAACAACCCCTGCGAAGGATTCTTCTAAGACTGATGCTAAACAGGATACACCCAAGACAGATACTGCAAAAGGTGCTTCCAAAAAAGAAGCTGAACCTGTGAAGAAGGATGAGAAACCAGTTTCAGATGTTTCGGCTGCAAGTACAGTCAATGCCCAGGAATCTGGCCAGGCAGGAAAATTTGATATGACTGAGGTCATTCATAATCAGGTTAATCAGTATTGCGCAGGAGGTGATGATACAAAAGAGAAAGCCAAGACAGCTCTAAAGACTATAATGCAGCCATTTTATTGTGTTTTGTGTAAAGCCAAGTTGGCAGCACCAGCACAAGCCATGACACACTACAGTGGCAAGAATCACGTCAAGAAAGTCAAAATATTCCTACAGTCTGGCGGGGATTTCCTGGCTGGAACACAGGATATAAGCAAAGTACTAGAGGCAGCTGAAGCAGAGGCATCATCAGCAACTGGTGGTGAGGATGCTGATTCAAAAGTACAGAAGAAGAAAAAGACCAAAGAAGAGGAAGATGATGAAGTGAGTGTAATTTCTATCTTGTCTGCAGCAGATAGCGAGACATGTATATGTATCACTTTTTTTAGCGACAACATCAGCATAGCAGCTGTATTGAATGCTTACAATTTTGGTTCACGTTTGTTTTAAAGTCATGTCATCCTTCATATTATGGGTTTGCAGTTAACACTATTCCGGGAAATTCATGATTTGTTTTCTTTTGTGTTGTGTAATTTTAAACGCCAATTTTTAGAAATAGTTAATTCCCAATCTGTTTGAAATATTTGGCTTGAAGGGAATTCAGTTCCTATATGACTTATGGCATATTTCCATTCTCTTTTACTAAATTGAGATCCAATTACTAAAGCTAGTAATAAACTTTATGGTCCTAGTAAAATTAACAACAAAACAACGATCCATTCACTTTTCAGTCCATTTTTTTTCTTCTTCGTGGAAGGCAGCTCAAATTTAGGAACATGATTAGGCCTGGTAGTAATTTTCTTTGTTTTTCAAATGATATAAATACTTGAAACAGTCGTTGAAAATTCTTTTCAAAGGAAATGCTAGAATAATTCCATTGTTATTGTTTCAGATGTTGATTTAAATTCTTGTCATATATGACATTAAGATAAGAAAATTTTTAAAAAAATATTTGGAGCAATATGTTTACTTTAGGAAAAAGGACAATGAACAGCAATATCTTTGGATTTATCTTCTTCCATTTCGATCTCTGTAAATTAATTCAACTATAAGCTCTATCCTCTGTCTGTATTCTCATTACTTAGATTCGAAACATTAAAAAATATTTTTTCTTATGGAACATCTTTCCAGGTCGTTAAGTTTTTTTGGAGGAATACCTCAGTAATTGTATCAATATCTATGTTAATCCCTGGATCTCAATAACAAAGTCACTGTGTTCTTAATATTTCAGAATGGGATGAAAAGCCCCAATTTTAAGAGTAAATGTAATTTCTTACTCAGATAGTAGAGAAGGTGACTGTGATTGTCTCAATTTGATTGGTTTGACCAGAAAATGAAATTGCAAAATTGGTACAACTGCAGATTGGTCATATATTTTGTAAAATCTTGTTTATATATGTACCAAAAGCTGCAGATTCCTTGAAAGCATTTGAATCTTATTGGTAGGATATGATTGCACACAGAACTTTCTCTTCATCATTGACAAAACAAGAGAGAGTATTTTGTATTTTCCCCCAATATGAAAACTTTACTGTTATGCGACAATAGACATGTTAAGAATTACATTAATGATGCGGATAGACATTAGACATTGCAACACACTTAAATTTCGTTCCTTCAGTTGCTCAAGCTTGATCATTCTTGACTTTTTCAGGGAAAGCTGTTTGTAGAAGATATTTTGAACAGACATATTTTTTACCATTTTGCATTTGTTATTTTATATACCTTTTACTGAATTTTGACATATTTATCCTCTATATTCTTTATGCTTGCTTTTTGGGGAAGAGTTTATTTTCCTAGTTTCTGTACAGTTATTAATTTTTACATTTTATAATAAGGCTGCAGTGTTTGCCAAAATTTTCAAAAGTATCCGTTGTATACAACAATTGAAACAATTTGAAACTAAAACTTTTCCTTGATCTGCTGACGGCAAGTTTTATATGTAAAAGGTTGGCCTTGCTTCACTTGTAGTTTTACTGCAGTTCATCAATTATCTCATAATATGACTTGATTCGGTTGTTGAATATATGGGAGAGTTTGATTCAGTTCATAAGAGAGTTTTTGTTGAATATATCGGGCAGTTTATATACAACAGCTTTAAGAAAGTCGCGATAGTCAATAATACAACTGCACATACTGCCTGGATATGCACATGCTAAGTTTTTGGAGGATCATTGATAACTAAGAAACTAGTTTTAAAGATTGTTTTTGCAAGACCAGTAAATCAACCTGCTGCAAAACATATGGTATAAAAAACTTTTCATCGACTTTGGCTTTTTCCATGCTATTCCACCTTTGACGTGAGAATCATCCATATTGCAAGCAAAGAATGAACAGAAATTCTTATTAACATTTCATTTGCCTTGCATAGAGATATATATAGCCTTTAACAAAAATCGTGGCAACAACCATTTCAGCAAGAGAATTTACGGCAATTTTTTTGATGATTGGAACTGCTGTCCATGGCAGATGGTTTTGAGTTTCCAGCATCCTTGTGCAGATGACACATCGTCACTGCATTTCCATCTTTCAATGCATTTTTCACCAACAGAAATTGACTTTCCTACTCTTCCTTCAATTTTCTAACGTCTTTAAGAGGTTTACTCTCATTCTCCTCAGAGTTGACACAAACTTTGTTTCTTTGGAGTCTGAAGTCATTTATGAGGTTGAGACAAAAAAGAAAACATACTCCTTTGCCAGATCATGATTGTAGAAGTTCAGATATATTCATTGTGCACACTTTTTGGTGAATTTTACTACATGATACATTAATTTTAAACAGTTTTTTTAAGTTTGATGAGCTGTGATATTTTTAATAGTTTTGTTAATTCACATAATTTGATCAGAAATTAAATTCAATCAAGTCAAAATTCATTCAGAATTTTTCCACATTTCTTCGGACAAAGCAAATTAATCTTCATTTAAACAAAAGGTCTGTGTACTAAACTTTGACAACTTCCTTGATGAACTGCCTTATGTTTCACGGTTTTGTCTTGATTATTATTTGACAGGCAGTCAAGCAATCAAAAGTTGATTCATTCAAGTTGTTTCCCTCTTTCTCTATCTAAATCTTTCAAGATAATAAACAATATAACCGTAACTTGGTTACGCACAACTAAGCATGACATCATTGATGTGTTAGCTGTGCCTGGAAGACGGCAAGTGTTTTGATGGAATTGAGCTGGAGGCACCTGAAGCATAATCAAGAGTCATGCTTCAGGCCAGATCAACATGCATCATATAAATGCACATGCTGGAATTTCCCATATGTCAAAAATGGATCACATATATAAAACAATTATCAAAATCCAAGGGTACACATGTTGGCAATCAAGGAATTTAGACTAGGATGCTATGATATCTGTATACACTTTTTTAATGTGCGCAGAAAAGTTTTTTGTCTCATAAAAATGAGTCTGCAAATTTTGTTATCATTTATTTTGAACCGGATTTACTATGAAGACCACACTAATGCAAATAAATGGCAAAAGAGGAAGAGCACAAGTGAATAGAACTTGGAATGTATATTTAATGCTAACCCCATCTCGACTATTGTGAATGATGCACATAAACTGGTGTCAGAACTGCGAACATGAAAACTTAGAGACCTGTATAGGGAGAAGCAGTTCTCATGGTTTAAAGAGGGGGAAATCAGATGGTACATTAAAAATAATTTGTTAGTGGTGTAAGACTACTGGAAAGCAAAATCCTTTTACTTGAATTAGAAATACTACCTTGCAACTATCAGCCTTTAGCAGTCATGAATTTAACTGAGCTCATTTATTTGTTTTTGAGGATAATGTGCTTTGCAAAAAAGACAATTCCATATACTGTTGACAAAACTCATGAAATTGCAGAAAAATGATGACTTCAACGCAACACAGTTCCATACAGTGATAAAGTGAATAAATTAAATAGAATAATGGAGGAGAATCCTTTACTTGTTTTTGACTTAGATAACTAGAATAACATACATAAATTTAAGTCATGCAACAACAAAAAGTAAAGAAACCAGCTCATTTGAAAAATTAATTTTGCAGATGGCAAGAGTATAGCATGATGCAAAGTTTCTGAAAAATATTATGTTATCACAGTCTGAAAAATATTAGGTATCAAAGTGAAAAATATTAGGTATCAGTCTGAAAAATAGTAGGTATCAGTCTGAAAAATATTAGGTATCACAGTCTGTAAAATATTACGTATCACAGTCTGAAAAATAGTACGTATCAATCCTGAGAAGTTAATCTAGATACATATTGAAATGATCATGTGCTTTTTCATTTTCATTTCTATCCTTTTGAGTGTGAATTGTGAGTTTATGCCAGGGACTCAGAAATACATGCAGGATTGGGACTCCTGAGCTCCAAGATGTGAAGCATCCAGGACTCCTAATCCTGAAACTCTTTAGAGATTCCTGTTATTTCTTTTTTGTTAGCACTGAAATTACCGTGGTGGGAAAAACAATATTGCATCAGCTAATCAACAAGGTTAATAGTATGGCAAGATGGAGTACGAGTAGGCATATGGTTTACAGAATTGAAGATACCACAACATATGAAGTCTTGAGAAGAATACTTCAATATGACACGAGAATTTGACAGCATGTTGTTCTATTCGGTTCATCAAGTTGATATAGAATAAACAGTTTGACATATTGTATCTTCTGAGTTATTAGAAAAGGAGTTTTTGCTGGTTTTATTCAATGTTACACGTATCTATATATGCTTTTACATTGATGTATATGTGATGTTACAATATTATTTAATTGAAATATTTGTTTACTGTTACTATTATCAATATGAACCTTATTCCATTAATATTCAGGCCATTTCGGTTCAATAAGTGACAAGTGCCTGTAATTTTTTGCTTCTATTGCTGTTTAAATATTTGTTGTCACATCAGGCCCAACTGGAAGCCCTGAAACTGCAGCCTGGTGAGGATACCCTCTGTAAGCTGTGTGATGTAGCCTTCACTTCCATAAAGCAAGCAGTCCAGCACTATAATGGCAAGAATCACCAGAAAAAAGCAAAGTCAACAAAATCAGGGGGCACAGATGGGGAAGAGTCAACAGGGGAAGGGTAAGGTTACAGTCTCATTTCCATATATATATTTTTTCTCTCTCACCAACAGTGGGATTTTATTGTTGATGCATCATGCTTCAGATAGACATGCTTAGTAGCTGCATATGAAATGTAAGCATTGATTATCCAGTTATTTTGACAAAAAAATGTATATGGTGAAAATATGAATACGGATTTTTATGTCTGCATCCCCACCCCACCCAGTCTCTCTTTCTAAAGAATTTGGTGATTTGATACACTGTATTTTCATTTGACATTTAGCTGTTAATATTGATGTTCTTTAACTCATTCAGCCCCGATCCTGCCTGTAGGCGTGATGAGGTTGTACCCTATTTTCGAGCTCTGCAGCATCAAGGTCATTTAAGATACGCCAAAGTGGGTGGTATTACAAAAAAGCAGACAGATATAGCTCTACAATGATACCAAATAATCTGGAAGGTCTAATTGCACTACAAAATACAGAGGGAAAAACCTCATTTTTTGGACCCGATTTTTTTTAACCCAAAATTTGCTTGTGGTTGGAATGCGATTTTGTGTCCGGATTTTAGACCTTTTGGCCTCAGATCTAAGGCAGACCAGTCTGAACTGCACACAGACAGGTAAACCTTTGCAAAAACGAGGATAAGGTGGGCATTTGGAATAAAGAGTGGTCTCGATACGAAAATGATGGATCCATTAAGCACAAAATATAGAACTCCAACTTTTACCCTTCTGCTCATGCGCAAGCAAAATAACCTATGAAAAACTATGTTTCTAATACAACTAGGCATTATTCTCATGGAAAATCTGTTGAACGCTGATGTATTACGATGTATTTACAGAGATCTCGCTAGGATTTTAAAACAAGGAGTACAGGACTCCCAGTTTGGTAAAAATAGGAGTCCCACCATCAAAAGTTGCAGTCTCTTCTTTCCTATGGAATCAACACAGACGTGAGTGCATCTATTTTTAGATGGAGAGGTTTCCGTTATGTAATCACTCATTTTAATATAGCATCATTACAACAGTCCATTGACAGGATTGCAAATTTATGGTTTATTTATTTGTCTACGTCCTTGTAGTAATTTTAGGCAATGGTTAAATAGTATCTGATTTGCTGTTTTATCCCGTATTTTCGCAAATACCTGTCAAGTCGGAAAACAGCTTAGACCTTAAAGCGCATCTCGCGAATTCCACAACATAGCATTGTCCTCTACGTTTCTGACCTACATAATTTGCAGTTTAAAGTTAAATCTTTAATAAATTAATACCTTGGCTTTGCTTTCAATAATTTGTATATTTTTCTGGAAATATTTGCCCGATGATGTACGAAAACGGACAATCTAATAAACTGGTACATCCCAGACTTAGCAAAGTCCGCCATTATTTCCTGTTAGGCCTACTGGTTCACTTACAGTTTCAAACTAATTTTATGATGAAATAGTGTACAAGAGGCAGTTAATATATATCCAGATCACTGATTCTGATCTTAAAAAATATGTATGTTTTATCATCTATGGATATCATGCAGGAAATTGATAGTTGCTACCTTACTCGAAAAAGGGTTAATGGTCAATCAGCTATCAAAACATATGCTTGTGAATGGGCAGGAGTTTGTTTGTCAACGTAATTGATATCAAAACTTGGCCTAACTACTGATCTATTGATGAATGCATTTCGCTACAAACACTTGAACTAACCGGGCGAAGGCGAGGGGCATTTTTAAAGAAAGTATGGTCAGTCAATGTACCTCTTAAATAGCTCTTGTTCGTCCATCAGAGCGATACTGAATTTTGTCAATCCAAGTAAGAATTTATTCCAAACACTAAGCTGGGCATCACACACTTTCTTACACTTAGCTACTGTCCTATCCGAACTATCAATTCTAGCAGCTTTAGCACTCTTCTGAATGTTGTTACAGTCTTCATAAGTTTGCCGTTTAACCCCAAAATACGTATCCAAATTTATGAATGGCATTTTGTCTAAGTCTCAACATGTCTATGTTCTCGTGCACTACTTATTCCGATACATTCGGAAATGAACACAATAACGAAAGCTAAAGTTGTTTATTTGATGTACTTTTGTAGATGACCACATGTACATCTCTGGGTCTTTCTGACTCTGAATTCAATCACTGTAAATATCAGTACATTTTCCCACCCGGCTGCCAGTCAAAGCCTTTGAACTGGCCGCCCAGCTATTGCATCATGTTCTTTTTTATGTACTCTTATAATGGCAACATGTATGTACATCAAGGGGTATGCCAGTCACTGAATTCTGTCATTTTAAATATCAGCACAGCTAATCGATCAACACATTTTCCCACAAAGCAGGTGGCTGAAGCAGGACTGGCAAGTCTTTTGAATTTTGCTGCACATCTATTATATGCGTACGGAGGACTCCCGCCTCAGTGATTTTCTGCATGCCAGATCAAAAATTGGCATCCAAATACGCGTAATTAAGTGTTTCCGAGATCTCTGTATTTAGAAATAGCCCCCAAAATGTCTTTCCTACTTGCATTTCAGGTGAAAACGACAAAAACCTCTGGGGCCGAATGAGTTAAAATTCAATTTGGAAGAAATAAAAAAAATTGTGTCTGTTAATTTATAATGGAAATGATGTACATGTTTTTCACTCAGTGCAGCTCTTTAGCACATGCTTACTGGAGTCATAAAATGTAAATCACAGCCATTTTATTCCCACCACATTCACTCTGTGGTGATGGTCAGATGCTACTGTGAGAAAGCATGGTGTGCATAGTAGCTTCCATGACAAGTCACAGCAGTTCTGTCAAGATGTGCTAGGAGATGGTGGACAGACTTTTTCTTAATCTTCTCTATGATGTCGCTACCCCACCATGATGCATGGAGAAATGAAAAATCACATGAGCTGTACATGTTACTATATCAGTGGACAGGCAATGTATTCATAAATCAGGTGATCACACACTATGCAAGCTAGTGATAGACTGAAACTTGAAGTTGACTGGTTTCACTTGCAGTACTTAGTATATTATACTATTATATATACTAATCATTATAATATGTATAATGTTTGTTTTTTTTTAAAGCCTACCTACCTACCTACCTTAATTTTAAAACCAGTTCAATAGGAAACATGTTTTTTTTTTTGGGGGGGGACTGAGTGACCAGTTGAACCACTTGCAAAAAATATGGTTGTTTTATGATGGAAATTCACATGAAATCAGCTAGTCTTTTCATGATAAACTTACACAGGTTGATTGAGACAAATTAAACTTCCGAGATATAAATAAGGAGGCCTCTCCTATTGCATTCTGTTCATAGTGTTAATAGAACTCCGGGGGGGGGGGGCGGGGGAAGATGCTTTCTGTCTCATAGGATGAGTAGCTACTAGCTTTCTCACATGGAGATATTGGGTACAAGCTGGGAACTGCAGAGTTGCATGGAAATATTGTTGCCATGGGGCTTTAAGATGCATTATATTAGCAGTTGTCCCTATGCAGTTCGGAGAAATGTGATGTGTCCACATGTCATGGATGCCCATGCCAGTTTGATGTAATGGAAAGGTAAAGTTCCAGGTTGTACAGGGGCCATGACATAAATTTGGTTGGAAAATAATGCCACTGAACATGATCTAGATCTTCTTGATTAAAAGTATCATACCAAATTTGGTTTTAGTTCACGAAGTCCCTTGAAAAGAGCAGAGTTGGAATAAAATTATTAATGGCACACTGTGACAAAACATGATTTGAAGTGTTGGACAGATGTGACTAACTTGATATACCCCCTACAAAGATATCATGGGATATGCTTAAAAGAAAGAGAGAAAAAACACTGGCCACCTAAGGCAAAATATTCATTTGCATTGTTCTTAATGCTAAAATATTGATTCTCCTTCAGATTTTATCTTCATTATCATCCTATCTTTTTCAAGGGAAAAACTTGAATGCGAAATGTGTGGAGTGATAGTGACATGCAAAGAGCAAATGGATGCCCATCTAAATGGAGCAAAACACAAAAACAAGATGCGCATGCAACAGAAGATGTCTCAGCCAAGAGGGCGTGGTGATGGGGGACATAGTCGGGGGCGTGGAGGAAGAGGTAAGCAGTGATGATCTTTTAGGGTTATATGTTAGATTAAGAGTCTGCATAGATCAGGGCCTGTAGTCACAAAACGTTGGAGCTCAAAAATAGAATTCAGGCTCTAAATTCCAAAATTAAATGCCATACTTAGGATCATTCTATCCCATTGAAATGCAGCATGTGTGTAGATTATTTAGAAATTTGTGTGAGCAGACATCACAGAATAAATCTGTTTAAAAAAATAATAATACAGTTTGTTAACTTTGGACAGGAGTTCACATTTGTACTGAGTTTTGCACTTGTTTGGCCAGAATATTTACTTTTTTCAAACAAGTTCATATCTTTATGTATATCACTGACAGTTGTTGTTCTAGGGTTTAACGCCATTTTTCAGCACAAGATAGGATATATATGGCAGCCAGTATTAATGGTGGAGAAAGAACCTGGGGAAAACCCTGGAAAAAACCACTGACCTACGAGAAGCTACTGGCAAGCTTTCTCACATACCCACATTGGCTGAACCTGAGACTCGAACCCATGCAGACAGAGGTGAGATGGCAGTGATCCGTAACGGTGAGTGCTTTAGAACACTCAGCCACTCGGGGCCCCAAGATTGCTTTAAAAGAAATAGAACCAATTCATGAAACAACTATCAAAGTCTATTTTTTTTATATTGCTCTACTTGTAAAATATTGATGCTATTATCGGGGCCCCTGTCACTGACAGACTTCAACTCTTAAGCAGTAGTTAAGCATTATTTCTTGTTACATTACCAAAAAAGTGTTGTTCACATATTAAATAATGTATTTATATTACCAAATAAACATCCAGAAAAAATGTCCGAAACCTGAAAAATGTTCACACTGCAGTTGGTGGTATATGTACTTTTCTGAATAGTCCATGCAGACTGAACATAAGTTACATGTCTAGAAGAAAATAATCATCAATTTTACAACCATTGCCTGTTTTAAGTAAATATTTATTGTGTGACTGAATACGTAGATATCATCAAATCTCTGTGCAAGTAATAGTAAGGGCTCTGGCTGTTGAACTTCACTACTAATGCATTAATAACATTCTTTGCCTGTAATTGACAAATACAAGATGATTGTGTGTAAAACTTGGAAAGTATTGTGAAACCAAATTTTGGTCTTTGAATATTTTCATAGTTTCTAGTGTTTGGTGGCCTAAGTGGTTAGAGCATCTGCTTTGGATGTGAGAGGTCACAGGGTTGAATCCCGGCCAAGTCATACCAAAGACTTACAAAAATGGTACTAGCAGCTGCCTTGCTTGGCACACAGCATTAAGAGGTTAGTGTTAGGACTGGTCGGCCTGGTGTCAGGATAATGTGACTGGGTGGGACATAATTCTACCTGTCTGCAGCATGATACGCCAGTATTAGATGTCACTATAAACTGCCACACTGCCACACTGCAGACATTGTAGCGGTTATGACTAGAAATTTTTTTAAAGCTATGTTAAAAATCTAATAACACACACTATTACTACTACTACTATTTGAAGGCTTATCACAAATAGCCATTCAGTAAAACATGGTCGCTGACAGCATTTGTTTAAAACATTCTTCTTTCTTTTATTACAAGTTTACTACACATACATTTCTTACATTGGAGAACTAAACTCAGTTACTTCCTTTGAATCAGATACTTAGCATCACAAGAAAACCCAGTCCAGCAAATAAAGATAGAGACGTGTCTTTGTTAAGCTGTATTTTCTTTGCTGATTTTAATCTTTTTGTCACTTTCTGAATAGAATAAACTTCTGGCTACTCACAGGGAAATGAAAACTTGTCACCTTTTTTGGCGCCAACATATTTTGATGAAGGGTGCATTGTTTTTATGAAAGATTATCACTGGTATGTTTTGGTGAAGGGTGTACATACTATTGAAGTCACTGTGAAAACCAACTTTTGAGGACCACACTTGTGTCCATTTGTTGAATCGGCAGCAACATTAAAGCCTGGTGGCAACATCAGATAATTGTAGAGCAAAGTACGAGTCGGAACTGGCAGCTAATCAACTCAGAAAATAAAAAAAACCAAAGTATTTGTTCAAGTTGGGACTGACTGGTTCTGTTGACATGTGCAGTTATTTTTTTTAATCTCCACATGGACATAAGCATGACAAAT
This sequence comes from Sinohyriopsis cumingii, assembly GCA_028554795.2. Lineage (NCBI taxonomy): Eukaryota > Metazoa > Mollusca > Bivalvia > Unionida > Unionidae > Sinohyriopsis > Sinohyriopsis cumingii. The sequence goes on from CM068838.1 coordinate 85,135,631, forward strand.
TTTGTAGTAATGATATAACACATGACGGGGAGTTTGTATTTTCATCAACATAGGCGGTTTGTCAACATAAGTAATGTCAATATAAGTGGGTAGAATTGTACTGCATATAAAGCGTGATGAAAGATATCCATAATATTGTTTCTGCTCAGATTTATTCATCACTGCACAGTACTGTATATGATATTTGTTCAAATGCTTGCCAAAAAATAAAACTTCATTACTTTATGGTTAAAAGAAATGATAAAGAAATAGTACTACTGTCAAATGATTGCATAAAGTCATTTTACATCATGTTAGAGAAATGTAAATTAACATCAATCATTTTATCCAGAGAGCGAAAGAGAGAGGGAAAAAGAGTAATACAAGCCATCCAAATAGATAGAGATGTACATGAGGAAGGAATACCGTCTTCAACTTAGGTCACTTCATACTGATTGTAGATGACATCTCTCTCCTCTCTCTCTTTCAATATGGAATCCAAAATCACCACTGTATTATCATAATCAGTTGCACTTAACATTAGAAACATTTTTTTTTGTACATGATTCAGTAAGTTTAAGTATTCCTGTATTTGGCAGCCTCATCAACAAGCCAATAAGATGTTTCTGGCGTGAAGGTTTTTCATGATTCTAATTTTTCACCAATGTTAGCTTATTCAAAAGTAATGCTGAGATGCTTATTAATGATAACCAAATTTTACTTTTTCAATGCTTGACATGTTGACCTTTTTAGACAATCCTCAGAATTAAAATATAAAAATTTGACCAATTATAAAATAAAGATTCAAAGGATGAAATTTTTAAAAAAAAGCTAGTAAGTGGTAAGAAAATTCAACCATGCTAGACATAGGAAAAAAGAAAGAATGAATATTTAATCCCTACCAGTTGGTGCAAACTCAACTTATGTTCCAAAGTGTGTGCACATATCACACATTTTATCCACTCAGCCACAGTTACTAGCTGCAAAACAGGATACCACATACAGAAATATGCCAGATACTATTCAAAGAAATTAGTTTGCATGTTGTTTTTTTTTTTGTTGTTGTTTGGTCTCAATGGCCAAATACTCTAACAGTCACAACAGAAAACGCATCAGAATAATTGTAAGAATTAGATCTGTGTTATGATTACGTTATTAACACATCATTTCTATATGACTTTTATGTTGATAATTGTTTTTATTTTTTCATCTTATAAAAAAGGGCAAATAATAGGATACATGTGGAGACTTTCACACAAAATGCCCTAAATTTTTATTCAAAATTAAAATATTTGAACATCAAAGAATTGTCAGTTATCCACATTATTATTTATTTCAACAATATGTTCAGGTCAGATTAATTAGGAACAATTAATCACACTTCCATTGTTAGGGCTGTTCCATTAAAACATATATGGGACACAGGGAAGGCACTTTTAAAATGGGGTACTCACCCATAGATACAGAATTTCTTATCTTTTTAATATGAACTCTTTGAGATTAAAGTACCCTAGCATATATTTTTTTTAAAACTGCCTTTCCCATGTATGTGTAAATGGAACAGTCCTTACTAACAGGACCATAATTTGAGCTTGTTAATTAGAGCACACCAAGTCAGATGGCTTTGTGTAATTGAAACACACCTTTCCGAAGCTTGTTAATTACAGCACACCAAGTCAGATGGCTTTGTGTGATTGAAAAACACCTTTCCAAAGCTGAAATTGACATATTCTGATGCTCATATTTTATGATAATGTCAACTTTGGTCACTTCTTTGATTTTTGCAGAACATCCGCTGAAGCCAGATCTTTATTAGGGAGAGGTCATTTAATTTTCTAATTGTTGGAGTAAATGCTTGAAAACATTTGTCTTTCACTGATTTGTAGTATAAAAAAGGACACTGTGCCATTCCTTTTGTTACTTGAAACAAAAAATACCCAGTCACAAAGAATAATCTAACCCATTAAATTAATTGCCAGTCCCTTACATTGTACACGAAGTCGGAATGTAAACTAGTTCATATGTGTACATGTAACTGCAGCATCATAATTGGGTCATTACTTGGTTTGCATTTAAGTATACATTGTGTTTTGTTTTATGGGGTTTTGTGGGTGGGGAAACAAAAGTGGCTGTTGTTAGGAATTTTAATTCTTCATACCTCACTTTCCATGTTTAAACAGAATGAATTTACACTGTTGAAGAGAAGCTCAACAAGGTGTGCCTTTCGTCAGTTTATTCAGATTTATTTGAATAAAGTAAAAGCATAAACATATTGCAAATGAGGTCGATCAACCTTTTCTAAATATATTGATTATACAAGACTTTTGAAATTATTTTTTATTATCTAATATAGGATCAAAATAAAGATCACTGGATCCTTGAAATGGTATATGATTATACATCACTCAATATGTCTGTCTTTTTTTGCAGAGTTATGGCCCCTGATTGACCATTTCACTTTCCTATCAGCACAATAACTTCCTTCGGAATGCAATTTTATACTAATGGCACCTGGCATAGTTGATTTTTCAGCATTCTGTCTGCATCATCATTTCATGGAGTTGAACCCCCTGATTTATATGCACCTACTTTTGTCTCTACATTAGTTTCCCTAATTACTGTTGGATTTAAGTAAAACTTGTTTGTGCAGATCTGGAATTCATTTGAGCTCAGTTTGGATATCAGATTCTTATGTTTTCATTAAGTGAAGTTGTCACTGCACAAAGAATTTTTTTCACAGGCATGCCCAAGACAAGTGGCTTTAAAAATGTCACTTGCCTTAACTTAAATTCCATTTGCCCACATGGCGATACATTTTTACCATAATTTTAGCACATGTTGATTTGCATTACTTTTTTTTAAAAAAAATGAAAGAAATATAAAAATATTTAAAATTAACTCATTTTCTTTGCTCTTTTCCTGACAAAATAGTGTACTTAAGGAAAAAAGAATTGTGCATAATCTTGTCTGCTAAAATATTGATCAGATTTGATTTCTTTAAAAGCAGTGTTTTCTCCAGGTCCTGATGTAAACCAGTTCTAAGTACCAGATTATTTGATGCGTTACAGTACTGTATTTTCGAACAATATTTATATCCGACTTTGTTCCCTTAAATTTTTATCAGATTTTACTTTTAACAATGTTTTCCTCCAGCTCATGTGTCAATCATTGTCCAGTTGCTCTCTAATACTGACTATATTGACGAATTAGTAGAGTTGATGTTCATATGCATTTAAAATCAGTTGCTTTAAACCAGGCATTGGCAGCTTCCTCCAGGGAGTGTGCTGGATATGTGATTTTTAAAGAGACAGCCTATAATGTAAATTAATTGATAAAAACGGGTCACGGGCCCTATTTTGCCAACCCGTTTTAAACGTCTCTTTATACATTTGATGTTGTCACGGAGACTGAACTTCATTCACATTCTGCTATAGAGGGTACATGACTATCATGATTTTCCATCAGTTTCACAAAGTTGACAAGTCAACACCTGTGAATTGTGAAAGCCATCAGAAAATGACAGCATTAACATCCTTCTTATTTTGACTGTTATTTGCTACCATAGATTAAATATCTTTTTATCATGACAAATATGGTAATCATGTGATCAGACTCTTGCATAAAATCATTGGACATTATCAGGTGACAAACTGCTTAGTCAATTTGTGATAACGATTTTAAAAAGATATAGATTTTGTTTGAGAACATAGGTTATGGCCCTGTTTTGAAAAAGTGAAATTCATTGGTACATTTTTAAAATAGTATACTCACCAGCAGTTCAAACATTTTTCCCCAAAAAACTGGTGATGCAGAACTAGTGGTCATCCAATGTATATAGGTTAAACAAAGGATAGGTGATGCTATGCAGAAAATTGCTGCGATACCGAAGAACCTAGTAGGAAACAACCATATAGGTATTGATGGAATTTTGTTGTGAGCACTTGTTATAGGTAACCAATAAATACAGAGAACATAAATAGTACTGTTCCTTATTCATAGGTCACATGCTTTGCTCCATACAATTCATACTTTGCAATGCTGGTAAGTAAACTATTTGCATAAGGGTGAGGGACCCATGAATGTCGCCCCAATGTGGGACTGAATATTAATAATTTACCAATGTCTTTCAAGAGCTTCAGATTGAAAACATCGCATTTGATCAGCATGCTCATTGTTTTGTCAGGCAAATATGGTGACACTTTTTAATGTTTTGTTGACAAGCCTAACATGCCACTAACTTCGAATATGGGATGGCCCCAATCTAGAATCTGAGAGGACCCTGGCGTTGGGGTATCTAATTTTTCAAAATTTAGTCAAAGTATTGTGCATCATCATTAGTGTCTTCCTTTACAGATGTCTCATGACTGTACTGTGTTTTTATTGTCAACTAGTTGAGTAGATAATATCTAGGAATTAGTACTAGTAGTAGTAGTATCAAAAACTAAACTACATGGCTTTGGTGTCATCAAAATTTATCGTCTTCCCAACATTATCATTTCATTTATTTTAGATGGTGTCGATTTTAAAGGTTAAAAAAAGAAACATTTTTATCAGGACATAAATTCATGGCTATATGAAAGTTGTCCTGTGTGTCATTTGTTGCCAGACATCCATTGTCTGTCTGTTGTTTGTTGCCAAACATCCAGTGTCTGTCTGTTGTTTGTTACCAAACATCCAGTGTCTGTCAGTTGTTTGTTGTCAAATATCCTGTGTCTATCCATTGTTTGTTGCCAAACATGCAGTGTCTGTCCATTGTTTGTTGCCAAACATGCAGTGTCTGTCCATTGTTTGTTGCCGAACATGCAGTGTCTGTCCATTGTTTGTTGCCAAACATCCAGTGTCTGTCCATTTTTTGTTGCCAAACATCCAGTGTCTGTCCGTTAGCACAAGTTTGTTATTCCTTGTCAGAATTGTAATCAAATTTAACATGAATTCATCCCAAGGTCTGGATGTTACTAAATGAAAATGATGTCCAGACATGTAATATGTCACCACAGTGGCCATCTTGAAGATCTCATGTTCATGAATTGATGATCATATCATAATGGGGGTTTCACTAAAACACCTCTTATGATGTCTAGTTAGTCCTTAATGAAAAACCAGTGTCAACATGCTGTCCATTATATCAACCACAGCAGCTGTCTTGAAAATCTTATTGCTTCTCCAAATCAACTTGTAAATTTTACCAGACGACTTCATTTGATGACTTGTTGGATCTGAATAAAAATGGTTTTGCTCAAGCATCCAGTATTGATATCTAGTAAATCTCATTACTACTACAGTCGTCCCCCTCTTATATGGCCGCCCCTTCTGCACCAGGAAAGTGGCCGTATAAGAGGGTCAACCTTTCCAGCTATATTTGATGGATGTGATGTATATATGTATGTAATAAGAAAGCTACATTAACTTCAAAACATTTAATATAATTTAAAAAGTAACATTAATTAATATGAATCTTGTCTTATGAATAGACTTGTTGCAAGTGAACATATATTAATCGTTCTTGATTCTTATGCATAAAATTTGAGTAGGATATTGTTGGCACACACATTGCATAACCATTCAAAAATGTCATTTAAATCTTGCTACAAACATCGCTTGGCATTTAGAATCATTCTCTTTCCGTTTACTCCATTTTCCACTGCTGCAGAATATTATCCTTTTTTTGTTACACTGTTGTGTATATCGAGTCTTTCCAACATATATTTTGGCAAAAATCCCCTATTATCATCCAGTCGAATAACTTTTACTCTTTCTTCTAATGTCATAAGTTTCCTTGTATGTAATGACCTATTAAAGTTTTATGATGATTTATTCCTGTGATGCTGTCTGTACAGTACTGCAATTTAATCATGCAGATTAAACTTTTGTAGAGTAGACAAAATGTCTTGTTTATAAAGGAAGTGAGACTCTTACTGTCAAATGCTTTTTTTAATCTTTGTCTGGTACCCTGTTTTGTTCAAGGTTAAATTCTGGTGTGAATCCACAAAGCTACATGTATATTTAGCCTATGTTGACCATATGATGATCTTGATGGTTATATCCAGTCATAGTCAGCAAAGAGAACTCACCAGCTGTGTGAAGCCCAAAACTCCATCGTACCATTGTTGAGCCCATTTCCTGTAAAGATTAGCATTTATAATGATATTATACATGGTTAATGATATAATATTAACCATGTTGGTACATGTGTGGGTATGTGAGAAAGCTTGCTAGTAGCTTCTCGATGGTCGTTAGTTCTTTCCTGGGATTTCCCCATGTTCTTTCTCCACCATTAATACTGGCCGCCATGTATATCCTATCGTGTGCTGAAACATTGCGTTAAACCCTACAACAACAACAACAAATTGTTATAATGTACTTTAGACAACACTTCTTTTAGTAATGAAAACCTGACATTTGGAAACAGACACAATCAAATTACTGTATTAAATATTGGTTCTGGACATGTATAAAAAAAAAAATGAGGCCGCTTGTAAATTTGACATTTTTGGACTAAAATGCTGGCTGAAAGCTTATTCCCCAGTCTCAAAATGATCTGAACAAGAAAACTGAACTTTTGTAATTTTTAAAAAAGCTCTTTTAGGACCTTACTCTGAAATCAAAATCATGAGAATTTAAAAAAAAGTAATTTTATCTTTACTTACACAATAATTTCAACCATATTATAATCCTTGAAGTATACCGTTTGAGAGTCAAGTCTGATTTAAGGTTTTACAAATACATTTTTATGACTGCATTATCATAATAACCGTTGTACAGCTCTTTCATTTTATATCCTTTCACTTTAGATCCAGAATGTTTGAAGTTTCTGGCTAACATTGAGACTGCATCTTGTAGGAATAATATGCAACAATTTTTTTAAACATTATTTGAACTGTTAACTGTCACAAACTTGGTTGATCGGCCTTAAAGGCTTGCTTCTTCTATTTCTGGTTTCAGAAATGTAAATCTTATTTTTTGTTTGTAATTCATAAATGATTTATATGGTATGTAACCAGTCGTGTGAGAACAGTAGTCCTATGCAGTTTGCTAAATTCATTTGTTTGCCATTGTACTCTGAAAAGACTTGAAGCTGTTGGGCTTTGCTCCATGGACTTGAACTCCTTAACCTTAGTCTGGAAAATGTTCAATCTTGGTAAATGTTGTATCGTCCCTAACATTATTGTCTGGAAAATTAAACTCTTAACTATGAATCCAGATACTTAATTCTGACTATAAACAGTAGACTGTAGAATGCTATCTGTGTTTATTGTAGGCCGTGGACGAGATGGTCCATTTAGACCTCCCATTGACTTCGATAATGATGATGACATGGAGATGGATTTACCTTCCGCTGGCAGATTTCCACAAGATTTTGATGGACCATTCATGCGAGGGCCTGGCTTCCATCCACGACGATTTGCACCAGATATGTACGATGGACCCCGTATGCGTGGACCAGTTCCTATGGGCATTCGCCCTTCACCTATGATGATGCGCCCTATAATGCATCCTATGATGCGCCCACGTAGGGGTCGCATGTTCTGATTGAAAGATTCCAGTTAATGTATGTTAAACAGTTGCCTGTGTAAAGTAGATAATAGTATTTTGTATATGCACTTAAATCTCCTATGATAAGCTCATGTTTCCATCAAAATGAATTCCATCCCCATCAGTAACAAACATGTTGATAGTTTTGAACATACAGTGTTGTAATTGTTAGTGAGACAGCTCTTCCTAACCACCATTGGCTTATCAAAGGAGAAATACTTAAATTTTTAACACTGCAAACATTTTTGAATCTGTTCTTAACCAGATTAACTTAATGTGAAGAGAGCTAAAATGTATCACTTTTTTTCAGTGAGAAAGAACCAAGTACTGTATAATCACAACATTTGAAATTTAAGTAATTGATTTTTTAATCTTTGTCATGAAATATATTGGCACAAGTGAGTCAAATGTACACAAAAAATTCTTTTAAGAGAGAAGATAAACTGTGTAACAAAATAGATGAAGAAATAAATCAATGATATCAAAGTGACCATTTTGGAGAACAGCATTCAAAAATGTGTAACCTAACTGTCAAATTGCCATTATCATTCATTATATAAGAACTTTTGTACATTTGGTCCCTGGAATATATTCCCTGATCACAATAACATCATGAAGACGCTCTGCTATCTCTAAAAATCCAGCGTTCATGGAAGGTTGGTTACCCAGTGTTAGCTTTTGCTGGATATTATGTACATTGCATCTTGTATCTCTCATGAAAACCATCATATTGGATTATTGACCATCAATCAACAAAATTGGTATAGTATTGAGTGTAAGCCTATTTAGTTCATGTTGCAGTCATAATTATGTGTAATTTATTGAATTTTTGAATTTTTCACAGTAAGGTATCGTTCATTCCCATTATTGGTTGTTTTCATGCACACTGCTAGTATTTCTTCACTTCTTACGTAACAAACGTTGTCCAGAGAGATGGAGTGTGATGTACAGAATGTATTTTCACCCCAATTGAAAGTGATGTGTCCAATGAACACAGTCAGTTGCAAAATGAAAGAGCAATAGGTAGTGATGTTGCCAGCCACACAGTCTTCACAGGCATTGAACGTAGTGTCTAGTCCAAGAAGAAACAACACAATTGCAGGCTTCAAGTTTACTTGTTCCCCACCATCACTGTTATTTCTCCAGTGATGACTTGGAGTTTATGAGCAGCTGTCCTCAATATTTTAGGTTGTCTAGTAGGCACAAGTACCCCGAGCGTGGCCTTCGTGCCTGTAAGTGGGGGTGCATGGGGTATTTTTGGGATGTGGATGATCCCATTCTGCCATCAGTCAAGGCCTTATAATGCTATACCTGCTGCCATTCTGTCAGTCCATCCAGCTGGGTGGCCTTATTCAATGATCAGTGACCAGGAATTCATTATTTCAGCCAGTCATGGCATATACCAATTGGCCACATCGTTGTATGTTATACTGTGTTCTGGTTTGCTGAACTGTCCATTTCAATGCACAGACAAACCAGACATTTATTGTACTATCCAGTCTGCTGACAACCAGACTGTCCCCCCATTTGTGCCAAGTTGACCAGCCAGCTGAGAATTGGACTTCTGAAGAATCTGTTGCAATTTATAATCAATTTTTGACCCTCCAGCATTAAATTCCATTGGTATAGTAAGTCAGAAGGCTGATATATATGGTGTATACATCATTTGCATTTTTCCGGTGAAGTTATTCATATTTATGCACTTTTTAATCAGTTTAATTGGTTTGTTACGCGCTTGTATGGTAGTCCTGGTAATGTGAGTTCGCATGTGTGAACAATTATGTATATTGTATGCACCTGTTTATTTTGTCTTCTCTCTTTCATACCAGCTGTCAGTGAACTGTAAGAAATGCAGATGATTTCAAGTTCTGGAGGACAACCATGAGACATGCCTTGACACACAAAATGGTCTTCCTTACCCATGTACTTTGTGTGTAATGTAGGTAGAAGATATTTGGCCCCATGACTTGAAAAGACAATTGAAGGGCAAGCTCTAGAAAAAAAACAATTGAAGGGCAAGCTCTAGAAAAGGCAATTGAAGGGCAGGCTCTAGAAAAGGCAATTGAAGGGCAGGCTCTAGAAAAGGCAGTTGAAGGGCAGGCTCTAGAAAAGGCAGTTGAAGGGCAGGCTCTAGAAAAAAACAGTTGAAGGGCAGGCTCTAGAAAAGGCAGTTGAAGGGCAGGCTCTAGAAAAAATTGAATGGCAGGCTCTAGAAAAGGCAATTGAAGGGCAGGCTCTAGAAAAGGCAATCGAAGGGCAGGCTTTAGAAAAAATAATTGAAGGGCAAGCTCTAGAAAAGGCAATTGAAGGGCAGGCTCTAGAAAAGGCATTTGAAGGGCAGGCTCTAGAAAAAACAATTGAAGGGCAGGCTCTAGAAAAGGCAATCTAAGGGCAGGCTCTAGAAAAGGCAGTTGAAGGGTAGGCTCTAGAAAAAACAATTGAAGGGCAGGCTCTAGAAAAGGCAGTTGAAGAGAAGCTCTAGAAAAGGCAGTTGAAGGGCAAGCTCTAGAAAAGGCAGTTGAAGGGCAAGCTCTGGAAAAGGCAATTGAAGAGCCACAAGAAAAGGGCAAGTTCTTGATCTTCCAAACCTGAAGTATTTGGCATTCATGAGATTTAAGAATTGTTTGCCATTTTTATGTGGGAGGTTGAAATGTTGCCTACTTTCCCCACTGAGAGACCTAAAACAGTGGCAGTGATCACTTCAGATCCATTTAAGTCATGCCAAGCAGTTCCACTATAGCTACTTCGCGTATGATACACATTCTACAGCAGGCTCTGTTCAGGATGTCAGTAAGCAAGTTGAACAAAACTAGAACCATTTTTGACCCAATTTGGTAGCCCAGTGGACATGAGTCCCTTTCCCTGCCCATGCATGGACTCAAGAATATTTAAACCGGCCATGTGGGATTATCTTCCAGCTTTGCTGTGTGGACTGGCCTACAAGTTCAGTATCACTTGATGGATGTGGTCATCTTGGCAGCTGGTTAACCAGTTCAACCATTTGAACAAAAAGATACAGTTTTGGCAATCATGAAAATGTCATCTCCGTCTGGTAAACATCATGCTGCTTGACAGTTCCTACAGTGACTCATCCCAGCACACCACCCTCGATGGCCAGCCAACTGTACTGACCAATCCTGCATAACACTACTTGGCAAACTGGCATCACGTTTGGAACTGTCTTTTACAACTGTCCAGTCTGGCCCAGCCAACTGCACCAGACACATTCCTCAGTTGGACCACCTCGGACTGTCCTCAAAATTACCATATGGAAAACTATACCCTGGATGTAAAGCATACAGGAGGACTATTTTAATATAGCCATGGAAATTCAGTTTCAAGGTGGCGGTCTGAGAGATGTGCAGAAGTTTGCTTTCATTTGAATGCCTTGTGCCACCAGCAGTCAATTCTCTGTACAGGATTATGGCCTTGGCTGACACTGAAAAAGATAGGAACATCCATCTTCAGGATTGTGCCGCAAATTACTGGCTGTCTTTCTGATAAAAGTCATGACCCCAGTATTTTAAGGGCCATTTTGGTGAGTCACATTGATGTTTATTATTAGATGTAACTACCCTAGCCAAGGATATTACTGCCTCACTTTCTTATAAAGTGGAAAGGCAAGTGTTTCATGCCACATATAAGTTAGGAATATCCTGTCAGCTTCTTCGCTACTCAACCTGACGTCTCTTGCAATATTTCACCTAACCAAGGAAGCCAGAAGTGGCAGTGCTTGGGGATCAGTACGCTGTATCGCCAGGTTAGTCAATAGGGGTACTGACCATGCAATGGAGAATGCCCTAACAGCCTCTTGTAATCTTGAAATGAAATGAAGAGATGCACTTCTGCAATTTTCTTTTAAATTGCATCATGCAGTAACATGCTTCCACTCATTCAGCTCTTCATTTCTGTTTGGGGGTTGAATTCAGGAGTTCATAAAACAGGCAGCTCAGGAGTTGCTCCTCCAGCTTTCCATGCAACACAAACTCTTCTCTACACAACCCTGTTCAGGAGGCATACCAAGAGGGGATGTTCTTTGACAGAAAGACTGCAGGGGTAATTCTTGGCAACAATGGCCAGCTTTTTCATGGCCAGGCGAGTCACGGGTGGCCATCTGTCCTAATTTCTGCCAATAGGCAGAGAGAGGGGAGAGAAGAAAAGTTTTTTTTCTCCTCCAAACCTTTTGTCAACTGTCATTTGCCATCCCTTCCACCCACTGGTGATCCTCTTGTAGGCACCAGACTCTTTCTGTTCTGCCAGACCTGATCAAACTCTTTTCTTGGGGCTCTGGGTCTTGATCATCCAGTCATCTCCACTTTCATCTCCCCCCTTTCAAGACAGAGAACCCGAGCAATCTCATAAAAGGAGACATTTTACAAGAGAGAGATAAAACTTGATGGTTAAATGGGTGGTGAAGATAGCCTGAAAACCAGACTCCCTGCATTTCTATTCTTAACTTTTTCTGGTTACAAAAACCAACAGAAAATTGAAACTCTCAGACGTGAACAGACTCCATCAGTTTGTTACTCCCCCAATGTAGAAGATGGAGATGGCAAGGTCCATCTGTCATTTGTTCTATACAACAAATGGTCCATCAGTCACAACTTGCTCAGTGTGTATTTCCATGTACCTATTCACAGCATCACTATAAATACATTCACTTGAACTACCGCAGGTATTATATCAGTTCCATCCATGCCATTCCATTTGGCCGTAGTCTCAGCTCTTGGGCCTTCACCTAGGCATTGGACTGCGCCATATATCCAACTTCAGGATGTCTTGCAAATGGCAGAGTAGCTTGGCAATATGCTGCAAAAAGTTCAATTTTAACTCGTGATATGAACAACTTTCTACCTGCTTTGCAGTTTAGGGTGGATGGTCAATGTAGAGATGTTGGAGATTGTCCCTTCTTGGCATTATTAATTTATGTAGGTAGTTTCTAACTCTTACCAGTTTGATTCGCCTTCCTCCCAAGTACATTAGTTGTATCGTTTTTTGTCAGAGAAGGTGAGACCCACACTTGAGTACAGTGAGGGAGTTTCTCCTTGGCCTGTTCAGTACAACTGAGGACTTGTCATACCCATACCTCAGCTGCCTTTACATGTGCTGTCTGCAGATTGCTGTTCTGACACAATATTGGCTGATCCCAGGTTGTTTAGATTATCAGATTATGATCTTGACTGAATTCAAACACTTCCTGCTTCAATGGCAAGACAGGGAGTAGCTAGCAGCAGAAAAACCTTTAGAACCCCATCAACCATAAATCAAAATCTGCACAGTTTGCAGTTTGTCAGATGGGGGTGAGGCACACTTGATACAGGACTTTTTGATGGTCAGCAGCAGATGGGCACTGGAACAGAAAGCTCTTTCACATCAATCTCTGGGAAATGAAGGGGAGTGGATGAAAGAATCAGCAGAATTTTTTATTATGGTATGGTGTTCTCAGTCTCATCTAACCAATCAAGTCCAGAGTGAGTGAGCTGCATGTGCTGTCGGCGGGTTACATTCCAACAGCTTAATCATACCAATGACACAACCTATCTTCATTTTGAAAAGTTTCTCACGCAATCCATTGAGAGAGGAGAGGAGAGGGACCTGAACAATGACTGGCGACCATCAGATGCTCTGTTTACCAGTAAAGGCAGGAAGGCTAGACAACCCCATAAGTACTGATTACGTGGCTAACACGAGTTCTGGGATCAGCATTAGGATTTCGGTTCATGAAATATGAGAGATATCCACAAGCCTGGGCATTAAATGTAACATCTCAATTCAAGACAGTGGAATCTGTTGGCTGGCATACTCAGTCTACTTTCTGCAGCCTTTATTTTTGTGACATGACCTTGCAGCGGAGTGAGTTGAATCTCTTTGGTAACCGGATGCTGCCCAAACAGATACCATGCTTCATTCATGACAGCACAGCTGCATCCTCTGGCAAGACCTTGCAACTTTCACTAGATTCAATCTGGGAAACTTTTAAATGTAAATGCAATAGCCAGGTGAGGGATATCAGGGATCACTCTCACATGTATATAGATGACATAAAATGGGAGTTAATCCTTTCACTAGATTGATCACTTTGCTCCAATTAGTTAATGTGGATAGAAGAAAGCATTTCCTTCTCCTCTTAACTATTGTTGTAATGTTAGTGTTGGTGTATCTGATGGAAAAACGAATGTTTTGGTAAATTATGTTTATCAAAAAATATTTACTCGATTACATTACTACACATTTCACATAGCTGCCAACCCTCACGAATTTGGTGTGAATTTCACGACTTTTTCAGCGATTCACGGATTCACGCCGCAAGCCAAAAATTCACGAATTCTCCAATCCTCAATTATTTTAAATCTTTAATAAAATAACCGATTTCCCGTTAAGCACTAGTCGTGATATTCGCAGTTGCCAAAACGGTCCGGTACTGCTTGTCGTGATATTAGTAGATCTACAGCCGATTAGTACAGTTGGCCAGGTATCAAGCATTTTAGCCTATTTTAATCTGTATGTATAAGAGTAGTTTTACAAATGCATTTGAGAGAAACTGGGGCCTAACCGGAATTTTGCTCCACGCATGCGTCACCAACAATGATTTGAGTTACGGTTCAGCATCGCATGTACGATTTTGAAAACGTCTTCACCACTAAGAAAAAAGAACTTTATTACTCAAAAAGTGAAGTTTAATTTGGAATATATCAAAAATTGGCCGTGCATTCTGCCATTAAACATTGATATTCATCATGCTTTTTGCACTCAGTGTGCCATCGCAGAGACGATGTGAGGAAGCACGTCGGTTGCAAAAAACACGTAGAAGTTGGGAAAATTAAGAATTTGCAGATTTCAGCTCCGGAATATTTTAAACAATTGGCGGAAGAAATGCAGGCTACCAACACTGAAACATTATTTGTGAGTTTTCTTGTCGAACACAATCTACCTTTATCAGCTGGAGACCATGCTAAACATTTGTTCTGACAAATGTTGCCGGACTCGAAAATCGATTCCAAATTTTCATGTGGAAGGACCAAAAGTGCTGCAGCTCCTGTGCTTTCCTCACAGCAACAGTGCAAGCGAAAGTGTATTTTCTCTTGTGAGGAAAAATAAGACTTTAGGGCCTCCTTAGCTGCAGAAAATTTGTCAGTAATTTTAGTCACCAAGATCAACCAGCCGGCAAGAAGTCTGAACTGTTTAGAAAACAAATTTACGATCAAGCATTTGAGGAAGTTCAAGTCTGCCACAGTATCATGTCTTGATAAATAAATATTTCTGCATATATGTAGTGTTTTAGTTTTATATTGCGAACTTGATATAGTGTAGTATTGACGGTCGGAGTGGATGGAGTTATTGTCATGGTATTTTTCACGAATTCTTGTCCAAATTCACGACTTTTTATCCCTATTTTCACTAATTGTGAGCCTGGAAGGTTGGCAGCTATGCATTCATTCCATCCTTCCTGCAAATGCAAACAAATTTTACTCAAGCTTAAACTCACAAATGTCTAGGATATGAATGGTCACCAAGGGGAATCAAGGAATGGTAATTTGTAAGAGTTAATTCTCTTAGTCTATATGTATCATAAATCGAAAGATTTATCTTCATGGATGGCTGGATACGGAGGTAGCAGAGTGATTTCCAAATATTAATGTCATCAGGTAATATTTTGTGGTTGAACTATTTCCTAGAAAATATCCTTTTTCAGCATTTTGTATTTTGAAAATTTGTTGAGCGAGACCAAAGCATAGTTTGATAGTTACTTTGTCGGCCAAATTAACCCTGTCCAGTGCAGTAGACAGGGTTATTTTAACAGGCAATAAATTGTGGAAAACCATGCTGTAGACCGACTGCACAACAATTGATTCAAAGCATACAGTGCTGGACAAATTAATATTTATTGTAGAAATTAATAACTTCATTATACAAGTGCATGTGCTAATGATCTGTGTTTGAATGTCTACAATAAACAAGAAACAAGTAAAGGTGTTTGTGACCCCACTTTCTGAATGGTTGGGGCCATTGAGCCCCACTTTCCATTTCTGGAATAAACACTGGATAAAGGAAACATCGAATGAAAAAATCAGTTAGAGGAAGAATCTAGATTTTGGGGTCAAAGGTCAAGGTCACTGTGGCTAAAGAAGAAATACAATTCTTTTCCATAACAGTTCTTCATCTGCTGTTACTAAACTTTGTCAATTATTGCACTTGGGGTTAGGAAGAACACTAACAAGGTCAAATGGTCAAAGGTCTGGGTCACAGTAATGGAAAGAATAATAATGGTTCCACACAATATCATTAGTTCTTCATCACATATGTAGACCAAACGTCGTAATTGGCTTAAACTGTGATAAGGAAAATGCAACTCAGTTCAGGGGTCAAAAGATTGAAGGCCAAAGTTGCTGTTATGGGAAAAAAGAAAGGTTTTGGCCCAAAAATGTCAGTTATCTACATAGTGGACTACTAACCAAAGGGGTGAGAATGCAACGTGCACTCACACTACTCATGCTGTGGGGTTATAATGAAATTGTCACATTTTGTAATGCAGCAGAATATCTTTATGTATTAATGGTTTTTCATGATAAATTGTGTAGGTAGTATATAATAAATTATATTACCAGCTTCTTACACATGCTTGAAAATTTACAACTTCAGGAAAGCGTACAGGATCCTACACCATTATTTTATAATTCTTCTATCAAAAAGTGGCTACACCTTATTGAAATGCCACCTCAGTTTTGTACAGCTGTAATGTCTGGCCAGTGAGTGACGAGAGTATCACTTTTTTGTGGCGATGTGAACAGTTGCCTTGTCATCAAAAATTGCATTTGTGTTTAGATTCTGTGTTGAAGTTTGAAAATCGTATGCAGTTTATCCTCCTCATCAGTTGCTGTATTTAACTTTGAGATATATTCATTTCACATTTGAGTTCATATATATACGGAGTTCCTGTCTTGCCATTGCACATGCAGAAAGATGTATCATCATAACTGCTTTCACAGGTAAAACAGTGCTGTGGAACCCTTGTTACTGTTAGTTGTCTTTCATTATTAAGCTTATTTGTCTTTGCAGAAGGGGGTTGCTTCATTTTAGGTGTATCACTGGAAAACTAATTTTTCTTAGCACCAGATCTCATTATATTTGGAAAATGCTTTGAAAATGTCACTTTTTTATTTATAAAATTTTATTTTGAATAGGAAGGGGAGTCAGTTGGGGATATTCTGGACCAGGAAGTGTAGAACTTTCTTCAACCTTTTATCACCAGCAAAATCGTGGTCATCAGGATTTTTCCAACTTCAGGACTCCAAGTGGCAAGTTTTACTGTTACTGTTATAATACAGCATGTGACACAGAGGCAAAGTTTCCAAGGCATGTCCATAGTGAAGTCACAGACAAAAGAATGCCATAAATGTGTTTGAGAGTGTTCAAGGTTAGACTCTGAAAAGTGGAATTGTTTTTTTTTTGTCTAGGGGATAAGTTGTTTTGATGAGAACTTGATTTGAAAATGATGAATGAAATTTATTTCAGAGGCTGACCAAAAGAATTGAAGTTAGTTTTTCTTTTTTTGTTTTAAAGTAATATGTAAATATATAAGTATATCACAAGAAACAAACTGAAATTGCTGTAAAAAAAAATATAGTGCTGAAACAACTAGTGATTTTGATAGTCATTCAGAAAAAGTTATTTAGATTCTTGCATTTTGTATTGTTAACGATTACCCCCCCCCAAAAAAAAGAACCCCATAATGTTGGGGTAAGCCTGCAGTCTCTGAAGCACATGTGTTAAATATTTTCATTTAGTATCAGGTAACCAATAACAAGAAAACACTTGTCATATATTCGTTGTCAAAACTGTACAGACCACTCCTGGTGACATGGAAATATGGTATACCCTTAGGCACTGTAGAATGAGAAGACTTCATAACTTTGTATGTAACTGCAGCTGCAAGTTGGGACCCTGAGTGGCTGAGTGGTCTAAAGCTCTCACCGTTACAGGTCATTGCCATCTCGCCTCTGTCTGCGTGGGTTTGTGTCTCAGGTTTGGCCAATCTGGGTATGTGAGAATGCTTGCCAGTAGCTTCTTGTGGGATGGTGGTTCTTTCCAGGGATTTCCCTGGTTCTTCCTCCACCAGTTATACTGGCCAACATGTATAGCCAATCTTGTGCTGAAAAATGGCATTAAACCCTACTACTACTACAACAACAACAACAGTTGCAAGATTACATGCAGAGTCATAATAGTACTGAAAGCTTATCTGTAGAAATAAAAAAAATAAAGCCCCCAGATGAAGAGCATTATTTCCAGTTCAGCTATATTGTTAGTAAACTCCTTTTGGTACATTTATACCTTGAGATAACCCCAATTTCAAATCCAGCTTGAGATGACCCCTATTTTGAATTCAACTTGACCCCTATTTCAAATCTAGCTTGAGATGACCCTATTTCAAATCCAGCTTGAGATCCCCCCATTTCGAATCCAGCTTAAGATGAGCCCTATTTCGTATCCAGTTTGAGATAATCCCTATTTTGTATCCAGCTGTTTTTGCCCAATATTATAGTTTTTCTCAGAGTATATTAATTATGTTCATATGCTTCTGTTTTTATGACTGAAATGAGAGATTGGATTTATCAAAGACTTGGAAGATGTGTACTAAAACCCAGCAAATTAGTGAACTGAGTCAATGATACTTCTGTTGGTGATAGACCAGGATAGTTTATGGGATATCCTGTTTTTCAACCATCCTTCTCTTAGCACAAGTTTTAATCCATCTAAACAACTTGGATGATTGCTATGAAATTTCAAACACACACACATTCTTTGCAAGGGCAGCTTGGTCCTAAATGAAATAAGGTCACTGCTGCTCATCCTTAATGGAAAGTCCTGTTGAATTCCTGGAAATTTCTTTTTGACAGCAGCACATCAGTCCCTTTGTGGTTTCTTTGTTTTATGTTTTAAATGCACTTTGAACATATTGGCTATATCATGTTGATAAAGTGGGAGCAAAGTGTTTTCCCAGTGACACAATGAGGCAGCCAACTTAAGCTGGCCTGGGTGGGTATACAACTTGCGATCTTTAGATTACGAGACTGGCTTGCTTCCAAATAAGTACCATGGTTCCCTTTCAGTAAGTGAAAAAGTAGGGTAGCTTCTGGTTTTGTAGTCGACATTTGTGTCGCCAATCAGTCATTGTTGACAAGCTGACTAGTTGTTTCAGCACTAGTAAAATTAGGACAAAATTTTACATGATCCAGATTGTAGCACTTTTGTCATCAACATGTAATTATAAGGTAATAGATTTTAATTACTGTATTGTAAGTTACCTAGTCTAATATTTTCTGTATGTTTTTTCTCTGGATTTATTTTTCCTGCAATGAAGGAGATTCATATTTTGTGACCTTTCTATGAAAACAGTGTAAACATCTTAGCTGAAAAATGTCCCAACACCTTAGACTGCAGATTGAGTCTTAAAACATGCAAATAACTATGTCTTCAGACATGCGAAACATTTATGTTTATAGACAGTTAAATTTCTGGATTAGTTCAGTGTTTAACATGGCGAACTCTCTGTCAATGCACTATGGATTTTACTGCTGCCCAGATCAGCTTTGATTGAATGCCGTTGTGTGTCCGTAGATAGTATACTTTCCTTACAAGTAGTCATTTTTGTGTTGATTTGCTGTTGTAACCAGTCAGTTCATCAACAATCACACATGTATGTCAGAAATTAAAACTGCCATTTCAACAACTTTGCTAAAGATGAAGGAAACTTGATGGATCCTGGAAGAAATATTCAGTTTCATCTTTGTAACGTCTAATTTGCACATAAATGTTCAGTAGCCAGAGGTTGAATGCCTGACAAGGTATTATCCATTGAAATTAATAATGCAGGAAAATGTATATAAATTTGTCGTGGTTGATGTAAAATTTTATAGAAGCTAGAAATACATTCAGGTTTGTGTTTACAGCATGCCTTTGCATTGCAGATGATGTATACTATTGTAGGAACTGTTTGAGGTGAATTAGAGTAATTGCCCTTATATTGATCATGTTTTGGGCCCAATCCCTGCAGTATTAAAATGAAGTAATTTGTGCATTTTAAAAGCAAATAGGGATGACTCCAGTCTGTGTTTCTGTTATTGTCTACAGTGCTGACCATAAATAAATCTCTGTAGTTAGTCAATCAGAACTCAAGAAATAAATCTTCATAGTTAGTCAATCAGAACTCAAGAATTTATCATGTGATTTACAAATGGTACATTGTTCACCATCAGATCTGGGTCTGTGCTATGGGTATATGTTTCACCATCAGATCTGGGTCTGTGCAATGGGAAGGGTGTGTTGTACACAGATATGGTGAATATATGGACAGGTCAACTGTACTTGTATCGTCCATTCATATTTTGTGAAATTGCATTGTTTATGTTAAGTAAATCGCATGCTTCTTTTTCATCCATTGAGATCATACATTTTTAATTCACCTGTTGGGTAAGCTTATGGTATAGTCCTTCCCCCATCAGGCCTCATCCATCATTCATTATGTGTCGTCTAGCATGCATCCATTAAATTTGATATTTTTAATTACTTCTGCAGGATCTCAGCAGAAGTTTTTGAGAAATTTCACAGGCAGCACTAATTTGAACAAATCATTATGATATGTCAGTAAATATGGTCTGCCTTTGCTAAAACAAACAAAAATGTTAACTTGTAAATTGCTTTTTCTAGCTCAGCAGAATTGATCAGATTTGATTGAAAACACCTTCACATAAAAGGCTTTGAAGTTTGCACAAATAATGCCAATCTGCCCTCAAATATGGCTGCCAGTGCTAAAAATATAAAAATCGTTAAATGCCGTTTCAACAACCCCTCAACAGGTTTAGACCAAATACTCTAGCAACCAGGCAGGGCTCTCAGATATCTGTATTTGATTTCAAATGTGACTCTCATTACTAAAAATAGAAAAGTCTTCATCAGATTTGACAAATCGTCTTCATGTAAATGGCTTGCAAGTTGGTACAAATAATGTCATCTGGCATCAGATATATCCAACTTTTCTGAAAATATAATAATATTTAAGCAACCTTTAATAAAAACCAAATGAACATAATTTGACTATATTTGAAAGAATGCATTCTGGCATGAAAGCTTTCAATTTGTTATAAATTATGCTGATCAAGGATTGACTATAGCGGCTGTTACAATTTAAAAAATTTAGAGAAAAACCGTTAAATGTCTCGGGGTGCATTTTGGATTGTGGATGAAGCAAACTGTATATGATTTGATAGAAGGATGTTTCTTGCCATTAAAATGGATCTTGATTGTTCCAGTCTAAGAGATAGTTGTATTCACTTTTTTTCGGTCTTATGAAAGAAGAAGCTCCCATGATTTTATCTATTGTATTTCAGGACTTTTTGTATTTGATAGAAATTCTTTTTGTGTATGTGACATTTAAATACAACCAGTTAGAGAAAGTGTTTACATACACTGAATGAACCAGCATGTCCATCTTCAGTGTCCAATTAATGTATTTGACTTTAATTGCTGTCTCATTTTGTTTTATGATTTTTGTGAATTTTAATGCAATTTAATAACATCGTGTATGACTGTATTGCTGTTGAATGGGAAACATGTTTTGCACATTTTAGTGTTCTTTCTAAACTTGAATAACTTAGCTTATAAAACGTGTGTTGTATGTGAAGCTTGTGTTTCGGACACTTCTGTCAGGAATGGTATCTTTGAGGAACACATGGCCCACATCCAAGTTTGTCTGAGTACACAAGTGGACATCTAGGGCTTCTTATTTTTTTTATGCCCCCACTACTTTCAGCAGTGATGACTTGATTTGGTTTTGTCTATGCATCCATCTCAAGAGAGGTGTGTAAGGACCACTCGATAAAGATAAATGAAATTTGGCCGGGGCATGACCTGATTAGATTTGCATCAGTTTTGCAATATTTTTTTTAAAAACAAAATTTGAATTTTTTTTTCTCAGTTGTGATTTCTTTAATAAAATCCTTGATAGCATGTTTACGCAAAAACCACTTGAGGTAGATAAATCAGATTGGTAGGAATATTTGTATTTAAACATAGATCTGATTAGACTTTTAGGTTATTATAGCAATTTTAATGTTTTGCACATTTTTTAAACTTCAGGATAAAAAAAGCCTTTGTGTGATTTGAAATAGGTGAATTTGTTTATGCATTAGTAGATGACCTGATTGAACTTTCATGTGATTTTAGCCATTTAAAGATTTTTGTTCTCCAGTTTTGAATTTTTTTACCTTTTGGTGTACAGTTGGGGGCATTTGTGTTTTACAAACACATATTTTTTCCGTCAAATTTGACATACACTGGTTTAAATCTTACAATGGAAAGTTTGTCTGATTTATTATTAGAAAAAATGATTTATCACTAGATGGTTAATCCAGGGGATTGATAATTCATGTCACTTTTCATCTTTCTTCTGTGTCACTTGGCAGGTGTTGCCTTTGAAATTGAGATTATGGGATCTCTTTATTATTTCTTTGTTGGAAATGATGCATGTTTCACTGAAAATTATTAGGCATCAAGGATTGAAATATTGTCATATCTTTAATTCAAGCTGAAAATGCTCTCCTTTTAATGTTGGAATATTTGAGGAATTCCTCAACTCTTTCATCAAGAACAAAATTTATACCTGTGTATGTATTAGGCCTTAATTGTACATGAACATGAGACTGGCTATATGGTACTGAGTAAAAGTTATAAGTGGAAAGACTTAAAGTTTGCAATGCTGAAACTATATTATTTTTTTGTTTTTTTTCTGCTATTTCTGCTGCTGATAAATATAACATTGTCAAAAGTAACATCTGAAAGAATAATGTAAAATCTCAGTTTTAGGAGAAATTTAGTTTAAAAAGTGGACAGCTATCATTACAGGTTCATACATGTATGTCATTGTTTGTTAAATAAAATACCAAGTTTGAAGCGTATCTTTTATTTGTACAGTGAAATCTATTTTGGTTGTAACTCTGTCAGATGTCCTAAAGGGCTGCATTACATTGTAATAGATGATGGAAATGCTAATGTCATATTATTTGTTGTGGTTTAGACTTTGCTTACAAGTAATTATGTGTACTATTTAGTGTTATTTACAATACATCCTTCTTTCATTAGTTATTGGAAAAAAATGCAGTACCTTAAAAAGTATTTTATGTACAGTGTTGCTTGTCTCTAGCTTCATTTAGGTTTGTTCCGACGGTGCATGTGGAAGTTTTCCACTACTAACATTTTTCACATGCTGCACAGAAGAATTCAACATCTAGGATTAATCTATTTGAAGTCAACAAATGCATGTTTGTAAAAAATAATACATTGTCGTCAGATTTTGAAATGTAGTCATTGATTTAATGTAATAACAATTAGTACATATATTGTAGGTCATGTAATGACTGGCATTATGAAATGTCTGTGTGCTTATTTAGACATCTGGTCTTTTCTTTATGCAGTTGTACAATTTTTCATTTTTTCCTCTTCTTTGTATTGCTGTATTTATATGCCTTGTTTGGTTTTTTTTTGTTGTTTTTTTTTTCTTCTCTTTTTTATAGCTAAATCTATCAGAATGTCCAACATCCAACATCATCCTCTGTTTAGTATTTTTTCACCTTTAGATATCCACACTTCCAGGTTTTGTTTAGGATTTATCCAGATATGGGAAGACAGCATAAAATCTTACATCTTTGTGTTTGGATTTATTCAGTTTTGCATTTTACAATGAAGAAAAAAAAATGTTGATTTATGTACATACTCAATGTATCAATATGATTTAGAGGGATTAGTATTGTATTCAAAAATATAAAAAATGCAGTCAACTCTTATTAAAACAATCAAATAGGAAGAATGAGAAAGAAATCTATGCTTTATATCTAATATTATCATGATTATTTTTAAATTTAATATTTTCCTACATTTAGAACATATTGGGTTGGAGGGAGGTTTGGAGAACTAAAATGTTTTCATACTATCTTCAAAAATAATCCCATTAAATACATATTCCAGAGAGTTACTATGGTGTTGTAAAGAAAAATATATAGAAGGAAATATTCATGTTAATGGAAATTACTGTTAGAAATGGAAGCTGAATATTTGGTTAAAAAGATCAAATTTACCTTTAGACACATGTGGTCCCATTCATGATCTTGTATGTGTGTGTATATATATATATATATATATATATATATATATATATATATATATATATATATATATATATATATATAATGGCCCCTCAGCACAATAATGGATAAATAGTTCCAACTAGAAGTAAATATGAAATGCACAAATAAAGAACCACACAAAAACTCTAGGGTAATAAACCCTTTCACATGAATGTCAATATTAAGTACAACATGATATAAAGATAAAGGTAATATGTGTAAAATCCTTAAAACATGGATATTTTCCATTGTAATCTGAATATTCTATTGTAATGAATGTTGGTTTAATGAGAGTTGACTGTAACTTTATGAAATCAGTGCTAAGTGGTGTGCTTTGCATAGTTTCTAACAAGTTGTGTTTTTATCTATACAGACAAACATGCTTATCAGTGTAGGAAAACATTTTTGTTTATTGTCATGTTTGGGAATTTTCTGTATTAAACATTATGTCCCTCAAAATGAATTGTCCATTTTGCTTTGTTCTTAGACACTTCCAGAAAGTGAATGTGGCCTTTCATTTAATGTACAGCTTTTTCTTGCTATGTTCATGCTATCAAGTGTGTTTGTATACAAATTGAGATTGCATGAAGAATCATGGTGGAAAATTATTGTATTCAATCATCTTCATTTAAATCCTGTTTTATAAACTGATTTTCAGGCTGCTGAATTTTGACTGAGATTTGCAACATCAAATGGGCACAGCAGAGGTCCTTATCTTGCCTTTGAATTTGGCACAGTGTCACTTTATCAGCAGTGACAGCATCATTGGCACTGTCAACAGTGACAGCATCAGTGGCACTGTCAGCAGTGACAGCATCATTGGCACTGTTAACAGTGACAGCATCATTGGCACTGTCAGTAGTTTTGAGAGGAGTTTTGTTGGCTCAGAGTTTACATTGCTGGACTTCTCATTGAAAGAGTGCAGGTGAATCCTACCTTTGGCATATCTGAGATTATCAGCCAATTGTGTGTCCTAGGGTGAGACATTTTACGTCAAAAACCGTGGCACATAATAACCTACTTGTGTTGCTGTGCCAGAAAACACTTAATTGAACCAAACCAAAGAGTTCTAAGATACTGTATTAAATACTGCTAAAAAGTAATTATAGATGCAATTTCTCAAACATGAAATAACTGCAAACTTGTGATTATTAAAGATTGCCTGATAATGTACTCAGCATTTGATCAATATTTGAAGCACACAACAAAATGACTGTTTTTACTTAATGAAGTTTAGAAAGTTTTAACTAATCTTCAAAAACTGATCATTCCATCTTGCCATAATACCATGATTCCTTTTGGTAATATGGTGGCATATGCCACTATAGCCTTCATCATATTCCAACTTTCACTCTTGAATATGTCATTCGTGGAGTTACATGTAATGTTAACTTTTGTCAGTTCACAAATTTCATTTTGGTTGTCAGAATTTTTTATGATATTGATGGTATTAACATAAAATATTAAGCTGTACATCAGATGCAAGAGCTACCCTGGAATCGTGTTTTATTTATTCATCCATCTTTATGTCTGTCCATACTTTTAAAAAAAGTATTGATTAGGAGCTGTTGGGTGACTGGTTAATAACACAAACCCATGATTATGATTGGGTGATTGGTTAATAACACAAACCCATGATTATGAAACTCTGATTATCATGCTCATTAAAGAAAATATAAATGATACTGTTAATTAAGAGTGCAAATAACCAGGTCCATGTAACTTGCTTAGTGTGATGCATTGATAATAACAAATTAATGGGAACATTTAAGGCTATTGAGACAATACAGACAAATGACTCTTTTCAGTGAAAACAAACAATTCTTTTTGTAGATATTAAGTTTTAAAATATATTTGAATGTGATTTGGCCTCTATTGATTGTACTTTTCTTTAACTGGAAACATTTGCTAAATTTGATGATGTTATGTCGCTTTTTTCTTATAAATTAAAATCAACTGATAAATTATGCATTGGAGATATAAAAGCCTCAACTCCCACACATAGTATAAATGATGACTTTACAGGAAGTGATTGCATCAGATATTCACATGCAGACGTTTTTTCCCCAGAAATAACCAAAGGAAAGTGATAACATGTCATGTCATGTTCTTAGGTTTATAAAACTTGATATGTTAAAAAGAGAGATGTCAGTTTTCAGTAGAGAACTTGGTTTTGCCTACGTTCATGATCCTTTTCTGCAGTCTGAAAGGCCTTGTATCGCAAAATTATTGATATAGCACTGCACTATTCATGAGGCAAGTAATAGAACAAGATGTACAGTTAATTTATATTAGCAATGATACAAAAGCATTTGGCTAATTGGAGCCATGACAATACATACATTGTAAGAGGGCAGTGTTATAC
Organism: Sinohyriopsis cumingii; assembly: GCA_028554795.2. NCBI lineage: Eukaryota > Metazoa > Mollusca > Bivalvia > Unionida > Unionidae > Sinohyriopsis > Sinohyriopsis cumingii. Next base: position 85,161,686 of record CM068838.1, read on the forward strand.
TGAAGGGTATTACACTGAATGAAACTGAAATGTTCAGGGAAATGATGATGGTTTGGATTCACCAAAGTTTAGATGTGCAGGGTTCTACTGTATGACATTTCCTATGATGTTGATCTTTCAAGGATTTGTATTAGTTGCCTTCTTGTCTTTTGTCGCCCTAGCACATAGAGATACATTGGTTATAATTTTTATAGTGGCAACAGTTTCAACTGTGTTCAAAATATTAACTCACCTGGCCATAAGGTAAGGTGAGCTTGTGTTCTATTGTACGTCAGCATTTGCTATTTTAAACTTATCAAAATCCACTGACCCAACATGGATGACAGCATCCTTACATATAGGCCTTTCAAATTTGTGCCAGTGAACTCAGTTTAATCAGATATAGCTGTCATTGCTAAAAAAAAAAAAAAAAAATCTTACTGGCTTCTTAAAAGCTAAAGAACAGAATTTGACAGAAAGCCTGCTGGCATAAAGGCATTTCAATAAATTTTAAATAAATTGTGCCATCAGATATAGTCACACTCAATTGAAAGAATTTTTTTTATGACTCCTTAAAAATCGCTGACTTTGACCCTTTGACCAAACTGTAATAGAAACATCCTGGAATGTCGTTCACTTTTGTACAAACGAGGCTGATCCATCGTCAAATATGGCCACTGTTTGCAAAATAGAAATTCCTTCAAGAACTTCTTAAAAATAGCTAAGAGAATTTGGCATCACGACCTCAGATTTATACGATATCATTCTGATCTGCCATCAAATATGGTTGCTGATACTAAGATTAGAAACTTTGCCCATCATTTAATGTACAACTTTTTCTAATTCGTTCTATCAATTGATTTTGTATACAAAATTTGTACAGATGATTCTTTTCTGCCTTCAAATGTTCCTGCTGTTACTCAAAATAAAAAAAATAACTCTGGAATCACTTCTCAAAACTTGACAAAACTTGATTCAGTTTGACAGCATGAGGGTCTTGAAATCTATGCATAATACAGGGGTTCCATCAGATGTGGCCACTGTTGCTAAAATTTGGAAAGCTTGTGAACAATTTCATTTCAAAACAGCAGGACAGAATTAGACCAATCTTGACAGAAACATTTTTTGAAAATGGCTTTTTAAATTGGAACAGTTGATATTATTACTGCTAAAAAAATATAACTTGAAACATTTCCCCAAAACTACTAAATATAATTCGACCCAATTTGATAGAAAGCATTCTGACATTAAAGCCTTTTAGAATTATATAGATAGTGCAAATCTCATCAAGTATAATGGCTGCTTTTACTAAAAACTAGACCTATTAACATCAGCAAGCATCATACTTGACCAGATATCATGGCCAGCTTTCCTTGCATTGATATTTAGGTATGTGTCAGGTGGGCGGAAAATCTCAAGTCCACTTGGGCTTCTTATTATGTTCACATTTTCAAAATCCATTATATCTTGTAGCACCTATAGCAGACACAATCTTTGTATTTATAAAAGCTGCATCTCAGATGTCTACCTCATATCTGTCCAACTTAATTATCCTATATATTTCTTCTTGACAAATTCTCTTTGTAAGCATCTGTTAATGATTTTATGTATGTATGGATTCATACACACTGTATATACTCACTTATAAGTGTTGAGTCCAACTCCACACTCCCAGATCTGGCATCACATAATGTGCTTGCAGATCTGGGTCTATGCAGTTAGGAGTGATCGGCAAGTATAGATAGCAAAAGTGCATGCACAAAGAATGAGCAAAATTCTTGTACATGCTTTGGGTACCCTAGACATGTGAGGTTATAGTACGACCCAATATCTATCATACATAGTAAATTGTGCATCATCCATTATTTGTCCATTTTTTTATTTGACTGCTACAAGGCAGATCATGTTTTGTTATCATGTTCTGGGTCAAGCCATCCATCTGCTTACCACTAATTTCGTTTCTGTATGATAACCAGAGTTGTTCAGAGTTACCAATCTTGGTGGATGGTTTGCACTTGGAGTTAGTAAGAATCATATCAGCATGGGGGGGGAGGGTTTAAGAAATTTTAAGATCAAGGTCAAGGTCACTTAAATTGAAAGCAGAAAAATGGTTTCTGCACAATAGCTCAAGTTTTCCATAATCAAAAGTTACCAGATGTTGATGATGGCATGCACATTGGGTAAGGAATCATTTTGGGGGTCAAAGATCAAAGGCACAGACTGAAAAAAGAAAGGTTTTCACACAGTAACTAAAGTTCACAGCAGTTACCAAACTTTGTGAATGGCTTGCACCTGGGTTAAGGAAGACCCCTATAGATTTAGGGATCAAAAGATTAAGGGTCAAGACCCACTGTGACTGAAAGCAGTAAATGGTTTCTGCACAATAGCATGAATTCTCCATAATTGGCAGTTACAAGACTTTGTACATGGAATATAATTGGGATAAGAAAGAACTTGAATGATTTTAAGGTCAGAGGTTAATGTAACTGACTGAAAGAGGAGGTCATGGTCTCTGATTAAAAGCAGAAAAATGGATTCTGCACAATAGCATGAATTCTCCACAATTGACAGTTACAGGTCTTTGTACATGGAATATACTTGGGATAAGAAAGAACTTGAATGATTTTAAGGTCAGAGGTTAAGGTAACTGACTGAAGGAGGAGGTCATGGTCTCTGATTAAAAGCAGAAAAATGGATTCTGCACAATAAATGGAGTTATCCAAGAGCTACAGCTCTTAAACTTGCTGGATGGCTTGTATGGAAGAATCCTTTCAGTGTTTGGGACCAAAGGTCATGGCCACTGGTTTAAAAAAACATTTTCCACATGGTAACATGAGTTCTCCACAGTCTCCAGTTACAAGCCTTTGCAGATGACCTGCACTTAGAGTAAGGGAGAAGCCTATTGATTTTGAAATAAAAAGTTCAAAGGTCGGGGTTGCTGTTACAGAAAGAATAAAATTGGTTTGTGTAGGACTGTGTGTGTTCTTTATCACAGTCCTGGGCCAAAGTTGATAGTTGGCTGATACATGGGGTAAGGAGGAAACCATTTAATTTTTGGATCATTTGTTCAAAGGTCAACATCATTTTGAAAGAAGTACATTGGTGTTGGTACGAAAATTTCAGTTCTCAACCAATACCCTCACCAAAGTTTGTGGATCACTTAAGTAAGAAAGAATCCTATTGATTTTAGATTCAAAAGGTTAAATTTTCATGGTCACTGAGACAAAGAAAGGGGTCAAGAGATCAAAGGTCATGGTTTTTCATTCTAAAAGGAAAGTATGTTTTGCTGAGTGACTTTCATTGGAGAGTCAGTTCCTTGACCAAACTTTGTGAATGGCTTGCACTTTGGGGTTATAAAGAAACTTATAAATTCTGGGCTCTAAAAATCTGATGTCATGGTCATATTAAGTCTGATAATGGTTTCTGCACATTAAGTTTACTTTAAGACCAATACCATAACTAGACTATACCCTACTGTTGCCTAAATAGACAACTATTAAACATTTGGTATCATTCACAGAACTCATTTGACATTTCCAAACCTTCAGAACAAATTGTTTAGCAAACTATATAGAATTGTAAGTTATGAAATTTTCTTTCAGTTTTTCTTTTCTTTTTGTAGTTTACTCAGCAACAATTTAGTTTCTACAGCAACCCAAAAGTAAAATTTATTTTTAACACCTTTTCCAAAACCACTGGATTGGTTTTGATCAAGCTTTGTACAAGTCAGCCATGTAATACATTCTGAAAAAGGTTTTGTTTTGGGTGGATTCTATTGGTTCCATTTCATAGCATCCAGATGGAAAACATTTTTGGAATGTTTTAGAAATCTTTCTTGCATGTTCTGCTAAAGTTGTGATTTAGTGGCCTTCTAAAGAAACTGTATGATTTTTGTACTGTGTATTTTACATCTCCAGATTCATTGGTAGGAGTTCTCTTTGTGTTATGTTCAGTTGAAGTCTGCATTTGGTGGTTTCCCTTACAAGTGTTTTTTTCTAGCATCCAAGTGGAAAATACAGTTTGCACATTTCCGAACTTTGAAATTCAGTGAACCAATTTGATCAAACATATGCCACCAAGGTTTTGTTTTGTGATTGCTTTCCTATAGCATTTTGACTACCAATTTAATTTCATGAAGTTGTGAAAAGAAAATATGTCTCATTAAGCTGTGCAGTGATGGGATCAGACATTATGGAAATGTTCTTTATGTTCTATTCAAGTCATGAGCTTAGTGGCTGCTTTAGCAATCATTTGACTCCATGGCCTATTTCAATTAAATTTGGTAGAAATATTTTATAAAATACATTCTACCAAAATTCAGGGAATGTATAGTTTTTCAAGGATTTCTAATCAGATGAATAATCTCAGGCCCACCTTGGTCTCCTGTTTTAGTCATTTCAAGACTTTTCTAATCACATGTTAAAATCAATGAACTGGAAATTGTGTCTTAACATAGATTACCCAGGAAATTGCTATTACCTGGTATATTTGGCTTTTAGACTAATTTAGAATTAGGTGAGTAATCTTAGGCCCTCCTGGGTCTCCTGTTTCAGAATAGACTTTTGAGTTTTAGGATATGCATAGAGTGGCTAATAGACATGTAGTGATCTGTTTTGATATAGCCTGTGAATACATGGTATAGAGGGTAACACAGCTGAAGGCAAAGAATTGAATATTGAAATAGACACTGGCATATTTCTCTTTTCCAAACAAATTTCATGTAATTGTTAATGTGTTGATGGAGGTGTAGTCTTCCTGCCTCATTAGTATGTTCCTTTACTGGCAGTTAATGAGGTGGGGACCTCATGATTTTTGCTTTTGAAATGACTGATATATTAAAATTAAGCAAAATAATACCTAACATATGCATGTCACATTTCTCTTTCCAGATTAGAAAACCTCTGTTAACTTGTGATCTTTGTACATGTTAAACAGTATGTGGACAAAATTTAGCGTAGAAGTGGTTACCATTACTGTTTCCAGGTATTGCATGTAGTGAGAGGTGATAAACATCACAATTTTCAGGCAGTGGGTGTAGTGAGAGGTGATTACCATCACAGTTTCCAAGCAGTGGATGTAATAACAACAACAAAAACCTCTATAGATCTAATACGATATATGTCTGCTGGCAGCAAGAGGTGCTTTCATTGTATCACATTTTTTTTAACAGCAGGTGTGACATTGGTATCACTTAAATGGAATTATTGTAAACACTGTAAAATGCTCTATTTAAAAAAAATTTAAACTTGTGTACCGGTAACATGCCATTTTGCTTATTTATGAAACATGCAAAGGGTGTAAACAAAGAGATGCTGTACTATAATATGATAGGGTGTATGCTTCCACAAATGATTTCAGGCAATGTGGACCCAGATCTGCCACCTGTGCTGTGCAGGTGAGAGCTAATTATATTCAGGTAAATACAGTTCAAACAGCATAATTTGCAGGCGAAACATTGTTCTTTGGAACCTGTATTTTGTCATGGGACTGGCTTATTATTCATACATACACATAATATTTGCTTCTGTTGGATGTAAGCTCTGTTGAGCTGTCTTTTGCAAATGTTCTATTTTCGTTCTTTGTTTTTTTCTATCATGGTCAAAAGTAATGTGAGCCAGTGGTTTTGCTGCAGTTCTCTGCCTTTCAAGAAATGCTTTTTTATTTAATTTTGGGGGAAAAGACAGCTTTAAAAAATTGTTTGTAAACAATTTACTTGTTTAGCAATCTTTTGTCCATTTCACCATGGTATAGTAGGTATTTCCTTCAATTTTTTCTGAAGAAAGAAACACTGAAGCAAATTAAATATGGTTCACTACGAATCATGACAACACGGGCTGAGTTATTTTGAACAGTTAAAAGAACATCAGTTTCAGTTCATTGCAGATGACTTTAGATTGAAAAGTTCTTGCTCAAAACGTCATTTTTGCAGGTCATTGTGGGTAATTTTCAGCATGGTATTATGGGTATAACTGGTATTGGGTTATCCTTTGCAAAAGTTTCATTGATATAGAGGTGAACTAGTAAAAGATAACATCATACCATTGTTACCCACAATGCCTTGCACAAAAAAATTACCCACAATGACTTGCAAAACTTGTTGATTTGTACCAGAACAAATGTAGTCTGCTTTAAATTACATTTCAAACTGAAATTCACATACATTTATGTTCTAAAAATAACTTGAGCTTTCATGTCAAGATTTGTAATTTGTTAGAGGTACAAAGCATGACAACATGACTTATAAACAAAAATTTAAGTCCGGTATGGTTGTCATTTTTTTAAATATTTGAAACAAATTTTGAGCAACTTCTATTATGAAAGAAAAAAAAAAACTGTGTGGCCAATTGCATGTGGTACATTTGAGAATTAGAATCTCAAAAGTTTATGCAAATGAATCCTGTCAGACAGTCTACAATATTTGACTGTTTTCAAGCCAACACATTTATCTCTTAAAAATGTTCTTTTTAAAAATAAAAATAAAAAATCGTTTTATATGGAGTTTCATGTCCCAAAACCTTGCTAGCATATACAAGTTATAGGTCTGCACCCAGACCTGAAAACCACTTGGATCTTGTAATGGATAAATAGCTATATGTAGTGATACAAATTAAGTGGAGAGGGTAATTTGAACATTTCATTGACTACTAAGAAAATGTGAAAGGCCAACAAAATAGAGTCAAAATGGAAAAAATTGCTATATTTTAATTGCTCAAATCGGTGTTCCAGTCAATTTTACTATATTTTGTAAATTTGTCCTCAGATTCTTGTAACATTGTACAGATATAGGCCTATACATATTTGATGATGAATCCAGGCTGTATATAGCTGTAGATTTAAAATCAGAAAAACGTTTTGCACTCGTGCTCATAAAATAAAGTTAGATTTATTATGACACTTTCTTTTTCTGGTCTTTTCTTAAAATTAATTATTTAAAAACAAAAATATTGATGTCAGCAAAACATTGATTGGTCCAGTAAAACAGTTGCCAGCTTTTCATAATGTATAACTAATGCACCATCTGTTCTGCCTATTCGCTTGCCAACACAGCCAGGAAAGTGCAGGTGTTTCCATATTTACCTTATCATACAAATTCTGTTGTTAATTCTGTGACAAATCATTTTTGTAATGTAACAGCAGTGTGCTGTTATTTACATACCATTTACAGTTGGAGTCTGCTGTTTACAGAGACCTAGACTTTAGCGTATTTTAAAAGCAGTGAACCATTGCAATAGAACTGTAAATCTCAGTCTTCCATCTTGAAAAACGTGGACAATTTTCACAAACATTTACAGGACAGCATTCTGGGTTAATCTTGAATTTTTTAATTTTTTAAAATACTTTTGATGCATAACTAGAGACTGCCATGACTTTTTTTGTTGTTATTGTTGTGTTAGTATCCATAGGCAGCCACAGAAAGTTAAGTATTTTAACTCCATTATGCTGTACTTATTTTATTTAAAATTTTTTGGCTGAGTTTATTTCATTCTTTTGTTGATTTAGTACATTTTATCTTATATAACTTCAGTGTGAAACAATCACAAGTAGCCATATATGGACAGTGTTTGGAGTCATTTGTTTATGTACTATTGCTGTTTAATATTTGATGCCACAACTCAATATTTTCAAGACATATATTGATGATAGGATCAAATGCAATATTATACATTTTTACATCGACCACTGCTCATTCCAGAATTAAACTAAGTCATTACGACCTCTTGAAAGTTGGAAAACATACTGCAATCTGTGGAATAGCCATTTGAAAAAATGTTATCTATTTTTAAGGAGGAAACCCCTTTTTCTGCCAAATCTGCCAAATCAATCATTTCCATCAAACCTCATGCAGGTTACCTGGGGGACATACCGGATAAATAAAGGAAATATAATTGAAGTTCATAGAGAAACCAATTGAATACAATATTTTATGGGCTGGGGTCAGATTGTAAAATCTTTTAGGTATGTCTGGATCTGTTGACCCAATTTTATCCAAATGTTTTAATTTTTAAGTCTAAACTTAAGGTATTTGATTGGTCAGGATTAAATTAAATCCAGTCAGATTTCTAGATTCTAGAATGACTTAAGATTTTACATACATCAGAATGTTCTATATACATGTACTTGGCAAAACCATGTAGAATGAAAACTCCCAAAACAATTACATAGCAGAGTGGTATCACTCAAATAGAGCAAGTCCCAGGAAATGGGTATTATTCCTCTTAACAGTTTCAAGATGTACATTCCTGACTCATACATACCTTAAAAGGATGAGCTTCAACCAGACTGCATATCCTTCCAGTTTCTCCACTGAAAGTGAATAATGCTCTTCCACATTAAGAGACAGGTTTGTTTGTTTTGTATTGTATTTTGTCTTTTTCCTTTTCTTTTCTTTTTTTTTTTTTTACTTTTTAAGGGAATGTGGTTTATGTTTAAAATAATGTAATCATGTATTTTAATGATTTATATTTTGTTTGCCTTTATATTTTATCTTTTAGTATTTGATGTTTACCTTTGTTTGGAGAGGTTTATCTTCCTAAAGATTTATTGCAGTTCAGTTTTACTTTTTAGAACTGTTTTTAGTTGGCATGATATAGCCATTATTGTGCTGAGGTGCTTTTAGATGCTAATACATACAGACTTATGTACGTACGTACGTACCTATATATACATACATACATACATGCAATACATACATGCAGTCTGTAAACAAGATCTACTGGTAAACTTGGACTGGTTTTGCATGGATTACTTGTCTTCACCTTTTGGGGTAAATTTTATTTGCATTGTACCATAGGCTTAACTAGTCAAGAGGTCAAAGGTCAGGTTACAGGGTTTTGGAAGATTTTATATGCATGATATCCATGATTTGGTATGTCAGGTTTTTTTAAAATATTCACAGAGAGAATTCAGAAGAATCCTATATTTAACTATTTTTGTATTTATTGTTTGCAATGAACTTTTGATCCTTATCATGTTACACATGATCCTGCTTTAGATTAAATTTTTACAAAAAAATATGAAATGTTCTAAAAGTTGTTATGGGTTTAATACCATTTTTCAACACATGGTGACTTGAAAAGTGAACTTGCTGTCAATCTGGTACAAGGCTCAAAGTATGAAGTATTGGAAGAATTTTTCCATGGCAGATTCATAAGACTGCTTGGAAAGATGACAAGTATATTGCCATCTGGAGTAAAGCATCTACAATACAAACAATGCTACATCACCATGTCAATAAGTACAATCTTTACCATTCAAAACTGTTAAAAAGTCAATATGAACTTACTTTACCTCAAACATATTTGTATTTCAAAATGGAAAATTTGTTGCCACAGACATGTAAAAGTCATTTATATTGGGGTAAAATCTCATTTTTACATTTTGCTTCCCTCATAGTTGCTACTTCAGATAATAATATCAAGCAAAATTTGGGTGGTGAGCTCTTTAGGTATTGCGTAGATATAAAATATTGAATGCAGAATTGACTACCCCTATAGTCTTCACCATTTTCTTGTGTTTTGCACATGCTTCATTATGGAAAAGAACAAAGATGAGTGTGTGTTATGTTCTTGGATTATTTACATGGACATGTGACTTGTTCACATCTTGATGATTCATGCTTGCCAGAACAGACACTTATGTACTGAGCTTTGCATGCTGCTAGGTTTGATCTCTTTCACATAATGATTCTAACCATCAGGCATATGATATAAACACAGTGACATTCCACAGCTAGTTTGTGCGATAAGTGAGGAATAATTATTCTCAGTGTTAGGATCAGCTTCAGTTCCATTATAGGTGTCTGCCATCATTTCAGTCAACTTATTATTATTTTATTTACAGTAATTGTAATTTATTACAAATCAGTAAAATCAAATCATAGAAAACTGATTTTTGTCTCATCTGTATGTAGGTGTTGTACAGTTGGCCAGTGAGAAAAAGTCATGTGGGATATATCAATCCTCAGTATAAAGAGCCAGTAGTAAGCATATGGTAGATTTGCTGTGTTAAAACATTTGGCCATTACTTTACATGCTTGAAGCATTTTTAGCTAAACATCCAACTTTTAAAATATTTAATTTTTATGAAAAGAATTTGATGCTAAAGTGTGAGAATTTATGTAAAATGTATTTCAGATTAACCACACTGTAAAAATGTATATCAAATTGACCACACTGTTCAAATGTTTTTCAAATTGAACACGTACAAATGTATATCAGATAGACCACCCTTTACAATCGCATATCAAATTTACTGTACAGTGTACAAATGTGTATCAAATTGACTGCACTGTACAAATGTTTTTCAAATTGAACACATACAAATGTATATCAGATAGACCACACTTTACAATTGCATATCAAATTTACTGTTCAGTGTACAAATGTGTATCAAATTTACTGCACTGTACAAATGTGGATCAGATTGAACACACTCTGTACAAATGTATATCAGATTGACCACATTGTACATAAAGTTTTTATCAAATTTACTACATGTACAAATGTATATCAAATTGACTACACTGTACAAATTTGTATCAAATTTACAACACTGTGCAAATGTGTATAAAACTGACCACACTCTAAACGTGATGGTTATAGAATGGTACAAGTGTATGCAGTTTATTATGGAAGAGCAAAGCCGTTTCCATGCAGATTGATTTGTTATTAATATTTAGAATGATCTTAAACAGCATTCCATTTTTTATCCTTGAACCACTTGTACAATGCACATAACACTTTTATTATGCTGTCAATGTCAAACACATGATACAGTCAATGTCAAACACATGACAAGTTCAGCTTCAAAATATTATATGGTCAATGTCAGACATGAGATACAATGTCAGACATATGACACTGTCAAAGTCAAACATCTGATATTGTCAGTATCAACCACATGACATGTCAATGCCAAACACATGATATGGTCAGTGTTAAACACATGACATTCATTGTTGGACTCATGACATGGTCAATGTCAAACACGTAATATGGTCATTGTCAAATATATGGTCAGTATCATATACATGATATGGTTAATTTTATATATGTATTCAAATATGCAATTGTTAATTAGTGAAATAAAATCATAGAAAACTGGTTTTTTTCTTATGTCTATATAGGTGTGGAACAGTTGGCCAGTGAGATATACAGAGGAACACATCATGATACTTGCAGCTTTGCTATACATTTTTGTACAGTGTGGTCAGTTTGATACAAATTTCTAACATGTGGTAAATTTGATATACATTTATACAGTGTGGTCAGTTTGATACAAATTTCTAACATGTGGTATATTTGATATACATTTGTACAGTGTGGTCAGTTTAATACAAATTTCTAACATGTGGTAGATTTGATATACATTTGTACAGTACAGTCAGTTTGATTTATAAATGTCAAGCAAATGACATGGCCAATGTCAAACACGTCAATGTCAGATATGATATGCTCAGTGTCAAACGCACGATTGGTCAGTATCAAATATTATACAGTGTCAAACACATGAAACACTCATTGTCAAACCCATGACATGATCAATGTCAAACATGATACCATCAATGTCAAACATATAACCATGTAATTGACGGTACCATAAATTATGAATGAATTACAGTAATGTTTGGAGGATCCAAAGAAAACACCTTTTTTGAAAGCAGTTACGTCCGTGCATATGAAGGGGATGCATCCATCAGTAGTCAATGGTTTACTTAAGAGTGAATGTAGTACGACAGATGCGAAGGTGACATTTGTGTGTTGGATTCTGAAATATATTTTGACATGAATTCTTACTTAAATGTCAAAGTTTGATCACGGGAAAAATGTTCTAAAACTGAAAGTTGGCTAAATGCTTTGTAAACATTATAAATGATGGTGTGTGTGTAAGACCATTTATATCTATAATGATTGCCACCTGCTCCTCGCGTCATCAAAAGGTGGAACTGATGTTTACCGTATCAGACATGTATCGACTGCAATAGTGACCTACCGATGCATAATGTGCAAGTAACAGAAACAGCCGAGCAATCCGATGGACAGCACCAAATACGATGCCCGCTTTTGCATGCCAGAGAGAGGCATCGGTACTGTGAATGTGTTAAGAATACTATCCAGCATTTAATTAACAGTTACGTATTTGAATACGTGTGAAAACACAGATCTCAGATTATCACTAGCAAATGTGATACGCAGCAATACAGTGACTTTCGATCAGAGGGAACCAATCTGTGTACTTATTAGACATAGTTACCATGATGCAGATGCTATAGCAACCGTCCTTTTTTTTTTATATGTAATCATAATCAACAGGCGTCACAGGCTACTTTGTTTCCTAGAATGTACGATAAAGATGACTTCATTTTGTTACAGTGCAATTTTTTTTTTACAATTATGTGTTTGTATATCTCGAATGTTAATCGATCCGTGAGATGTTAATTCATTGCATATTATTGTAGCACATATCCGTTACAGTATTAAATAGAATCCTAATGCTACACGATAGACAGCAATGGATTTGCGTTTTTGAAATATTGTCTTAGATGGTGCCTGTTTACTTTAGAATATTTTTAGCTAAACTTTCACTGAGTATATATGTTGAAATCATCAGAAAAATAAAATCTACTCGTGAGCGAAGATCTCGTATTACTTCCTTCTTTATATATATATATATATATATATATATATATATATATATATATATATATATATATATATATATATATATATACACATACATACAGTATAAATCATCCACCCAGCTCGTTAGTATATTTAGCTTTTGTAGTTGTTACGATTTAGGTGCATTGAAGCTTATCAAGGTTATGTAGTGTTATTATTTGAGTTTTATGTAATGATAATTTAGTTTTATGTAAGGCTATTATTTTAGTTTTAAGTTTTCAAATTGTGAACAATTTGCAAAACGAAACGAAACAAAAATGTCTTTAATTTCCCGGAATCATCCACATTATTCATCAAGTCTGTTGTCTTGGTTACAATTATAAAAATACCATGAGCAGTACTGGTGAAGAAGTAAAAGTGTGTTAGGGCTAGTGATTCCTAAAACTTTTAATTTTTTCATATTTTAATTTGTAAATGAATCATCCTCATGTTTGCTATGGACCAGCTTCTACTATATGTTATATGTGTCTTAATTTGGTATTCTTTATATGCGATGATGGCCATAATTATTTTTTAGAAATAATGGATGGCCATACATTATTTGTATCAAGTCAGTTCATATATCGGATGCGGGAGGTCGCGGGTTCGAACTGTGGCCAAGTCATACCAAAGACTTACAAAAAAGGTACTAACAGTTGCCTCGCTCGGCGCTCAGCATTAAGAGGTTAGTGTTAGGACTGGTCGGCCTGGTGTCAGGATAATGTGACTGGGTGGGACATCATGCTACATGTCTGCGACATGATGCCCAAGCGCTAGGCATCACAATAAACTGTAACACTGCAGGCATCGTAGCGACATGACTGAAAAAGTGTTAAAGCAACGTTAAAAAATCAAAATCATACACACACATACACTGTTCATTTCTCAAGTTTTCACTAACGTCTTGACTTGCATTTAAGTGCATTCTCAAAAGGGGCCCCGAGTGGCCGAGTGGTCTAAAGCGCTCTTCGTTACGGATCACTGCCATCTCACCTCTGTCTGCGGCGGTTCGAGTCTCGGATTCAGCCAATGTGGGTATGTGAGAAAGCTTGCCAGTAGCTTCTCGTGGGTCGGTGGTTCTTTCTGGGGTTTTCCCGGGTTCTTCCTCCACCATTAATACTGGCCGCCATGTATAGCCTACCATGTGCTGAAAAATGGCGTTAAACCCCACAACAACAACAACAACAACAACAGCAAAAAAAGCATTCTCAAAAATTGAATAATTCAGCGAGTTTTTTGTGTGTGCTTTTCATTGTTACAACATTCAATATTTTTTGCTTTCTAAAATTAAAAGCTAACTTTCAGAAGATTGTTTCCTATACTCGGTATATTTTTTAAGTTTGCGGAATTCTCTCTCAACTGAGAAAATACCAATATAAGGAATTCTCGACTCGGGTGTTGGATTTGATCCTGATTGGAATCATTTAGTTACAAAGGGTTTTAAAATATATGTACTAGTAATGGATGCATGCATCGGCTAAACTGAAGCTGTGTGTAACGCATAATAAGAGAGTCCTTTAAGAAAGGAAAAACAATTATATATTTATGCTGCAGATTTAAAATAGCATATTGCACCAAACAGTTCATCGAAATATTTATCCCAACTGTTGATCATTATATTCCTATAAACTAGTTTATCATAGTATTCTTCCAAACTGTTCTTTGTTGAATTCCTCCATAACTGTTCATTATTATATTCCTTTAAATTGTTCATCATAATAATCCTCCGAACTGTTCATTATAATATTTCTACAAACTATCGTAATATTCCTTTAAACTGTTCATAAATATACTTCCGAACTATTTAATTATATTTCTACAAACTATCGTAATATTCCTTTAAACTGTTCATAAATATACATGCGTACTATTTATAATTATATTCCTCCAAACTGTTTGTTTTAATATTCCTTGAAGTGTTCATGACCGTATTCATCCAGTCTGTTGATCGTAATATCCCTTCAAACTGTTCATCGTGGTATCTCTTCAAACTGTTCATTGTAATATTCCTTCAAGCTGTTCATCGTAATATTCCTTGAAGCTGTTCATCGTAATATTACTTCAAACTGTTCATTGTAATATTCCTTCAAGCTGTTCATTGTAGTATTCCTCCAAACTGTTCATTGTAATATTCCTCCAAACTGTTCATCGTAATATTACTTCAAACTGTTCATTGTTATATTCCTTCAAGCTGTTCATTGTAATATTCCTTGAAGCTGTTCATTGTAATATTCCCCCAAACCGTTTCTTGTAATATTCCTCCAAACTGTTCATTGTAATATTCCTCCAAACTGTTCATTGTAATATTCCTCCAAACTGTTCATTGTAATATTCCTCCAAACTGTTCATTGTAATATTCCTTCAAGCTGCTCATTGTAATATTCCTTCAAGCTGTTCATTGTAGTATTCCTCCAAACTGTTCCTTGTAATATTCCTCCAAACTGTTCATTGTAATATTCCTTCAAACTGTTCATTGTAATATTCCTTCAAACTGTCCATTGTAATATTCCTTCAAACTGTTCATTGTAATATTCCTCCAAACTGTTCATTGTAATATTCCTCCAAACTGTTCATTGTAATATTCCTTCAAGCTGTTCATTGTAATATCCCTTCAAGCTGTTCATTGTAGTATTCCTCCAAACTGTTCCTTGTAATATTCCTCCAAACTGTTCATTGTAATATTCCTTCAAACTGTTCATTGTAATATTCCTTCAAACTGTCCATTGTAATATTCCTTCAAACTGTTCATTGTAATATTCCTCCAAACTGTTCATTGTAATATTCCTCCAAACTGTTAATTGTAATATTCCTTCAAACTGTTCATTGTAATATTCCTCCAAACTGTTCATTGTAATATTCCTCCAAGCTGTTCATTGTAATATTCCTTCAGTCTGTTCATTGTAGTATTCCTCCAAACTGTTCATTGTAATATTCCTCCAAACAGTTCATTGTAATATTCCTTCAAACTGTTCATCGTAATATTCCTTCAAACTGTTCATTGTAATATTCCTCCAAACTGTTCATTGTAATATTCCTCCAAACTGTTCATTGTAATATTCCTTCAAACTGTTCATCGTAATATTACTTCAAACTGTTCATCGTAATATTCTTACAAGTTGTTCATTGTAATATTCCTTCAATATTACAAAACTGTTCATCGTAATATTCCTTCAAACAGTTCATCGTGGTATCCCTTCAAACTGTTCATTGTAATATTCCTTCAAGCTGTTCATCGTAATATTCCTTAAAGCTGTTCATCGTAATATTACTTAAAACTGTTCATTGTAATATTCCTTCGAGCTGTTCATTGTAATATTCCTCCAAACTGTTCATTGTAATATTCCTTCAAGCTGTTCATTGTAATATTCCTTCAAGCTGTTCATCGTAATATCCCTTCAAACTGTTCATCGTAATAGTCCTCCAAACTGTTCATTGTAATATTCCTCAAAACTGTTCATTGTAATATTCCTTCAAGCTGTTCATTGTAATATTCCTTCGCACTGTTCATCGTAATATTCCTTCAAACTGTTCATCGTAATATTCCTTCAAACTGTCCATCTTAATATTCCTCCAAACTGTTCATTGTAATATTCTTCCAAACTGTTCATTGTAATAATCCTGCAATCTGTTCATTATAATATTCCTCCAAACTGTTCATTGTAATATTCCTCCAAACTGTTCATTGTAATATTCCCCCAAACTGTTCATCGTAATATTACTTCAAATTGTTCATCGTAATATTCTTTCAAGCTGTTCATTGTAATATTCCTTCAAACTGTTCATTGTAATATTCCTTCAAACTGTTCATCGTAATATTACTTCAAACTGTTCATCGTAATATTCCTTCAAACTGTTCATCGTAATATTCCTCCAAACTGTTCATTGTAATATTACTTCAAACTGTTCATCGTAATATTCCTTCAAATTGTTGATTGTAATATTCCTTCAAACTGTTCATTGTAATATTCCTCCAAACTGTTCCTTGTAATATTCCTCCAAACTGTTCATTGTAATATTCCTCCAAACTGTTCATTGTAATATTCCTTCAAACGGTTGATTGTAATATTCCTTCAAGCTGTTCATTATAATTCCTTCAAGCTGTTCATCGTAATATCCCTTCAAACTGTTCATCGTAATATTCCTCCAAACTGTTCATTGTAATATTCCTCCAAACTGTTAATTGTAATATTCCTCCAATCTGTTCATTGTAATATTCATGCAAACTGTTTATTGTAATATTCCTCCAAACTGTTCATTGTAATATTACTCCAAACTGTTCATTGTAATATTCCTTCAAGCTGTTCATTGTAGTATTCCTCCAAACTGTTCCTTGTAATATTCCTCCAAACTGTTTATTGTAATATTACTTCAAACTGTTGATCGTAATATTCCTTCAAACTGTTCGGGTTCTTCCTCCACCATTAATACTGGCCGCAATGTATAGCCTATCGTGTGCTGAAAAATGGCGTTAAACCCTACAACAACAACGACAAAAAATCCTTCAAACTGTTCATTGTAATATTCCTCCAAACTGTTCATTTGTAATATTCCTCCAAACTGTTCATTGTAATATTCCTTCAAACTGTTCATTGTAATATTCCTTGAAGCTGTTCATCGTAATATTACTTCAAACTGTTCATCGTAATATTCTTTCAAGCTGTTCATTGTAATATTGCTTCAAATTGTTCATCGTAATATTACTTAAAACTGTTCATCGTAATATTCCTTCAAACTGTTCATCGTAATAGTCCTCCAAACTGTTCATTGTAATATTACTTCAAACTGTTCATCGCAATATCCCTTCAAAATGTTCATTGTAATATTCCTTCAAACTGTCCATTGTAATATTCCTTCAAGCTGTTCATTGTAATATTCCTTCAAGCTGTTCATCGTAATATCCCTGCAAACTGTTTATCGTAATATTCCTTCAAACTGTTCATTGTAATATTCCTTCAAACTGTTCATCGTAATAGTCCTCCAAACTGTTCATTGTAATATTCCTCCAAACTGTTCATTGTAATATTCCTTCAAGCTGCTCATTGTAATATTCCTTCAAGCTGTTCATTGTAGTATTCCTTCAAACTGTTCATTGTAATATTCCTTCAAACTGTTCATCGTAATATCCCTTCAAACTGTTCATCGTAATACTCCTTCAAGCTGTCCATCGTAATATTCCTCCAAACTATTCATTGTAATATTCCTCCAATCTGTTAATTGTAACATTACTTCAAACTGTTCATCGTAATATTCCTTCAAACTGTTCATTGTAATATTCCTCCAAACTGTTCATTGTAATATTCCTTCAAACTGTTCATTGTAATATTCCTCCAAACTGTTCATTGTAATATTCCTTCAAACTGTTCATTGTAATATTACTTCAAACTGTTCATCGTAAGATTCCTTCAAACTGTTCATTGTAATATTCCTCCAAACTGTCCATTGTAATATTACTTCAAACTGTTCATCGTAATATTCCTTCAAGCTGTTCATCGTAATATCCCTTCAAACTGTTTATCGTAATATTTCTTCAAACTGTTCATTGCAATATTCCTTCAAACTGTTCATCGTAATAGTCCTCCAAACTGTTTATTGTAATATTCCTTCAAGCTGTTCATTGTAATATTCCTTCAAACTGTTGATTGTAATATTCCTTCAAACTGTTCATTGTAATATTCCTTCAAGCTGTTCATTGTAATATTACTTAAAACTGTTCATCGTAATATTCCTTCAAACTGTTCATCGTAATATTCGTCCAAACTGTTCATCCTAATATTACTTCAAAACTGTTCATCGTAATATTCCTTCAAACTGTTCATTGTAATATTCCTTCAAACTGTTCATCGTAATATTCCTTCAAACTGTTCATCGTAATATTCCTTCAAACTGTTCATCATAATATTCCTTCAAGCTGTTCATCGTAATATTCCTTCAAACTGTTCATTGTAATATTCCTTCAAAGTATTCATTGTAATATTCCTTCAAACTGTTCATCATAATACTCCTTCAAACTGTTCATCGTAATATTCCTTCAAACTGTTCATTGTAATATTCATTAAAACTGTTCATCGTAATATTCCTTCAAACTGTTCATCGTAATATTACTTCAAACTGTTTATCGTAATATTCCTCCAAACTGTGCATTGTTGGCCAATATTCATCGGAAATGTTCATTATTATATTCATCCAAACATATTCATAAACTAGCGATCTGATATAATGAGAACATTCCACTCGCTGGAAAACCTGCTATAGCTTTACAAACATGTCTGTTACTTCCTTTGTAGCACTGATGTTCTTAGCACACATTTCTAAACTAAACCTTTTATTAGTAGACATTTTATGCTTTGATCTCGTTAACGGTTACTTTTCATTATAAAATGCTGACCTTTTCTCAGATGATGCTTGATTTTGACATTTCCTGCTTTTCTTTCTTACTGAGTACGTTTCTGTCTTTTGCACTTGGATTTAAAAAAAGATTAAATTATAAACGGAAACATTTTGATCTGAGACTAGATTAGCGTTTTACTTGGTAAGGCTAAACAAGACGCGTGCGTCTGATTATTATCCGATAATCTACAACTAAACCGCCTTATCTGAAAAGACGAAATAATTAAAGGTTAAAGGACTAGTCAGAATTGTAAATGTTATTGTTCCTTCTGTTCTCAGTTTAACACCGATTATTCAATTATTCAATGCATCTTTGATGTATTTAAGCTGTCTATAACCATTATAGACTTTTAATTGCATACTAAAGTTTGATATAAATTAATTTTTGTTGTACTATTTTCCCCATAAAATGGCGATTCTTATCTTTCTTTGTCAAGTAAACGATCTTTGCTTCTGGTTATTGAATTAGCAGGTTTGATCTCGAGAAGTCGGGAAAACAGGTCTCTTACTATAAAATGACTGGGGTTCAAAACTCCAGAGGAATCGCGGTGGCTCAATGGCAAGCGTGCCAGGTTAGGGCCGAAAGTTCGTGTTCGGATCCTACTATCGGATCAGCCTATGTCAGCTACCATGGTGTGTCCTTGGGCAAGGCGCTCTACTTCAATTGCCTTGGAACTAAATAACTTGTGCCGTAAAGCACCAAACCCAGCACAACCATTCCAGTCTGGACATTGTTACTCAGTAAGACTGATCTTTTAGGGGAACTTCATTCTGCTTGCATGTTTTTTTTTTATAAAAATTTTTTCAGTCATTTAACTTCAATGTCTGCAGTGTGGCGGTTTATAATGATGTCTAGCACTGGGGCATCATGATGTCCCACCCAGTCACATTATCCTGACACCAGGCCGACCAGTCCTAACACTAACCTCTTAATGCTGAGCACCAAGCGAAGAAGCTATTAGTACCATTTTTGTAAGTCTTTGATATGGCTGGACCAGGGATCAAACCCACGACCTCCCGCATCCGAGGCGGACGCTCTAACCACTAGACCAAATAGGGGATAGGTATCGGACAAATATAGATGGTCTTAAATGAAAATAATGCCGACGTGACCTCCCAAACTTTGGCAAATCTTGTAACTTCTCAACAATGAATGACCATAGCAATTATTTTCACAAGTATTTTTTTTGCATTACGTGTTTAATGGTGCCGATAAAACTTTAATGAAGGCTCAAGTGGGCATGGTCTTGCTCATATGGCTTATACAACGTAACAGTTGACCATAATGTTGGCTTATACAACGTAACAGTTGACCATAATGTTGGCTTATACAACGTAACAGTTGTCCATAATGTTACAAAGGTTTGTGTAATATTGTACTAGCACGGCCTTTGTATACTATCTCTAAACATTATAACGTTGATTTGTACTGGTTTACTATATCTTTATCAAAGCTCTTTCTACAGTTATTGCTGGGGCCCCGAGTGGCCGAGTGGTCTAAAGCGCTCACCGTTACGGATCACTGCCATCTCACCTCTGTCTACGTCGGTTCGAGTCTCGGATTCGGCTACTGTGGTTATGTGAGAAAGCTTGCCAGTAGCTTCTCGTGGGTCGGTGGTTCTTTCCGGGGTTTTTCCGGGTTCTTCCTCCACCATTAATACTGGCCGCCATGTATAGCCTATCTTGTGCTGAAAAATGGCGTTAAACCCTACAACAACAACAACAACAACAACAGTTATTGCTTAATTAATATGCAGTCTCTTGCTCAAAATCAAAGTCATTCAAAATTTTAATGATATAAACTCATTTGCTAGGCATTGTAGGTATTGGATGAGAAATATAGATTCTTATTGCTAGATTTGGACAAACGTAGCCAATCAGATGAAAGGCATTTCATTAATATGCGCAGATCTTACATATTTTATAAACCTGTCTACGATAATTATAATCATTTTTTTTCTTCTAAAAAAATTATTTACCGATATGGAGCAAAATCTTACTGGAATTCATTTTTCATAGTACAGAGAAGCGTATCAATAAAATTCATAATTACCTCATTAATATGCGTAGATATTGCTCATAATTGCACTCATTCAGCACCTTGATAATATAAGACTATTTAACAAACTTGTTAAAATCTGATAAAATATTTCTTTTTTAAATTGGTTGACAAAGTCAGCGAATGACATAGAATGTCAGCTTATTAATATGTATGAGGTTCAGTCATGATCACACTCGACCAAGTTCTTGATGACATGCGCTCTTACTAAGTTTGATCAAAAACCTATTTTAACAAATTTGTAGAGTTGTAAAATAAACAACTCAGCCAATCAAATGCAAGATCACCTCATAAACAGGCATTGGTCTCGCTCGTAATAAAACTCTTGTCACATCTTGACTGCATTAGTCTTTTTACTAAATTAGGCACCGAAATACAGTCTCTAAAGTGGCAATAAGCTCAGTCAATCGTCTTTAAGATCACTTCATTAATAAGGGTAAATCTTGCTCATAATACAAATATATATATATATATATATATATATATATATATATATATATATATATATATATATATATATATATATATATATATATATTGATGATATAAGGATATTTATCAAGTTTGTTATCAGAAAAACATGATGGGATTAGAGTCGCTAAAGCGTTGTTAAGCTCAATCAGATGCATAGTTAGTTCATTAGTAGGTTAGATAAATATGTATTTATTGTCAAGAAGACCATAATTGTGCATAAAAGTCATATTGGAGACAATTGTTTTTTCTTTAACTTACAAATTTGTCTCCGTTATAAACATTAACTATTGAGAATGCTGGCAAGGGTTGTGGCAAAACAACATCAAGACAGGTGACGCACATGTATGTAATGAAATGTGTGGCATTTTTTGATTGGACGTAAGGGAGCTGAATGTAATCATATATTTGTAAATCTTTTTGTGGTAGCTACACATTTCTGTATATTCTTCTGTAGCAGAATGTTTTGTTATGCTGTGCGATTTCTTTGCCAGATAAAGGTGTATCCGATTCAATTTTAATAGTCAAAATGATTGTAAAAAAAAAAAAATTATTGCGTTGTTAAAGCATCTCCATTCAAAACGAAATGTTAGTTTTCTCTTGGAAATTTTCCGCTCAGTAGTTTCTTTTTTGAAGGTTTCTCGTGGATTGTAATAGGTCGTTCCATAAGGGTTGGTATATTTGATTTAAAAGAAAATAACATAGGTTCTACATTCATATTTAAAAATATTGTTCTAATTTCTTAGATTATATGGCACCTCGTGAGCAAGGTGAAAGTAAATCAGTTATTTAATAATTTAAAAAAAACGAAAATATATCTTTTTATGTTTTGCCTTTCTGCGATAGTAGGCCGTCCAATTTCCAAGTCACAACCTTCTACAGTATTAGGGCTAATACGGCAGAAAGGTGGACATTTAATCTTTGATGACTCCAAAGCCCCCTGTCAGCAATGCCCACAGCCTAAATACATGAACAACTAGAGGTAAAATATAAAACGATTTAATCAGTATGAATGATAAATACAAGTGTTAAAGTATTTTCTGGATATAACTCTTCCAACTACACTTCACTAATAAAATAATACATAAATTTGGCCTGTTAACAATGCTTTCTTTATTGCAACATTAGTGGCCCTGAAAAGGGCCTTTGAGTATATTTTTAAACATCATTCCGTTAACATAGAGGGCATATCATACACCTTCTTCTCTTCCTCAAACTTCTTATGACTTCTTGACCGAAGATGGAGACTCTCTTCAAACAGCCTTGTCTCTCGACATAAATTCATTTTTTACAAACGCTTGTATCGGTGATCCGGATAATTGTCCATGATGATTTCACATACACCGGTAAGTCCGTAGTGAACATCATCGACGATACAAGGATAGATGATTCTTCGTTTATCCACATCTTGTGACGGGAACAGGCGAAAGGAATGAAGTTATTTCTAGTGGAAGAGCGGATCGAAACGGATTGATTTTTTATTTTACCAATCCAAACACGCGTTACAAAATTCAGTCACAATGCGGAGTCTGTCTTCCAATCCGAAGAGAGCTGACTGTGACGTCACGTTCGCTACATAGATGCGTATGTGCATAGCGAATCAATGCGACAGAAGAAGACGATGAATTGGGGGTGCACCGGCTGTGGAGACGAGAAGCGATGCATAGCAGCGGCTACCAAAGTGAACACATTCCTACCTCCAGAAAAGGTCGATTTTAATTGTGATTTAGTGGATTTTCTTTCTTCTTCGCAAGAATTTGTTCCGGTACCAGTACTTTCGCCACCTTCTCCTTCTTTACCACACGACACAGATTTTAAACAGAGACATAAAGAAGACTTGGAGAAATTTTTAAAGCAGCAGAAATAAGCAGAACAAGCTTTTCTACTTCAAAAGCAACAACAAAAAGAAGAGGCAAGAAGAAGGACACGACACGAAGAAGGAGGAGAAAAGAAACAAGGCATACGAAGGAGGACAGTGAAAGTCAAACGGTGATGGTATTCTTAGATATTTTAGTAGAGTTATGAAGTCTGAAACAAATGTATCAGACTTCTTTAATACGACCCAAGAGAAAAAGACGTTCCCGAGCCAAACAACCCAACCCTGTTACTACCCCTGCGATACCACCCCAACTGATTTCTACCAAATCATCGACAGGAGCCAGTCGAGAAGTTGGCCTTGGCTGTGGCAAAGGCTTAAGGCAGTTAAAGCGGATTACGTTCCGTTCCGGAGTTGTTTTTAAAAAAACAAACATACAATGGCCCTCTTCAGGGCCCTCCACCTCTCTCGAAAAGTGATATAATTTATTTTGCCACAATCAATTAAAACTCAAAATCCATGTTTAGCCCCATGATGTACGTGCGTGAATGCGTGAGTGTAGATCCATATTCTAAAAAATTAAAACCAAGAGACTCTTACATTTTCTGTCTTGTCTATTCTGGTACAAATTTTACAATCCAATTCACAAAACAATACTTTAAAATATTCATAAACGTCTTGTGTTTCTTTGTTCACGCTCTGTTTTTTTAATTTCTACACTTTCACAGGTTTTTCTTCCTCTTCTTCCTAACTTTCTCATCGTCTTCTTTTCTTCTCCTTCCGGAATCGTTTGTGTTCTTCCTCTTGGAAGGGTACCTCTACTTCCTGTTCTGATCCTCTCTCTTCCTCCTGATGTTTTTAGAGCATTCTGAAGATCTTGACAATGATAAAAGGTATCTTGATTTTTGTCTCTTCTGACACCTGTCTTGCTTTTTTGACCGTCTGGACACTCTGTAGCCGAAATGTCCTTTCTTCTTACAGATATAGCGAGTATCTTGACTTTTATTTCGAAAGTAGGGGAATTTTTAGGCTTTTCTGAAGAAAACTTTCGTATGACACCTCGCAAAGCTCTGATCAGAAGTTCGATCTGTGTTGTCTCCTCCATCGTTGTGGTCGGTTTGAGAGTGAAATGAATACTGGAAGGGAAGACACTGACCCTTTTTATAGTAAAAGCACTGGTCTGACATGGATATAGGGACCCATGGCGTTTAAAATGTAGTCTTTGACTTTTTGCAGTCAATACGAAACGATCGCATCATGTGGAAAAAGGAGAAGAAAGTAAGAGTCAGAAACGTGATTTATCGACTCGACAGTAGCTGAAGTATTGGCTCAAATTCATGCCAGCGATTTTGAAGATGACATGAGTGAACCAAAATCTAGACCCAGAGAGTCTACACCCAGCCAAAGTTCACCACCACCAGTAAATCCAGAAAAGTGCTTCCACATTCGAGAGACGGAAAAGCGCTTCTGTAGAAAATTTAGAACCACAGACTATACGTACACGGTGAGGTTTAATGATTTCAAATCCGACGTACCATTGGAGAAAGCAGAAAAGTTCATTACCGAGTTATCCAAAGTCATCGACAAGATTCAACACGTGCAACGATCCAGTGACAAGTTTTACATCACCTACGGAAAAGCGACACTGTTTATGACCCACGTGTCTCTCCCTAAAGGGACCGAACAACGCAGAAAAGTGTTATTGGTGAACGAACTTCGTAGCATCAAGCGTAGCCTCGATCATATTAACAACACTCAAGACCATGTGTATTTATCCTGTGCCATGGTGGTGGGACGAACGTATGCCGACAAGAACGACACGGCAGAATGGAAAAGAGCCTGGGACAACATTCGACAAACGGACCGAGCCAAACAACGAAGTGAAGCAGAACTCCTGTTACAGCAAGCGGGGCTAACCAAAGACACACCCTGTGGCATTCCAGAGATGAAAAAATTGCAAGACGTCTTGGCTCCACGCTACACATTGAAATTGCATTCTCAAGAAGGGCGTGGTCCTTTGTTGTTTCGATGCAAAAATTTAAAAGACGGAAAATACATTCACGTCTATCATCACGATGAACATTTCGATGCCATTACCAGAATCTCAGGATTCCTGGGATACAGATATTACTGCGAGAAATGTGACTATGGCTATAACAATCGAGAGCAACACAATCATTGTAGATCGAAATGTGAGAGGTGTTTGGCTTCTTAACCCTGTCTTGACGAAGGACAACAACGAGTGCATTGCCATGCTTGTCAGCGCACTTTTGTCAGCCCTTCCTGTTACCAACATCATTTCACAGCAGAAAAGTGCTTGCCAACTCCTGAGATTGTGCCCTACTTGTGGACAAGGCATACGTACCAATAATGCCAAGGCACACGTATGTTCAGGAAAGAAACGATGTCACATTTGTCACCAAATCGTGGACTTGGAACACGAATGCGACATTCATAAATACCATTCCAAACAAGAGGAAGATGGCCATAAGAAAGGGAATTTCATCTTTTTCGATTTCGAATGCATGCAAGAGACCGGCATTCACAATCCTAATTTCTGTGTGGCTCATCGAGCGTGAGAGAAGTGCATCCAAGCGCTTATCTTTAGTCATTCCTGGAGAACGTTAAATCTTTCGGGGACCGAACACGCTAGTCGATTTCCCCAATGGATCATAGACCCCATCGACGAGACCTGGAGCCAAGAGGACATCGAACGTTATGGAGATTGTCATCGCCATGCCACGGTGATGGCTCACAATTTATTGGGATACGATGGGAGATTTTCAGATAATATACGGAACAAAGTACCGAACGTCCTAAAGTGACTTTGAATGGAGCCAAAATCATTTCCATTTTAAAAGTAAGATTCAAGGACTACCAAACGAACTGCAAGAGAATATTTACAAGGATGTTTGGCAGGGACTTGCCATAGCAAACTTTCAATTGGTGACTGTAGAACTTCTGTGTAGGGAAATTCACAAGATGAGAATGAAAAAAGTCAACAAACTCGTCCGATTTCTCTGCATCAAGTCTGCGTTCATCCGATTATTCCACTTTAGACCGTTTACATTAGAAGATTTTTTGACATTCGTGACCGTTACCCTGACTGGCAGTGGTCAGAAATTACTCACCATGTTCATTAATTTCGCTCTAGGAGAAGATTTTAAATAAAAAATGGACAATTAGAAGTGAAGGACGATCATATCTGTACACTTATTTCCTCCAACAAGAAGATGTATAAAAAACGGGCTACCATGCCACGACCTTTAACAGTGGTGATTCAACATATTCAATGGAAGGAAATCAATAAGAGGATTCAAACGGTGGAGGATTACCAACACTTATTACCAGAACTGTGTCCCATGTATTGGAGTCGACGTGTGGTGTGTGTCTTAGTGACTTGCTTATTGGGATTTCATTTACCAGTCGACTTCTTGTGGACTCTTTACGTGCAGTACCTACCACCAAATAAAACATGAAAGTGGTCCCTTTTAATGTCCACGAGAGACTCGTTATGTTAAAAGCCTTGCAGTTTTCATCTGGATACTTCTCGACCTCTACAGGACAACAAGATTCGTTAACTTTTAGGTACTGAAGATGTGTACGACGAGGTGTGAGTAACTTGTGACTTGCACCCTCATTGGACAGATGTACCTGACATGAAAAAGTGGGGTTTCGAGCCTTGGACCAAAGAAGTGGTCAGGTATGCACAAGAATTTTGATCCTTATTTCAAACGTGTACGAAAGAGTAGCTTTCAAACCTGTGTTAGTGACAGTATCAGAATAAACAGAACCAGACACAGAGGACAACCACACCCTTCAGGACAGGACTGTCATGGACATTCCGAAAGACAATTTTCGGGAGGACACCTGTGTGATTGTATCCAATGTAGAAGACTGTACGAATATTACACACTGTCTCTACTACACCTTTATTACCAAAAACATGTTGTACAGAGACTTGTTTATATACCACTTTGATTACCGTTATGATTTGTATTTTATCGTTGTACTTATCCCTTTGGCTTTAATGTATTTTTGTCTTTCGTGTTGTTCCATTTAAAAAAATTAATAAGCGTGTCCGGAAAAAGTATAAAAACTCTTGTTTTGTTTGTCTTCCTGACAAGAGTGATATTCTCTGTGGCATGGCTACTCTGCTGTCTCTGCTCCCTCTTCCTCCACTTTCAAAGTCATCGATGAACACTTAGATCGTGTCAGTTGGGAGATATTGTATCTTCGTTATCCCTTTAACATGTTAATTGCCGGATCCAGCAAAACAGAATTTGTCAAACGTTTGATTGAACATTAACATCATTTGATCGAACGTCCACCTTAACGGATCTTGTGATTGAACGCCGATTGCCACAAAGAGTGGCAATCGGCGTACAGTCTCTTGCGCAAAAGTCAAGGCGGTTCCATCATGTTTGTGGAAGGCATTCCTGGAGAAGACGACATGATCGTGTCTGACCCCAGTCAAACCCATCTGGTCATTTTCGACATGTTAGGAGAAGACGAGGAAGAAATTAAAGTGTGGTTTACGCGCAAAGAGCATCATCGTAATGCCAGTGTCATTTACATCACCTAAATTTGTTCAACAAAGTAAAGTCCATCACACCATTAGTCTCAGTGCTAATTACGTGGTCTTGTTTAAAATGTATTGAGATAAATCGCAAGTGCAAGTCGTAGCCAAACAGTTAGGAACACCTTGGCTGACACGATGCCACTCAAATCCTACACGCATATTTACTCATGGATTTAAAACCCTATATCCCCGATTATTTGCGATTTCGTAACCATCTGTTTCACCATTGGTGCTAAGACGGAGGACCAGTCGTGTACATGTCCCCGTCGTCGACTTAACAAAATAAATCTATAAAAACCTCTGGGTCTGTCTCATACAACGACAACATTACGTCCATTCAGTTTCATCATCACGTCAAATTGATTCGTGCCGTGTACGGCATCAGTCGCGAAAAAAATTCCACAAATACGTGTCTTAGAAGCCAGTCTCAACAAGTCTTACGATGGTTTACGGTGAGAGCACGTCAACTACTGCAAGGCATCATTCACATTCCTCATCAAACCAAATGCTTTTTTGACAGAAACGAAGTAGCCTCGACGCAACTGTCCGATATCCGCATCGACACTCAACCTAAAAAGTAAATCATTTTGAAACCTGGAGGTAGCAGATCTCTAGGAAGTGTCATCATTCGCTCCCTCTTAAAATGAGATCCCAATGCCCCCAAAGTCCTCCCCAAGAAAAATTCCACTCCCCAAAAAGCCAAACTAACTCAAAAGAAGAAAAGGAGCAACGGTGTCAAAACCAGGTCACAGCTCCGGGAAAGAAAATCCCCCAGCAAAAAGCTTCTACTCGCAGGAGAGGCACTTCGGCCAGGACGCAACCTTACATTCGCAAACCACGACCTGCAGAGAGGGTGACCTCGTCTCCAGTAGCCTCAGCTTCTTCCACTTCTCCGTTGTTTGTGATACCTGCCAAACCCAATTTGACACCCGTTCTTCCTTACTTGATGGAAGAATGGAATCCTACGTCTCCAAGAACTTCTCAAGCGGTGACACCCTCCTCCTATTTAGCTACAGTATTAGCTGCTTACAAAGTATATGCCCCCAAAATCAAAGTCCAAGAGAGATCGGGCAAGTTGCAGAGTTTACTGGATTTGTCCAAGCAAAATCTATCCCGATTTAGTCCTTTGCAAACCCTTCCATGACGTATGATGCCTGTCATCAAGTTCTTTCGACGTAAAGACAATCAGTGGCGACGCATTACAGTAAAGAAAGAAAAAAAACACATTAGTAAAGGATGGAGTCAGTGTTTTTGTGTTCCGGAACGCCAAAAGATGTCCCCTCAAAGAAATACATACCATCACAATCGTCGTGCTCCTTTCCCAAAAAAAGGAAAAGGAAAAAGAAAAGGACAGACTAGTCATCCGAACAAACGCCTAGCCAAGCATCGGCGTCACCCCCAGAAAATACACAGTCGTCCAAAGAAAAGGAAGAGCAACCAAAGGAAGGAATCTTTGGCGATTTTGGAAAACACATTGTCACCTTTTTGATAAAGCGATAGTCCAAAAAAGATAAAAGGGCGTGTGCCAAGTAATCGACGTCAGTGTAGTTTCGATGTGTGTGTGTGTTCCGAAACCAACAAACAAAGATGTCATCTCCAGAAGACCTTCATCTTCAAACCTTAAAGGATAGAAAAGGAAAGGATTTCCTCCTCATTTAGCCAAACATTGGGACGTGTTGTTCGTCCTGCCCAAAGCCTCTCCACCCAAGCGAAAACAAATTCTTCAAACTGCCTCCAAAGATGACATCGATACTTATGCGAATGTTGTTCGAATGTCTTGAAAGTCACGATACCTTTGTCTAAACATCAGAAGAAAAAAATAAAACTCTTAGCCAATCATCAACACGTTCTTCGTCAAATGGTCCAGAAGAAAATACCCATTGATCAAAAGAAAAAGATGTAAGTGCAACGCGGATGATTTTTACCCCTGTTAGGACTTCTTACTAAAGCAATAGTAGGACCTACGTTGGGACTCATGTGAAGTGTTTTACCCGCCATAGCTCCAAGATAAAAGGGACAAGAAGATAAAAAGGACCTCTGTAGTTAAAAGATCTCAGACATGACCTTTGAAATCTGATGAAAGGACGAAAACTGGTTTTATTACCTTACACACGATGGATGGAATACCATAGTTGGCAAGAACGGACCCCGCATTTTGCCTCTAAATCCTCATTTGACCGAGATGTCCCAGTTACAACACGAATTGCAATCAATGATGGATCTCAACGATTTGTCTGAAACAGAAAAATTGCAAAGGTGCGGTCAACTTTTGCAACGACTGCAACTCTTTCACCAGAAAGCTGTAGACGAAACAGCTCAGCCGACTATGAAAGATTTTAAGACCCTCATGAAAAGGTCACCACTACCACCACTATCCCCAGTGACCAAGACAGAAAAAGGAGAAGAAGAGTTTCAAACTCCACCAGAAAAAGTACGCAAGTTAACAACACCACCAACATCCAGAATTGGATGGATTAAAAAGATCATGGCCACATCGTCTTCATCAGAAGAGAAAAGGAAAGAAGTGAAGACAGAAGTGAAACAAGAATCGATTACCCTTGTTCAGACATCCTCCTCCTTCTCGACACCTATCGCTCGCCGGACACGCAAAGCATTAGAAGCCAAGAAAATACCACATGAAAAAAAAAGAGTAGCATCAGTAAAGAGTGGGTGACCTATCAACAAAAGTGAAGAAGGTGTTAGCTAACATATACTACGATCCATCCCATCCTGCGGGATACGGAGGAGTTCAGAAATTGTATCGTGCTGCCAAAACCGTCTGAAAAGTCTCCGTTTACCTCAAATGCAACGATGGTTACAAGAACAAGCCACGTACACCTTACATAAACCCATTCGATGAAAATTTTCCAGAAGTCGCACCCGAGTGGAGGGCATGGATCATCAATGGCAAGCCGATTTAGCCGATGTCTCTCATTTGATGACTTACAATCGTGGCTACAAATATTTGTTTTGTGTCATTGACGTTTTTTCTAAATTTGCCTGGGTCGTGCCATTGACTTCCAAATCTAGCAGTGAATTAGTGCGAGTCCTCAAACTGGTGTTGAAACAAATCAGTCGTCATCCTTCGATAGCATGCTGACAAAGGCACCGAATTTCTTAATCAAGCTTTCGAAAACGAATTAAAGAAACGAGACATTCGTTTTTTTTACCATCGAGAATCCCGAAACCAAAGCCAGCATCGTGGAACGTTTACAACGCACCTTGAAAGAAAGCATGTGGAAATATTTTACGCATCAACGCACTATCAAGTACATCAACGTCTTTCAGCACCTGGTCCAAGCGTACAACCAATCTTACCATCGAAACATTGGCGTGCCCCACCCCCAAGAAGTGACTCCCGACAACGAAGTGACTGTTTTTGAGCGTCTGTTTGGTACATCCACGACGGTGACAGTCCCCAAGAAAAGTGGAGTATTGGCAACAGGAGATTGGGTGCGCATTGGCAAAACCATACTCACTTTTGACAAAAGATACTTACCCAACTGGACCACCAAATTGTTTCGAGTCATTGGACGACTGCGTGGCCGTCATCCTGCCGTCTATAAATTGGAAGACATGAGCGGGGAAATGTTAAAAGGAACGTTTTACTTGCCCGAATTACAACGCGTAACCAAGAAGACGATGTGTACGACAGCGAAATCATTCTCGAACAAATAACCCGAAAAGTGTGAAAACGCCGTGTCAAAGAAGTCAAAGTGCGTTGGAAAGGATATCCTCCCAGTTTTGATTCATGGATCGACGCTTCGCAAGTCAACGACTATAAAAAGAAGTTATCACCATGACCTTCCACACAGACTCAGTCGCTACCACCGCAATAACCACTCCTTCGCGGAGTTCTTCTCTGCAAAATCTACAAAAGCAACCTTTGGGGGTGTGGTGTGGAGAACGTGTGCCTAAAACGCAAATCGTCTTTTGCGGTGTATTGTGTCATCGATGCAGTCATTACCAATTTGAGTTTGCAACAAGGAGACGAACAATTGTGGGCCATTTTGCTGAGCAGTTGCATCGGTTACCTTCTTCTCAATCCTTCCCTGAAATACTGCTCGAACGGGAACAACACGAGCCTTGCGTCCAACGTCATTCACTCCTGCAGCAACAACAACCACCATTACAATCCTCTTTTAGACACTACTCTGACTTCGAGTGACCCATCGGACAGCAGCAGAACTCTGGAATTATGAACAACAATAAGAACCAATTTTATTTAACGTTACCCTGTGACAGTTCCATGGAGGTGTTTCCCAACAATACTTTGTGTTGTTATAAGGCCAAATTACATCAGGCCATCCAACTGGATCACGAAACCATTAAGAAGTGGCTTTGGTGGAAATGATTTACCTTACACAAATCAAAAGCATCAATGAAACTCAAAACACTTTCCAGGTCGAAATCCTGAACGTTCAATTGCAAGAAGAGATGAATTAAGTTGGGTTTTCAGGTGACACAAAGTTAACAACAAATCATCATTCAGCATCTACACGTCGAAAATTTCGGCAGGCTATTATTTTAGCGGTGAACATTTGGTGGACACAATTGCTGACAGGTTCGAATCAGCGTTTGGCAAAGCCCTGAACAGAGCCCCAAAAAAGTGTTAAGATTGAATACCATAAAGTGGCTCATCGCCTACTGATTAAATTGCAGGATAATAACACGTTGCACATCAGGTTTAATGGTAGTTTGTTTGAAATTTTGGGTGGACATCCACAGATGGCAGCACAGAATCTGATCCCGAAGATAACAATAATATAGATTTTTATAATGCTTTTTGATCCCCTTTAGAACTGAACCAAGGACTCAATTTGATCTTTGTGTATTCCGATGTGGTGGAGTACAACGTAGTGGGACACACCTCCATACGGTTACCACGTGTCATTCTTTTCAAAGTGGATTCTACCACAAGCATTGACTAGGAAGGTGGAAACACCTATCACGTTCACCTCGAATTTGTATATCCTCACTATTTACCCGTCGGTAAGTCGTATTTTGACACTGTCAACATTGCTATAAAAGGAGATCTGGGACAAAATATTCCATTCTCCAAAGGGAAAGTCACAGTGAAACTCCATTTTTTAAAACGATTCTCTGACGAGTTGTAAGCCATGTATCCAGTGTATCGAGGCGTCCCTCGACACTGAGGACATGGTTTAGGAGATATGCTTTAATCGACCTTTCGTTCGGTGGCTCCCGTTTTGAAACCAATGTTGTCTTTTCTCCAAAATGTCATCATCGACAAACAAAATCCCAAAGAAGCTTTCTTGAGAACAGGCACAAATGTCTTGCTTCAAAAGGGCAAAGACATTTTGGGTTGACAAGAAACCCCTATAAATGCCCTGGACGCTCCCTAGTCAGGCATTCCCGCTTCCTTCATGCCACAGCAAGGACAAGGCAGAAAGAGACGAAGAAGCCACCCTTCCAGAAGACTTCATACCCCTAGAGTTAGAAAGACAAAGAAGAAAAAAAAAGAACTGCTCGAGACTTAGATGTTTTTGATTATTAAAAAACACACACGGAGGAAAACGATGCACCTAGAGTCTTTCGGCTGTTCCAAGTCAGAACTGGATCTGTTTGCCATGCCACCCACCATGATGACGATGCAAGAATCCCAATGGGTCGAATTTCATCAAGTCTCCTCTGTCAAGGACTCGAGATCAGCTCCCATCGAGTTTGAAATCAAAGGACAGCCCGAAGATTACACTGACCTAAATAGCAGTTACCTGAACTTGAAAGTGAAAGTGATCGACACATTGACGGACGGTCCCGATATAAAGGACAAAGATAAAATAGATCCCGTCAACAATTTCACGCATTCCTTGTTCAGTGGAGTGGATTTGTACTTGAATAACTGGTCAGTAGCAGCATGAACACTTACCCTTACCGAGTATACCTGGACAATCTCTTGACGTACGGAAAAGAAGCCAAGAACACTCATCTGGATGCCTGCGTGGTATGGAATCCTGACACAGCAGGAGAATTTAACAATACCGATTTGATTACAGATAAAGAACCAAACCACAATGTGGGATTCAACTGTCGATGAAACAAAATCAATGGACTCAACAAAAATTCAGAACTAAATGGATCGTTTGCATTTAGACATGTGGTTGCAAGAGAAGTATTTGTTGAACGAAGTGGATGTCCGCCTGAGACTGAATCATAGCAGTGTTGCTTTCCATTTGATAGCCGAGTCTGTCTATTACAAACAGTCATTCAAGAAGCCAGACTCTACGTAAGACATGTGGAAGTGTTACCTAAGGTAAGAAACGACATCAGTCACACTTTGAGCAGAATGACGCAAAGTATCGGACACGACGCGTGGAAGTGAAAACTTTCACCATTCCCGCTGGACATCGATCGATCCATGATCGAAGATCATCTGTTCCAAGGACAGTTAACCAAACGTTAGATCATTGGTATTGTCAAAAATGCAACCTTCAACGGAGCCTTCGAGGAAAATCCTTTTGAGTTGCAGCACTACAACGCGTCCAAGATTGAAGTCAGTCGAGATGGCAAAACCTTGTGTACCTGACTTTAGTGACGAGAAGAATTACTTGAGATCGTTCTTGTCCCTGTATGAAGCCATGGGACAGTTAGGAACCAACACCAGTCACGGCATTACGTACGAGGCTTATGCAGAAGGTTACACTTTGTGGGCCTTTAGTTTCACTCCAGGCCAAGGTAGTGACAAGGAACATTCCACCCTATAAAATCCAGCCAGATTCATGTGGATCTTCAGTTCGCAAAGCCAATACCCATAAACAACATGGTGAACGTCATCCTGTAGGCCGAATCTGATAATACGATAGAAATCAACTGTTTGAGAGAAGTCATTCGAGACTATTAGAAACTATGGAAGCCTGTAATCCTTGTTTGAATAGTGGAGAATCTATGGAAATGGAATGAGAGGATACCGTGGAAGTAGAACCCCAACACAAAGACGAAAAGGACATAGTGATGAAGTCCAGATGGCCAGAACAAGAATAACATTTCCTGTTTTGCCAAACACCTGGCAGAAAAAATTACGGAACTGATCAAGAAAGATTGCTATGGATGTCAAAAAGATCATCCCAGTCAAATTCAACACGGTCAATATCTGATGCCGAGTGATGAAGAAAAATTGGACGAGTATCTGGACAAAGCTTGGAGTCTCATCTCGGAAGAAGCCCTGTTGATTCAGTGGTATAAATACTTGCATGATCATTCCTCTCCTCCACTGATGGCTTTAGAGATCCATCACAATGAAGCTCTCTTGACTCACAGTGCGGAGACGAATCAAAGAAACTGTTACTTATCAGAGACTTTCAAGCAAAAAGTTCGGATGGAACTGATGACTTATCATTACCTGTGGAAAAAAACCCACAGAAAAAACTTAACAACACAAAAAATTGATACCTGGGAACTTTACTACTTTTTGAACCACAGTTCATACATGGCTTCTTGGAATCCTGTCATGTTTGGTAAAGATGAACTTCCTCATTGCAAACCTCAAGACTATCAAGCTTATGTCATCAACACAGATGATGGTTATCTCCCAGGAACCTGCTGGGTAGCCATCTAGTTTCCTAAAAAAGGTTGTGTGGAGTATTTTGATTATTATGGATTGCTACCTTTGGAAGACGACATCATTGACTATATGCGAAGACATTTTCTTCATCAATGCATTCTTGGATATTCTTTAGAACATTAGTGACTTATTTTGATCATCACTTTTCTAGAAACGTTGATAATGCAGATCGATGGTTTTGTGACCATTATGGCTATATTTTGTCTTTTAGCTAGGAAACGTAGTGTAAATCAATGGCCCAATGACTTCCATCAATGGAAGTCTAGCTTAACTTCACAACGTTGTCAAAAATAGTTGGTTAATTGAAAAACTTTTATGGTTAGTTGTTGGTTATTTTTGTTTGAATAAAAAATTTGTTTTGAAAAAATGCGTCTACTGTTTGTTTTCCAGTTTTATCATCATACATGCTCTTTGACTTCTCTCTATCCCTCTCCCTCAAATCAACAATCCTAGCATTCCAACTCAACAAAAATCGTAGGGATGTTTTCTATCATGTCCACACTTGAACCATATAAAGTTGGGTAGTCGCCAGTGTTATGTATATTTGATTTAATTACATCTGATTTAATATATATTTCCATTGTCAGTTTTAAAAAAAATTAGTTTTATTACATATATTGTAATGTAGATTTATTCATTAGAGATACTATTTTTTCAGAAAATAATTTGACATTGACTGTTAGTTTATAAACACCTGGTGTTGATGTAAATCCTGACCTTGTTTCAAAATTTGTGGCAATTACATAAACAAGTTCTATCTTTATTTTAAAATGACTGGTTGTTGTCGAGGTCACGATGGGACTTCGGGTTTAAGATGTAAACAATTTTGTTTAATTTTTTATTTCTTAGAGCAAAATTATTGGTTTTTGTCAGGGTCACACTGGGTAGACATGATCCTTAACAAGTACTTAGCTTCTATAACCTTTCAGAAGATGATCACGTGACCCCTTGTTTACGTTTTACAAGACTATATAATCTTTGTTTTAGAGAATTATTCTCAGTTACAGTTGGGCCTTTTCTTAGCAGTTGTATGTTGTTCTGTTTGGAGTTATTTCAAATTATGTGGACTCAAAAGGATTAATTCTGTTATTTTTTTCTGGAAAATATGTGTGCTCATGTGATTTTAATGGACAAGGACAGGTTTTTTTTAAAATAAAAATTTATTCAGTTATCAGAAACTGGAGTGATAATTCTTGTTTCTACAAGGAACTGTAGACTTCAACACTACATATTGCAGCATACGTCATCGTCTTTCATCTTGGATTCCTTGTCGGGATTCAAACTTGAAATCAGTATAACATTTTGTTATTAGGACTACTAAAATTTTATTCTTGGATTATTTTTGATTCAATTCTATAAAACTGTAAGTTCATATTTTTTCATTTCTACAATTTTTCCAGGGAAATAAATTATTGTATTTTTTCAAAGCTTGTTGTTTTCACTCTTTCTTGTGTTACTGTTTATTTGAGCCTAAACATGTGACAAGTCTGACCATCCATTGTTGACTCATCCTTCTATGAAGATGTGTTCAAAGCTATCCAAGATGAACAAAACTTATGTGAATTTACACCGTGTCAGGCAAAGCCTGATACCGAAGCCTTAAGAGATAATGTCAGAATGCTGAAAGTGACTGAAGACCTGATAGAAGTGCTCTTCAGAGAGGAAATCAATAAAGAGAAAGAAGAATGGATGGAGAAGTAAAGACTTCAGAAGCAGAGAGAACAGCAGCAACAACAGGAACCAGACAGAGGATTTGTCAACTGCCATGTAGACATGAAAGAGTTCTCATTCTCTTTCCGACGAAGCAAACCCTATCCTGTGGGAAAGCCTGCTGCCAGACGGGGACGCAATCTTAGACAATAAAAGATTGCCATAGCTCCCTGTCCACCAAAAACAGCCATTTTCAGGGCTACCCCAATACACTAGAAAAGAGATACTAATTCAATTGCCATCTGTGTTAGTAAGTTTAAAAAAATATAAGGGTGTCTATAAGCACTTCGTTTCCTTAGCTTGTCAAACAGTCTGTGTGTAATTTTGATTGTGGTTGGTGCTTGTAGGTACAAAGTGAGTGTTTCTTTTAGGTCCACATGATCCATGTTTTTTTGTGATAATATGGGTCTTGTAAGTTTTGGTAACAGGGGATGTTTTCCTTCATGTCCATGCTTGACACATATAAAGGAAGTGACTGTCAGTCTGGCAACTCATCATTGATTCATCAACTGTGAAAAAATGAGCAGCAGCTTCACAGAACTCTTGGAACTCCAAATGCACCTGGAGTGTACCAGGTGCCTCCTGGATGAACTGGCTATGGAGGCCATAGAAGAAAGTGCGAGAATAGAAGGAGGAGAGGAAATAGAAAAAAGAAAAGTCAGAAAGGATCACACCTCACCTAATGCTGAGGCCATTCTGTGATGTGAAGCCTCAGGTGAGGAAACCTCCACAACCAGTACCAGCACCACAGCCACAACCTCTGCCACCAGTACCAGGAGACGGAAAACTGGGAGGATGAGTTGCGAGAGCATCCACAACAACCATGGGTCTGACACAGAAGACAGAGAAAAGTCTTCAGGGTCCCGCAAACTGAAGCTTGGGATGATGATACCACTCAAGATACCTCTGCAAGCTCAGCAGCTACAGTCAATTGGGGCAATGACTGGAGCCGGCATTGTCCGTGGTGCCCGGCCTGGGAGGTGTCACCGTTAACCAGGTGCATCTGGAGTTTTTAAAAAAAATACAGCCTTTCTCAGGGCTACCCAAAATCTCTAGAAAAGAGACTATTTAAGTTACCAATTTGTGTGAATGTGGAGTTGTGCAACTATAAACACTCCTTTGCTGATGTGATGTGATTGTGTGTTTGTTTGCATGCATGTGCATACATTGTGTGGATAGTAGTGTATTTGCATGGGTGCATGTACATTGTGTGTATGCGTGTTTGTACGAGTTTGTGTACGTTTGTGTGGATAATATTGTTTTTCACCTTCTCGTGTGTGGATTGTAGATATTGTTTGTTTTTTTCTCTTCCCATGTGTGGATAGATGATTTTGGGTTTGTGGGGAGTATATAATAGTTTTTTGTTCTTCTCATGTGTGGATAGTATATTTTGGGGTTTGTGGAGAGTATAAAATAGTTTTTTCTTCCCGTGTGTGGATAGTTTATTTTTGAGGATTGTGGAGAGCATATCATGACTAAAAAATTTTTTAGTCGGTTGTATAGTTGTTTGTGTGATAGACTTATATTCATCAATCTATGTCTAGATTGATATTCATCAATCTATGTCTGTATGTTGTATGTGTTATATATGTCTATGTCCTGCCAAACGTGCTAGTCCCCCCCCCCCACCACTCTTTGGTCCCAATTGAGGCCAGCCACTTGCAACATTGTTGCCAGTGTTCAGTACTGTGAAGTCACCCCTGTTCCATTCCTAGTGACCCTATACAGACCCACCCATGCTCAAGTCCCATAGACCCCATAGTGCTGTGACACCTATTTAACTGGGATTTCCATAGACCCTATATTGCCCCACTATACTACTCAAGTCATCCATAAAGATTAGTCCACATGGATGATAAAGAACTCAATATATCAAGCCAAAAACATTTTCCTTAAAAAAACAGCAACTTTGACCCCAAAATCAATATAATTGTCTCTCTTACAGTATCTCAAATACAAACCATTTACAAAAGTTTGGTTAAGGTAACTGGTATACAAGTCAAGTTATTGCTAGAACCAGTTTTCTTTCTTTCAGTTCCTGTGGCCTGAACCTTTTGAGCCCAAAGTTGACAGGCTTCTTCCTTGCCTCAGATGCAAGCTGCTTACAAAATTTGTTAACAGGAAATGGTGGAAAATTTGAGTTATTGTATGGAAACAAAAAAGGAAGAAACAAACATGGACAGCTCAAAACATAAAGTAAGGAGTTAGAGGTAAATCCACCTAGTAATAAGCAATAAAAAACTATAGGTTTCATTTTTTCTTACAATTATCCCTTTTTATTTTAATCCTTGGGTTCAAAAATATTATATACAGCTATATAATATATCAAACTCCCTACTTATATAAAATAAATCAAATAACTACAATTAATGTAATGTATTTAGAATAAATATAGAAATCATTTAAGAACAAGCTCCTCAATCATCCATTCTTTACGGTTGCTGCTGCCCATCATCCTCTAAAGAAAGCTATTATTACACACTCACAGAATTATTCAATTAATGATGGCACAACTTAATGAAACAATTAAATCAGAAGACTGATTTTATTTTTTTTGGTTACACATTTCTTCATAGTTTTTCACTACATACAATGTATTAAGTAGAATGTGTTCTTACTTGCACTCTATTGACTAAACAGTTCATTATGAACCAGGCTAAAATATTTGCACATTATACTGGAATGTTAAACAGGGCCACATATTAACCAAGACCAACTTTAAAAATGTTGAAAAAAAGCAGATTTAATTAATAAAATAACAGAAAATTGCATCTATCTACTCATATCTTCGAAATGAATGGATAAATTGTACAGGTTCAAGAAATATCCATGAGGATATGTTTAATTGTGAAATTTTTGCTGAAAAAATTTGGTAAAATATGCAGCCATATATGCAATGATAATCTGGCCAAATATTTTCCATCTACTGCATTTAAATTTATATACACTGTATTTTTAACCACACATACAATCATTTTGAAGCCTTCTTAAATAAATGTGTGAACAATTCTCGTCATATATCTGTCCTCCATACAAGGTTATTTACTGCTGTAAATTGACCACCGTATGTACAGAGTGTACTGACCATATTTCATTTGTGCTGGTATAATTGTTACCTAATTACACCCAACTTCACAGTGTGGTATCTATGTGTTACAAGTGCAGTCAGGCATGTGATACACTGTGGTGCCTGTACCAACATGCTAGGCTATCACAAACTGCGAGGCTTTTAAACTGGAATAAAATACAAACATTAAGCCACTAATTAGCAAGATCAATTGGGTCAATAATGTCATGTGCAATTAGAACCTGTTAAATGAAGTAAAAGAACCACTTGAATTACACAAACATGTCAATGAAATACACTCAACATTACTCTTCCATAGCACGAGCGCAGCACAGTCAATCTACTTTCAACTCTAACTGCAGAAGAAAAAAAACGGATGAAATATTTTTGCTTGATTATTTTGTACTGTTTCAAAAAATAAGCATACCTGAATAATACATGTTTATGTGCTTAAATTTTCTATGAGGACTAAATACATGAAATTTAAAAAAACAACTGTTAGAAATACCATTTATACAGTATTTTGAGCATAAATGTACAAGATAATTAATAATAATAAATGTGTTTCCTACAACCATTCTAAAATACTACATATTAATACTACATTATTCAGTACATTGAAACTTAAAAGATGCAAAAATAATGACTGGTATCAGGTTCTCTTTTGCAAATATTTTCACTGATACTTAGGATGAACTAGTACAAGTATAATACTGTACCAGCTTAACCCACAATGTCCCGCATAAAATTATTCCCAACGACTTGACAAAATTTCTGCATTTACCACTGCAAGCTATGCTTCTAATTTAAATTGACATTCATTTACCTGCTCAAAATAACTAAGCTCTCATGCTGTCATGGCTTCAAGTTATCACTTTTAATTTAGTGATGTATTTCTTTTTCTTTAGAAAACTAGACCATGCTGAAATGGACTTTAAATAGTTCAATCTACTAATTTAGACCCTGATCTTCTGGCACATCATGGGATAGAATATCTATATCTACTCTGTTTACAGCTGGATGAAAAGATCAATAAAGTAACCATTTTTGTGCATAATATAATACGAAACAAAACATATAATATAATACAAGCATATGTTTCCGTAAATATGATTCCAGTTTAAATTACAAAGAAGTACAAATGGACCTGGAATCATAAAACTCGGGGAGTGAATTTCCAGTATCAGCCAATCAAAATGGAGCTTTCAAAAGTAAGATCATCTGTGATTGTTTGGAAGAAAATTCCAAGCAAAACAGTTTTTTATAATCTCCAAGCTTGGTACCATTAATCTAACTAAATCTGTTCCTAATAAAGCTGCACATTCATCAAGTTACCTCCATTATATGCGACTCTTCAGGAACAAATGCTAAAATTTGGAAATCTGTATTATGCATGTATGTCATCCCATCACTTTTTTATTTAAATATATTTTTTAATTTGTTTAAAATACAGTAACTAAAGCTGCATTCCCTCTCTAATTCAAATATACAATAATTTAACATTGCCTAGTAGCTTCCAATAATTGATTACATAATTATCTAACATCTTACTACTTTAATATAAATGCATCCAATTGTTCCGTTCTTTCTTGCAAACCCTTAGTTAAAAAAATAATGAATCTATGATCACTGATATGTCAGTTTTGAAAATGTATTATGTCCCAGATTGTCAGTATGCATCTTCTTCAGTTATCTGTTTTCATTTCTGACCTTGAGAGTTTCAGCAAAACCGGTTTATTTATGCAAATCATTGATACGGGGTAGTGACAATTGGACGGCAAAAACATGTTCTGAACGGGCAGGCATATCTGATGCAACCATTCTGGGTGGGTCTGTTTACATCATGATACATACGAATATAGAACAATTATCTCAACTTATTCAACAGATATTGGAATCCTTGATGTCCCCCCCCTTTTTTTTCTTGATCCTGTTGTACATGGTTTTAAAAATAATTGTTAATATTCTTCATCAGATTAACCACAAATTCACATGATGCCACTAAC
This sequence comes from Sinohyriopsis cumingii, assembly GCA_028554795.2. Taxonomy (NCBI): domain Eukaryota; kingdom Metazoa; phylum Mollusca; class Bivalvia; order Unionida; family Unionidae; genus Sinohyriopsis; species Sinohyriopsis cumingii. The sequence goes on from CM068838.1 coordinate 85,204,004, forward strand.
AATGTGTGCTATTAATGTTGAGGGAATAAGCTTTAAAAGACAACCATATATACTCACACACAAGTCAGAGTCTGACTCAACTGGACTGACTTGGATGTGCCATCAAACAATGTGATAGCAGACCTGCGTCATTCAGTTTGTTATGAGCAGTTAGCAGAACAAACATTATAGGCCCTGATCTGCCAGTGCATTATGCAACAGTAGATCATGGTCTATGTTGCTTGAATTTGGACCTGCCTTTAAGTGAGTGTATATAGTAGATACATTAGACGGTAAATTTGTCTTGGTTTTAGCCGACATCTTCATTAACTGCTCCTATTCATGTTATATTATTCATGATTATGTCGAAGCAATTAATTCAGATTAAGTAGACACAATGTACTGAATTATGATAGCCAATATACAGACGTCACAATGGAAAAATCACAAAATTATGACATATTATAATCAATGCTGCATTAATTACCCAATACATATTACTATAATAACACTTCTGTACAGCTATGTACACAATATTTATCCAGAACTCTTTACATAACCCATAACAAATATACAATTAATGATTTCCACTGGCCACAAAATGTGACCTTCTGACAAATGGAGAGAGGAGAGAAAGAAAAATTTAGATAAGAAAATACACAGTGTGCAAATATACCAGTACATTTAAGAACATGAATTCAATTTAGAATACAGTAACAACTCATTTATAAGTCAAGTCCAAATGCAGACAACATAGACACTGATCTGCCAAAAAATAGTGTCAGTAGATTAGGGTCTATGTTGTTTGTTCCACTGATTACTCATAATAAATTGCATAAACCCATAATGTACTATGGCCATTCTGGGTCTGTGCATTTGGCAGTTGAATTGATTTATAAGCGAGTAATTATAGTAGGTTTTTAATGTCAATTATTCTGAGGAAAAAAATGTACATGTTCCATTACAAGTCTTTTATTTTACCAATGATCATCAAATTATTATACCCGGTAATTATGGACATATCAAATCATCACAATAGTAAATAACAAAATTAAAAAAAAACTATGACAACCTCTTCAACCTAAGTAACCTTGTAAAAATGAAATATCTATACACACAAAGTGTTGTGAAACTTAGGTCAACAAGTGTCATTTTTAACAACAAGACTGTAAACCAGTGGTTCCCAAAACTTTTTGGGCCATCGCCCCCTTGGTTATCCTCAGCACCCCCTACCTTACCCTGTGAATAGCATTATTAAGCATTAGCACCCACCTCAGTAATCCCACTTGTAATAACACGTCCAATGTATCCTATCAAACTACCAAAGTTTAAAGAAAAATTAAGTTATGAATCTAATGAAGAAGCGAGGCAAATAGTTCTGAAGAAAAAAAGGGATGACATTTATCATCAAAATTTCAAATGAATAAGAATTTGAATGAATGAAAGGAACGATGCTAAAGCAAATGTCAAGAAGATTGTAAACAAAATAACAAGGCAAGTTTTAAAAAAATAGGTAACAATATAAAACAAGAAATGTGTAAATACAACATTGATGCCCCTGCCAATGATTCATGTGAAGGATAAAGTGCAAAGAAAGGGATAAATACTCTGCAAACTTTGGGAGAAAATCTTGAAAACTTAATTCAACCTAGTGTTTTAAATGCAAAGCTTAACATCAATTTTGAATCCATAGTCATGAAGCTGAAATATATTTGTGATGTACAGGATGAGACAGGATAGACAGACATTGGTAAAATTTTAGATCCCCCCCCCCCACTTAGATATGACAGTTATGTAAGAAGTCAACATTTTCTGAACATAAATTACTGAGTGAGAAATTAATATACAGGGCCACAAAATATGTCAGACTGTGCTGGAGTTTTGGTGATGAATTCAATGCAAGCTCAATGCTTAATTTCATAATTGGTTTGGAATGTTATCAAATGATATTCAAGACATGGGTTTGCTTAAAACAAGAATTAGCTTGCAAAATCTCTACACATATCTACAATATTTAATGAACAGAATGCAATTTTTACATAAATCATCTCTGACTATATCTATATGAATACATAGGTGAACTGTAGCTTGTAATGGCAGACAAAACAATTAACTACCACATAAATGATAAATAGTTTAGTATGAGATATATGACTGCTAATACAAAAATCTATCTATTCACCTGTCTCTGAGTTATAAGCAGGTCCACAAGTTATCCAGTTCCATTATAGTACGGGAGTGGTGTGTGTTAATCTATCTATCGACATTACACATTTTATCAGAATTTATCAGTAAGTGCCAGCAATAGGACTGGAGACAAATTTAAAGAACAAGCAGCTTTTCCATGAGCTTGTCAAAACTACCCTGTTGGATTTTACTTTTGTTTTAGAGCAAAACATGTACATTAAACAATAACCAATTATGACAAATAAAATCAAAGTATTAAGAGTACTGGTGGCTTAAAAGGCTGAAGTGGTACTAATTTACATAAGATCAGATGGAAGAATACAGCTTCACATGCACTGCTATTCATTTTCCCTTTTACTATTAAGCACATTTTGCTCTAAATAATCCTTACAGTTCCTAAATTTTCTTCTACTAAGTGTCACAAGAGAATTTATATTGAAACTGGAAGAATTATTTAAGGACATGGTGGTGAATTGTTGTGATTTCCTTTTAAAAACGCTGTCTACTATCACCAAATGTACTACCAACCGTGCCAATGGAAGAAATCCAAGGGAGATTACTATTAAGGTTTAATTATTTAACAAAATTTGAGTTGCCTCTCTTGATATGCTATTACTCACTTTTTGAAGCCCGTCTACTTTGTTACTATTCTAAGTAATACAAACTGGCAAAGCAGACTAGATAAACTAGGAGTAACTAAAAAGTACAAGTAATGACATTGAGGACAAACTAAAAGAATGAGCAACTTTTCCATGAATTACTTGTTGGCTCTTCTTTTCATTTCAGAGGAAAACCAATGTACATTAAGAAATGCCAAATTCTGACCAGAACCAAGATTGCGATAAATATGAGAAAAATATTTGTTGGGCTATCTAGTGGATGTCATGATCATTGCTTCTGTCAATATACACATCATGCAATGGACACATATTGCAAAAAAATGGGTCAAAAGCACAATTAAATGAAATCAAGATCACAGAAATCTTTAGATATTACAAATGATTTTAAAGAATCTCAGTAAAATTGAATGTAATTATTCTGCTACTTGCACTAGTCATCATTAATGGTAACACAGTCTGTAGTTGTCTGATATTGGCATGATCAAACAAAGCAAGCCATGAAACACCATCATCATTTGGACCATCTCCATGCTAAATGCAGCCCAAAATGTGGTTGGTCAAATCAAGTTGAGGAAAAGTCTTTTCAGAAGGCTTACTGGTTTGATTACAATCACGTTAACTCATACAAAAAGACTGTGCATTATTCCAATATTAATTATTAATAATTTGTGTCATACTTGTACAATTTAAATGTGCCAATTTTTTTTTTTCCATTTAAAGAAACTCAGTTTTGTAGGCTGTCCCTAATAAATAATTCAATCAAACACGTTATTTATTATATCATGCTGAAGAAATTGCGGCTATTTGCCTTTCGCAAGGATGTACTAAGGCAGCTGACTCTAGCCAGCCTATGTGGATAAGGAATTCATGACCCTTGGAACATGAGTCTTATGCTCTGCCAACCAAGCTACCACAGCGATTTATTAAGCAACTGTTCATGTACAATGATGATATACATGGCTTGCTGAGTTCTCACTTTCTTTACAAAACTCGGGGAAAGCAATCTTCCCTTGTACTCTGAGAAATATTTCAAACTCAACAAACTGTGTATCATATTAGAGACATTTATAAGAATCCTAAGTACCCACTCAACTCTAAAAACGAATTTTACTTTGCTTGGAAAACTTGATGAAAGGTTTTAACTCAAGTGAATATAATCAATGGGGTTTGTGACAGTAAAACCAACAGTTCAGCTATTTCTCTACCAAAAAACAAATCAGCAGTATGAAAGACCTAGAGATAAAACAAAAGTTACTCCATCTTCATCCCTTATGCAGAATGGTTAAGACTTGAAAATAGCTTTCCCATAAAATTTCCTGGTATATTCACCTCATCTTCAAAATGTACATTTCATGTAGTATCACAGCAGGCTGGATTAGACTGGTCCCTGAGTCCCAGCTTATTTAGGCACCTTTAGGATTTCTGAAATAGAGATAAAGTACAAGTCTACATACTTTGAGGGGAGAAAAAAAATCAACCTCTTAAAAGTTAGCTTTTTTGCAGCTCTTTAAAATTCAAAATAAATGATCTTTTTATCAACTTTATGTGTGAACTGTGCCACAGTTCACTAGATGTATATTTTTTCTTGTAATAAAACAGACTATGATATCTATTATGTTCCTTATATAATAGTTTCAACAAATACAGTAGCCCACTGTAAAAAAAAATTTAAAATAAAAAACTGACAATGAATGTGGATATGTGAGAAAGCTTGCCAGTAGCTTCTCGTGGGTCGGTGGTTCTTCCCGCAGTTTTCCTGGGTTCTTCCTCCACCATTAATACTGGCCGCCATGTATAGCCTATCTTGCGCTGAAAAATGGCGTTAAACCCTATAACAATAACAACAACAACTGACAATGAATAATACTGAATAGTCATTGCTCATGGTATTCTTCAGATACAGTCACAAAGTGAGTGTTATAAAAATGTATCCAAAATTGTTTGCGCTATCATGCACCAAGTCATTGCTGACAAAAACAAACAAGTCATTACTGTGGATGTTGAAATCAATGTCTGTCCAAGTGCTGACTGACAACTTGTATATATCACAAGATATCTTTGAATATATCACTTCACAGGTTCAGTGACGCATAAAAATGTGACCAGTGAGGTCTGACTTAACCCAAAATTAAGTAGGTCTGGTTTTCAAACTTGTTCACAAAAGCATGGTTATGTTAACAGGCAGATATCACTTTCCTTCAGAACCCATTACATATTACAAGATGTGTTTTAGTGACCCCCACCCAACCATATCAATGGCATCATTAATTTAAGAGAATCAGTCACATCAAAAGTTCCTTTTGTGGACAGTCATCATGGTTGTCATGTTGGAGGTCAGATAAGCACCATTTTTATTCAGGACCACCCACTGTAACATGGGGTTAGTGATAACACTGAATCAATAAATCTGCTGTTCACATGAAGAACCTATAAAAAGATTTCTAAAATGGCTGCCATGGCAGCCATTTTGGTTGCTATATTAATACCATTTTATTATGGGCCAAACTATATGCTACAATAAGGATTTTAAGGACAATGTCATCATTTTGTGAGGTTAGATTGCAACCATTTTCATTCTGGACCAATTAGATATCACAGGAATTGTTTCCATAAAATTCCTGTGTTGATTCAAATGTTATTTTTTCTCAAGTGGATCTTGCCGATGCCATTGGACACACCACAGGAGCCAACCCAGACTGATCACAACCATGGTTTCTCTACAGTCTGGCAAACTTTTCCTCACAACAGTTCGATCAGATAAGAACCATTTTCATTTACAGTATGTTTAGAAAACATGATGTCAATGTGATCAATTTAGGATAAGTAACGCTATATCGTCTGTACAACCCCAGTAAGTTGATTTACAAGGAGTTCATAACGTCTTCCAAAAGTTTTGAGAGTATTTTTTCTCATGGATATTAAATGTTTCTTTTTTCTCAACAATACTGAATTTTTTTCTACATGATACTTCTTTATCACAGTATAGGTAGGTGCAAAAATTACAAGAACTCGACCAGCTACTGTACTACTACATCAACAGGTATGCTACATCATCTGGTAAGTACCAAAGTCATGCATGACTTCATCCATCCAAATTTTATCCAGTTTATTTATTCATCATATCAAGAAAATAAATAAATACCCAAAATTCTCAGTGCAAAAAGTGAACTATTTTATTCACATTTAATGCTTTGTATTCCATCAGATAAATTCAAGGACTTTTGGGGAAAAATTCAAAAAAATTTCAACAAATTCAAGCACTTTACAAACTTTGTTTTCAAGGCAGTCCTTCCGATTCATGGCTCTTCCAAGGCTGTACAAACCCCTGTCCACCAGAGCATTGTATGAAACTCTATGCCAAGGCTCATGGCTTGCCAAGTAGTTAATAAAGAGTAGCAATAAAAAACAACTGCTAATCGATGATAAACAGACTGATGACAATTATCTCAATTAGTTTTAAAGATTGCTTACTCAACATTTAATATTTCTTGATGTGAGCATACTGTGGACAACATCAAATTCAAATGCTTCCAGGAATTTTCAAGAACAATTGTATGGGTCTACAATTGTGTGAGTTAATTTTTACTTAAAGAGCATTGATTATTCACTGAATGGCTACAGGGGTGCTGACAGATCAACATGCTGCCATTAAATTTTGTGAATGATTTGTGTTTGTCAACAATTTCTGTTCCAAATTACTGAAAATTGTAGGATTTTTCGTAGCCATGCTAACTCTTACTTTCATTTTAAAAATGTTCCAATTGTGAAATATACTGTAATAACAAAAACACAAAATATTTTGGTATGGCAGACCTACTCTTCCTGAGATGCATCCACTTCATGATTTTGTAAGTGTAGGTGAAATAGTTTAGGTGAGAGTGAGGGGGGTAATGAAAAATGGTATTGGTAATATGAAAAAAGAAACAAGAAACAAATAAACAAATACATCAATGAACTTGGAAAAAGCTGTATCCACTCCCAAATTCATTGACAAGGAGATTTTTAAAAAAGCTGAAGAAAAAACCCATAAAAAAACTGCAAGTTCTGATTATATTTCAACAAACTGTCAAGGCATGCTAATACATTGTGCCTGTACAAAAAGCTGGCATGACTTAAGCCGCTGTGATAAGTCACTATATAAATATCCTTCAGTGCACTCTGTAATAGGCCCTGAATAATCCATAGAAACTGATCAATGTGGAGTCAAATGCAATGGTAAAGGATATAAAGAATAATGAATAAAAAAACATTTCACATGAACAAGTTGATTGTGAGTGAATGAAGGGTGCAAAACAAAACTGACCCCTTATCTGTATGTGGCATCTGACACCATTGACTAAGAGAGATAATGACAGACTACTGACCAATTAAACTGCCAGCCAAGTCTTAATTACTAATCAGGGCACCCAGACCAGACAGAATAAACTATATAATGTATATGCAGTCATCTTAACTCCATAAATCTTTTACATTTTCCATACATTTTCATAAAATGTTCACAATTTACTATTTAGGCTTGTTCCAATTACTATAAGATTAAAGAGAAAGAAAATGCTAACGAAAGAAAAACAAGGGTTTAGAATCGACAGCATATTTCCATTTTTCCAAGGGGTCAATTTCATTCTAAAAAAATAGAAACAAAATGAATAAACTGTGTTTTCAAAGAAAGACTGAAAGTCTTGGACTAAATTTATAGCTACTTGTTGTGTGTAGCACTAAGACTGGTCTATCAAAATAAAACGTCCCTTGACATATAAAGAGTGCCTGATCGAAAGGAATTTCACGATTTTTCAAAAAGTGGGGTTCAAAATGGATGATTCCAGAACCAAATTAACAATTTCTACTCAATATCACACAATTTATTTCTCTTTTTAAAGTTTATTACAACTTTATAAACAATTTTTAAATTTATATTAAGAATATTTTTAAAAAATCATGAAATTTGGATGAAAGGTAGACAAGTTGTTACAATATGAATTTGTTGTATAGTGAAAACAGCTGCGGTGTCTGAACCACACTGTCAGAAAGACAAACTTTGTCACCAGGTGTGACTATACAACAATTCAAAAATAAGTTGGCTTGCTATTTGCGAGTGATCCACTGGAAATCTGAATATAAATATTCCACTTACAGCTACTAGTAGATAAAAGAACCTGAAAATTCGTCAATTAAATCCCCATTCTAGTCATTCTGCATACATTTATTTGAAATAATGACTTGCATCTTGAAATCCAAATTATAATTGGGCTCAATAACTGCACTTTTCATGAATATTAAAATCTTGTCGTCCAAACAATCCATAGTAAAATGAAAGCTGATCCTTTGTTACAGTATTTGACAGTGTTTGTAATATTACAAGATCAAGGGTCCAGTCTAATAAAGTTGTTAAAATGTAGCTGGTGAACTTACCATTAGACCAAGATATATTTGCCAAATTTATTTAGAAATGGGCTTATCATCAGATTAATAAGGCATCATAAAATGTATTTCTATATATACATGCACAATGAAAGGGATAAGTGTTGTGTTTGTGTGTGTATATATATATATATATATATATATATATATATATATATATATATATATATATACATATACATACACACACACACATACCATCTATATTTGCTCATTAAGTCGAGTCAAACTGCAAATAATGAAGATCCTGATCTGCCATAGCATAACTCACCTTAGATCATGGTCCATGTTGTTATGCATTAAGTGATTTCAGATCTGTGTCTGTGCAGTTGGACTCAACTTATAATCAAGTATATACGGTATATAATCATATTCACAATATCCATGCAGTGTTCACATTTTTCTTTTCCTTTTGGATCAGATCCGTTACACTCTATATGTTCCGCATGTTTGGGGTTTATCTTAAGAATCATGCATATCACCCAACTATAACTCCAAAACCAATGAAGATTTGCTTTACTTCAACCTTCTCTGGTCAACAATAGATATTCTGTTTATATTTATTAACTGCATTGGTACTGTGAATAACCAAAAAAATATGAAGAAAATTAGTATAAGACTGAAGCTACAGTGATAAGAAATAAAGGAAGTGAATACCATAAAATGGGGTTTTTACTACTGTATATGTAAATTTATCGAGTTTCTATGAAAAACAGATGATTCCAATTTGTACACATGTTCATATCAATGAAATATGGGACAAAGTAAACATGTACAAAATTACATGGATATGTGCATGTGTTGATGTGTCACACAAAGACTTGATGTATAAATACTGCTAACAATTTCCACAGAATGCAATGTTTCATCTGCTCAACTCTGGATAATCAAGAAATTGCAAAATCACTACAGCAAGAAAAGTAGGTCAATGTGATATACACATGTCACTGGTGAGTTGCACAACAGCAATGTCAGAAAAAAAAAGCTAAATGAAAATATACAATCAATGGAGCATAAAAAATGAGTAACTGTGACAATCTTTTTTGTATGTTTCAGAAGAACCTATCAATTTTCGTGAATGTACATATCAAAGAAAACTAAGCTAAATCCAAAAATTAAAAGTTAACACTACACAATGACACTGAAATAGGTAACAAAAGATCCATTATTCTTGCGCATGCTTTGCTAGCAAGACAAAAACGAGCAGCACATAAAAATTCCCATTATATAGTATTATTGTTATTAGTCTCTAAACAAAATATCTACTTTCATGTGAAACAGAACTCTGGAGACTCTGAAGAACTGCAATTTATGTTAAGAATTTTTTTTATATAGATGTCTTCAATTAATTCATAAAAAAATATGGTTCCTAAATATTAAATATTAAACATATGATCAAGAAATACAGTTCGCAGCAATACAAAGTAAAAAATTTGGTAAAGAATTGTGTTGAATGAAATTCTTTCGTACAAAATTTTCTAAATACCGTCTCCAGAGCTCCACTCATTCACAATAAAAAGATAGGGTTTACTATGGTATAATCAGTCTGTGCAAGAACGTCAGTTTTATTACCTAAATATCTATTTCCAATTGCAAATAACACAGACACTGCACTGTCAGCTCATACCCAGATTTGCCATTGCATAATATGTTGGCAGATTAGTGTCTATATAGTGTGTTAGGAATAAAAAAAAACAACAAATAACAGAGATGCACATCTATCATTGCATAATATGAGTTGGACTTGATTTATATGCAAGTATGTATTGTATTTATATTAAAATTTTTGAGTGTAAAAGGTGAAAATGCAGTTGAACTAAATGTTCTAGGCATTATAGCTTCACATGGTCTCACAAAAATATTCACTGGAAGCAAAATCTGTGACTAACATTAATGAAACAGGAAGAGAACCATCTGTAACTATAAAGCCCTCTCCCTTTCTTAATGTGGACATGAAGCTGGTACAACTAGTAAGGTGGGGATCAAACTGGTATAATTAGTAAGGTGGGTATGAAACAGGTATAACTAGAAAGGTAGGTATGAAACTGGTATAATTAGTAAGGTGGGTATGAAACTGGTATAACTAGTAAGGTTGGTATGAATCTGGTTAAGGTGGGTGTGAAAGTGATAAAACTAGTAAAGTGGGTATGAAACTGGTATAATTAGAAAGGTAGGTATGAAACTGGTTTAACTAGTAAGGTAGGTATGAAACTGGTATAATTAGTAAGGTGGGTATGAAACTGGTATAACTAGTAAGGTGGGTATGAAACAAGCACAACTAGAAATGCGGGTGTGAAATTGATATAATTATTAAGGTGGGTATGAATCTTGCATAACTAGTAAGGTTGGTATGAATCTGGTAAGGTCGGTGTGAAACTGATAAAACTAGTAAAGTGGTTATGAAACTGGTATAATTAGTAAGGTGGGTATGAACTGGTATAACTAGTAAGGTGGGTATGAAACTTGATACAATCAGTAAGTTGGGTATGAATCTGGTATAATTATTAAGTTGGGTTTGAAACTGATATACTGTTAACTAGTAAGGTGGATATGGAACTGGAATAACTAGTAAGGCAGACACATTGAAAGTCTTTAACTCTTTATGTTACAAATAATAAAATTTCAAAGATTAGATTAAAGTGATGAGATCATTACTTCAAAAATTGCACTGACTTGAGCACAGCTGATTTTTCAGTACCATAATACACCCATTAGTTAAATCTACAATATTTCACATTCAACCAGTAAAACAGCACATCCAAAAAACCTTCAAAGAGCATCATCTTTTCCATCTTCATCTGCCTCTACGTTTTTATCATATTTATCATCATTATAATCATCATTGTTGTCATCTGCAATAAATATAATTGAGTAAATAGAGAGATACTGAAAGTCTGTTAGCAAATGGCATCAGCATAAAGAAACATGAATGGGATAAAAGTATAGGCCATTTTATGAGATGCTGCAAAGCATGAGAATCATAAACGATAACATATGGCACCATTTTCTACAAATTTCAAAATGGGCATTTAACAATATGCTGAACTGAATGTCATGTTTTCAAAAACTTTCAAAGCATTTGTTTTAAAATCAGTTTTTGAAACTATCAGTATTTTCGACCCCATAAAACCAGATTTACCTGGTGGGAGTGACAGCCTGGGAACAAGCTTAGAGTATGCAGCATACACTTGCAAAAATCATTGATTCATGGGTAACTGGGTCAAGTGAACCAAGATATAGGTCTGTACAGATCAAATATTGTAAATAGACAGACCTAATAAAACTATTTTAAAATGCAAACTGCTCAACTGTTTTCCTTCAGATCTGCAATGCAACTGCCATTGAAACGACATAAGCCACTGACAATCTAACAGTATTCCCAATGTGATGGCAATGGTATGGTCTGTATAAGACAATATTTACTGCTTATGACCTTCATTTTATCCTTGAAGAAGGCAATTGCAGCCTCATGTGGAAAGCAGGCATTACTCTGTTCAAGTGATGTCTGATCCCTTCATATACATCACTACCAGTATACCTGCTGAAGGTGACAAATTGCAACACAGAATGTGTCTGGTCATTACCATGAATAGCGAAATTCTGAAAAAAACAATTTATCCTTCCTACCATACTGGTCAAACAGGACCTCACAAGCTTTTGGGCAAAATATCTTAAATCTAAATTATCAAGATTAACTTTTGCTGAGAAAAATCCAGTTGTGGAGTTGTTTACAATTTCTGAGACCTAGTCACTCTTTGCCAAATATGGATATGACATCCATAAATAGAATATCCTAATTTTCCACTCACTGCTTGAAAAGATGCACTATTATGTAGCAAGTGTTGTTACTTTATACTTAAACAACTTTTGAATTAAATTAGTAACAAGAGTACCATGAATGGCACATTATACACCCATATGTTTAACAATCGCTCAGGCTGATAGCTGAAATTTCTGTGTAGAAATCATTGTTCTTCTTTCAGTCACAATTTGTCTTCATTCAGGACCAGTGACTTTGACTGCTGACCTTTTGACCCCAAAATCACAAGGCTTCTTTAATACCCTATATGAAAACCATCCACAAACTGCTTTGGATTTGTTATGTAGCACTAATGATATTGTGCAGAAAACATTTTTTATTCTTCTTTATGTCACAGTGACAATGACCCTTTGCCATTTTGACTCCAAAATTCAACAGGTTTCATTACCAACTCAAGTGCAAGCCATCCACAAAGTTTGGCACAGATGAGCGAGAACATTGTCTGGAAACCAATATTCTTCATTAAGAGTGACCTTGACCTTTGACCCCGAAATAGATATGGCTCCTCTTTCTGAACCCAAATGCAAGCTATCCATAAAGTTGGGCAACTGTAGATGGTGGATACCTTGAGATAATGGTAAAGGACAGATAAACAGATTACATCATAATGCAACATGCTCAGCCTCATTGCCAGCATACCAAAAACCTAAGAAACACTTCTGAATATTAGGCATGTAGGCTCAATAGTGGTCATTTTTAGTTAAGATCAAAATTTTGCCACAACACATCTGATGAAATGACCTATATAAAAACAATGAAAAAATGTCTACAAGGGCACCTCTGATTCTATATCAAGGACAGCTGCCTGTAAAGGACATTTCTGAATTCCCAGTATCAATAAATTCTTATGTAAAGGCCTGGTAGAGAGAAAACATTTCTGAAGTAAACACAGATCAATAACTTTTGTCCACAATGTAAATTCTGAGTTTTGCATAAAGAACACTTTTCTTTGTCAAAAGAAGAAAACCACATACATTCTTATAAAACAAGATGAATAACTTAATCAAGATTTTTAAATGGCCACTATGATGGTCATACTGAAGTACCATTTTTGTTTAGAACACAGATTTTCAAAATGACTGCCAAGGCAGCCATTTTGGATATTAGACGATCATCACTCGATTACAGTACAACAATGTACCACATGAAGTGTCTGAGTGAAAATCCCATGTAATTATGACCATCAATTCATCACTAGTAGTGATAAAGATTTTCATAATTACCACTGTGATGCCATAGAAGGAGGTCATATTTATGCCATTTTCATTTAGGTCAAGATACTTAAATTATAATAGAAAGTATTTTAGTGAAAACCCCATTTCAAGATTTTTCACAATGGTTGCCTTTGTGGCACAGTTAAACATCATGCCATAACAAATCTTTTAGTGAAATCTTATGGTGGATGTCTGATTAGCACCATTTTCATTTAGAACCATCTATACTGACAGGGAACTCATTGAATGAAAATCCCACAACAAAATGAACAATTGTCATGAGAAGTAGTGGCAAGATTTTCAAGGCTACAAAGACGATTAGCACCATTTTCATTTAGAACCATTTTCATTTAGAACCATTTTCTTTTACAGACTGATCATTCAAGTTTCTTGGGAGGGGATTGGGAATCTTTGTTATTAATTTTAAAAAATTCTGAGCCCCAAAATAGCTTGAAAAAAATTATTGCTCTGATCTTCAAAAAAATGAACTTATTATATGAGTTGTATGTATGTGTGTGTGTGTGTGTGTGTGTGTGTGTGCGTGCGTGTGTATGATTTGGATTTTTAACGTAACTTTAGCAATTTTTCTGTCATGTCGCTACGATGTCTGCAGTGTGGCAGTTTAGTGATGTCTAGCACTGGGGCATCATGCCACAGACATGTAGCATGATGTCCCACCCAGTCACATTATCCTGACACCAGGCTGACCAGTCCTAACACTAACATCTTAATGCTGAGTGCCCGGTGAGGCAACTGTTAGTACCCTTGTTATAAGTCTTTGGTATGACTCAGGCGGGGTTCGAACCTCCCATCTTACAAACCTTCATTATTTGATGCATAAAGACTGCATCTGCAGAAATGTGTAAACAAATCTATCAGCTATAAAAAAATTAGTTTTCACTGATGGTTTAAGTTTCCACATATTAATGCCAGAGAAAATAATTTAAACACAAAAGGTTAATCCAACACACTAGACTATAAAAGATAGGTCAATGACCTAATTATAACTGAACGGTATAACAGTATACCTGACACATTTATATACCAACTTATGTAACTCTAAAAGCAATATGTCTGAGAAACAAGGCACATGAATACCATGATTAACACAATGGTTAACCTGAATCAATGCACCCTGAACGATACATCACTGTAACCCAATTTTAATTAAAAGGTTTAGTAATACACATGACACATCTAAACACCACTTTAAGTGACCCTGCTAGAAACAATATCTGAGAAAATGACCAAAATGGAAACTCTAACTTTAATATTCATGCCAGACAGATACAACAGACTATGGATAGACGTCATTAAGTCATAGGATGGAATTGCTTTCCAATTCAGCCAAAGAACAATGAGGGATTTAGTTTGGATTACTTCTTTATGTCGCAACAATACAAGTAGGTTATTTAGTGCTGAGGCAATTGGAGTAAAGTGCCTTGCCCAAGGACACAACACTGTAGCTAACCCAGTCTGGTCCAATGGCAGGATTAAAACCAGCAATCTTTTGCTCATGTGCATAGCAGATTAACCATTGAGCCACCACAGCTCCCAGTGGTGAGGGAAAGGATACCTCAATAATCCTCATGAAAATAGAAGTCTAAAACAAAGGTATTTAAAAAAGAAACAGCTGATAGTATGTAAGAATCTTAGGATGAAAAAGCATTTTAATTTGAGATTTACAGACAGTGGTCATATTTTGTAATATTACTTTCAAGCTGAATTTAAACATGAAACAAGACCAAAACATACATCACTCACTTTTCCTCGCAAAGAAAAAAACATACATAAAATAAAACTTAAAAAATAAAAGTACTGAAAAAATCTATTCAGGTTCAAGATAACTTAAAATTCACTTTTTGCATAATGATAAATTCCAGCACAGCAAGTTATGTCACAGTGACTACTTTTACTGTGGCACAGTAGTGCATTAACTGATGCATCAATACATTATATCCATTTAGTCAAGACTAAGTTGCATGAAAAATCACATAAACTACGTCACAAACGCATTGGACATTTTTAAAGATTCAGCCTACAAGTGCTATTTGATGATCTAACATCGCCCTGATGGCTAATTAAGTGGTTACTTCAACATTACTTTACTTTTTTCAATAGTTATTTTACAAACATAGTACAGTATGATTTTGGAATTAATGAGCACCTAACACTAAAAAATGTCACATAAGTGTAGTGGCTCAATGGTCAAGGCATTAGATTTGTGTCCTGAGGGATACAGATTCAACTCCCACCATCAAGATCAGCCCGTGCAATTCACTTTACCACTCTTGCCTTGGTATTATACATGTGTTGCTGAGCTGGAAAAAACCCCAAATCATACCAAACTTTAAATGTTAAATTATGAACACTTCCCCATTGTGGCACAATTTTTTCCATGAGAGCCAAAAGGAAAATAGCAACAACAACAATAATAAAACCAGTCTGATCCTAAACATACCGACATGACTTTGTTTTCACCCTTACCTTCTACTGGGCCTTTATGGTTTCGGGCTTCTGCATCATCATCATCTTGTCCGAAATTCTGAAGACAAAACATAAACAAATTTTTTTTTGAGCAACTGCAATGCTTTGTCATTGCAAATCCCAGGGCTTTTATGTTGATATTTATACTTCCCCCATGAACCCGACCCCCGTACTCACTCACACCCCCACCACAACCCAGACAGTTATCAAGTGGTCATAATATAAAACCCATCATATATATATATATATATATATATATATATATATATATATATATATATATATATATATATATATATATATACACACACACACACATATATCTGTGTGTGTGTGTCTAATAATAATGGGGTTTATGGCATGGCATCTCTATTCTTGCTACATCATGACATTTGAAGTAAAGATCTAAAAATGTCAGGTTAATGAAACCCCTCCCAAAACTGTAGCAAGATTAATCCTTCCAAAATAAATGTAAACATGAAGTACAAGATAAAGATAAAAGATGAAGATCTTACAATTCTTTACAAGGTAAATAAAATGAAAGCTGAACCCATGGACGACACCCCTCTCACTGATGGTAATAATGCTGATAACTAAAAATTCTGTGAATTACCATGAAACAGTTTAGGAAGAGATCTGGTAAGAGGCAGATGGATGGAGGGTATCACAATATCCCCAATGCTTTTTACACAAAAGTCATCTGAAAATGACACTCCCCCTCCCTTTCATCCCCCCAAAGGTCCCATGTTACATTCTGATGTAAAAGTTCTCTTTGAATATACCCTAGACTCTCTCTGAATGTGTTCTAGAGTCTTTCTGAAAGTAACCTAGGGTCCAGCAGCAAGCCAAGTTTTGTACTACTTATGACAGTTATTTTTGTTGTTGTTTTGGGGTTTAACACCAGTTTTCAGAGCAAGATAGTCTATATATGGTGGCCAGTATAACTGGTGGAAGAAGAACCCAGGAAAACTCTGGTAATAACCACCGAATCTTGGGAAGGTCTTGGCAGCTTTCTCACATGCCAACATTGACTCGTCCCGAGATCTGAACCCACACTGACAGAGGTAAGATGGCAGTGATCAGTAAAGACAAGACCACTCAGCCACCTGGGGTCCCTACTTGTAACAGTAATCAATGGACCAATACTCTGATTTTGTATACTAAATACACTAATTATACTGGATTGTCCAATACCATTGTTTTATGTACTGATCATCCTACAAGGTCCAGTACTTTTATTTTATATACTGATCATCCTACAAGGCCCAGTAATCTCATTTTATATACTAATCATACTACATGGTCCAGTACTCTTATTTTATAAACTAATCATACTACATGGTCCAGTACTTTTATTTTATAAACTGATACTACATGGTCCAGTACTCTCATTTTATATACTGATCATACTACATAGTCCAGTACTCTTATTTTATATACTGATCATACTACATAGTCCAGTACTCTCATTTTATATACTGATCATTCTATAAGGTGCAGTACTCTCATTTTATATACTGATCATCCTACAAGGCCCAGTACTCTCATTTTATATACTAATCATACATGGTCCAATACTCTTATTTTATAAACTGATCAAACTACATAGTCCATTACTCTCATTTTATATACTAATCATACTACATAGTCCAGTACTCTTATTTTATATAATAATCATACTATATAGTCCAGTACTCTCATTTTATATACTGATCATACTACATGATTCAGTACTCTCACTTTATATACCAATCATACAACATGGTCCAGTACTCTAATTTCATATACGAATCATACTACATGCTCCAGTACTCTTATTTTATATACCAATCATACAACATGGTCCAGTATTATCATGTTACATAGACATAATACTACATGGTCCTGTACTCTTATTTTATATACCAATCATACTACATGGTCCTGTACTCTTATTTTATATACCAATCATACTACATGGTCCAGTATTATCATTTTACACAGACATCATACTACATGGTCCTGTACTGTCATTTTGAATACTAATCAGGACTTTTAAGTTTTTGACATAATGTAATTTTTAGTATCTGATTTTATTATTATTAGGAATTTAATACAACTTGTCAAGGGTGTCCAAATAAAGACATAGTAGAATATAATTCAATTACTTGCAAATGCATGACTGTATTAATAATGCAGGTAGGAAGAGAGGTAATGTGGGTCCTATTTCAAAGGCTTTGTTCATTGCTGTCTGAGAAAAATGAAGTCTAAAAAATCCCATTGTGCACTTGCTTCAACTAGCAACAGACAAGAGTGATGGGTGAGTTTAATTTTGCCGGCACAGACTTCTCCCACAGTGAAAATGCCATGGTAAAAAGACAATGAGGAAATGCCAAGCAAAAAGGCACAGTGGAAATGCCATGCTAGAAATACATAATGGAAATGCCATTCTAAAAAGACAGTGAAAATTGAAAAGCATTTAAATGATTACATCCTAACATGAAAATTATTACCTTCTTAGCTGGATTTCATGTTAAGGTTTTAATATGCTGTGCTTATTTGAATCAGTTATGTGTCTATACGACACTGTTGTACTATCAAGATGCCATATCCACACAATATTATAGGACCGCAAATAGCACACACAACTTGAAATAGATAACTGTACTAAATCTTCATTTTGTTTGCATTTCATTTGCATTCCATTCACATTTGCATTTCATCTATCTTCTTATCATTTTTCGTGTATGATATCAGAAATACCTTCAGATTTACCACTTTCATCCATCACCTCCTTTCATACTTCTCTTCATATGAAAGGAAATGAAAATGCATTTACCTAAGTCAGGTAGGTTTTCTTGAGCTTTTAAAGGGAGAGAATTTATTACAAACTGATTTAATGAAATAGCTAATGCACAGTGCCAAATTTACAATATAGAGTGTTTGTCAGCAAATTTTATTTCTTACTTCATTTCACAACCAATTGTGATGATCTCATGGTATCAGTGGAGATTCAGCCAATGTGGGGATGTGAGAAAGCTTGCTAGTAGCTTCTCATGGGTCGGTGGTTCTTTCTGGGGTTTTCCCACTTTTTTCCTCCACCATTAATACTGGCTGCCATGTATATCCTATCGTGTGCTGAAAAATGGCATTAACAGCTACAACAACAACAACATATCAGTGAAGTTTTCTTTTAAAGCTGCTTCAATAAGAACAATGTCACAGTTTGAAAGGGTTAAATAATCAGACCTTGAATTATCACGAGAAAGGACTTTTTTTTTTACACTTAAATTGAGTGGCCACTTGAAAAAAAGTATAGCACTCAGCATTTGTGCTCTCAATTTTTCAAAATATATTCATAATTTCATTTGTGTTAATTCATTAATGAGATTTCATTTGCATTAATTCTGAATATCATCTGCTTCCTTCTGCATTCCATTCGCATTAAAAAAATTATCCATTTCAGGTATGTATTACGGAGGTGTAATTTATATGATTTAAGCGTTTACCTATGAACCTGTTATTAAATTCTAAGAGTCAGGCAACAGTAACTAAATTTGTAATAAAAATTCACAGGGAAGAATGACATTTTCAATCAAAGTGAAATGAAATTTGAAAGAAAAAAGATGTAGGAATAACACAGCCATGTTTTACCTAGATATTATGAGCCTGGCTTTCATATCTGGGACAATCTGCAGTTTGTTAGATACACAATGAACCGGCAAAAAAAATTGTAAAAGAAATTAAATGTGTGACTGTATTGGGCTAAAATGCTGAATCTCCTTCCCACTCTGTTACCTAAGTTAATGAAGCCAACATTCCTACACATACCCCTACTTTTCTGCATCTTCATCTACCTCAATCATGCAGTCGTATGTATGTATGTATCAATGTATGCATGTATCAATGCATGAATGTATGTATGTATGTATGAATGTATGTATGTATGTATGTATCAATGTATGCATGTATGTATCAATGCATGAATGTATGTATGTATGTATGTATGTATGTATGTATGAAGAATGTACACACATACGTATGTATGTATGCATGTATGATCTCTGTGTGTGTGTGTGATCAGGATTTTTAACATAGCTTTAACAAATTTTCAGTCATATTGCTACGATGTCTGCAGTGTGGCAGCTTACAGTGATATCTACACTGAGGCATCATGCCTCAGACATGTAGCACAATGTCCCACCCAGTCACATTATCCTGACACCAGGCCAACCAGTCCTAACACTAACCTCTTAATGCTGAGCGCCAAGCGAGGCAGTTGTTAGTACCATTTTTCTAAGTCTTTGGTATGACTCAGCCGGGGATCGAACCCACAACCTCTCACATCCGAGGCGGACGCTCTAACCACAACACCACCAGAGTGGTTCATGTATGATCTTGGTACAATGACAAAAATCTATTTGTACTGTACCAACACTGCCAACAAATGTTACAGGGAAGGAATAAGAGGTCAGATCTGGGGATGAAATCAGTAGCTTCCTACACTATCAACAGGCTGAATCTGGGAGCTTTCAAACAATATCAAGTTTTCTATCACCAGAGATATCTGAACTGACAATCTGAGAGCTTCAATTGACAACAACATAGTTCAGGCAATAGTCAATCATTTTTACTTATATGAATGATGTGAATGAATGAACTCACCATGACTCCTTGATCTCTGTGACCTGGAAGCTGATTGGGTTGTTGGGCTACCTTCCCAAGCTTTGGTGGTGCCACCTGTAGGTCAACTTGCTTTGGTGCATTTGGATCTTGTTTATCTGCAGCTCCATCTACACGGGCTGGACGAAAATTATGCTCCTCTCCACCATTGTTATCTACTACTTCATCCAAATTAGGTTTGAGAATCTGTTTGTTTTCATGCTCTGGAGGAACAATATTACCAACTCCTACATGTTCTTGCTGTCAAATGGAATGAAATACACAATTTAGACAACAATGTACAAAAGGTATAGTAGTTAAAACTAAATAGGAACCCATGAGAACCAGTTACCAAACGAAATGTTACCAACAGAACCAGTAACCAAACATTTTGTATAAACCATTGATAGTGCCATAATTGATGCAACATGACAAAAACTGCTGTGTTTAGGGGTTGTCTGGGGTGCACACAGATACTTTAAAGTATAAGCATACATATGGGACCAAAATACCACCTGCCATCTGAATGGGGATGTCATGGGTGGCTAAGTGGTTTAAGGCATTGACATTTACAGCTCACTCACACATCTCACCTCTGTCTATGCAAGTTTGAGTCTCAGTTCAACCAACGAGGGAATGTGAGAAAGCTTGCCAGTGGCCTCAAATTGGTCAATGGTTCTTCCTGGGTTCTTCATGTACCAAATACTCTGAGCACCATGTAAAGCCAACAAGGTGCTAAAAATGGTATTTTTTTAAAAAAAATTGGCCATCTACTACACATAGTGTTATATATGAAATCTACTACTTTTGAAAATGAAGAGAATTTTTAATAAAATTTTTTAAAGGAAACAAATGGGAAGTATTGCATATTCTATCCACACATTACTGAGACAACTGTTACACAATGCTGGAAAGGTTTTCGTAACAAGCTGTGAATTGATTACCATACTGTTCTAATTTAGAGAGTTTCAAGGTCAAAGATAGAATATATATTGGGGTGTTTTAAGTAATAATGGGATCAAAGGTGGTCTATATTGGCTTGTGAGTCCCAGATTAAAATTTGGCAGGTTATTGCCAAACAATTCAGCATAGATACTGGTGCAAATATTTACAGGTTTTTTCTGTCTTGCTGAATTGTTACTGTGTTTTGCAAGCCGTTTTAAAAGGAGCGTTTGAGTGCTGCCCTGAAAATACTTCTTGATTTGCAAATTCTAGTGTCTTTGACCACTTGGCCATCTTAAGCACCCTCTTCCCAAGTTTACAATGCTACAATACACCCAGATAAAAAATGGTGTTATATCAATGTCATAATGCAACAATCATGTGAGTTCAAGCTGCATACTACTTTTTAAAAAAAATGTTGTACTCATTCTCCTGTTTTATCACAAAATATACTTTTCTCTGTAAAAATTTCATTACAAATGACCATTCACATGTTCTGCAAAATACAATCGATAATATTCAATACAGCACGAAAACTATCCCACCTACTCTCCTTGACCCTTGTCTACATATCTTGGCTCTTGTTTTAATTCTCAAGTTTTTCATTAATGTGAGTTTCACAACATTCAATAAAAAATATAAAAAATTTCAACAATGATGACCCCAAAAATTTCATTTTTTGAATATTGATGCTTATGTCCAACTATCTGCTAACACTGATAAAGCAAAAACGTCCAAATCAATACAAACCTTTTGCTGTTCTTTATCTTCCTTCCTCTGGTACCCTTGGGGTTTATTATGGTCTACAGGGGGTGCTATCTGGTGTTGACCATCATTTGCATTGGGACCAGGCTGTTGGTGTACTGTAAAAAAAAAATCATTTGCATTGGGAATAGGCAGCTGATGTACTGTCTTATTCAAAGAGTTGATATGTTTATGTTCCAAACTTGTGTCATCAGTAAAACATTTTAAACTAAAAATATATTTCTGTGAAGACTAATTGTCATTTTTTGTAAATTTGTAGAGTGAAAATAAATGCATGTGATAGTGAAAACAAAACGTCTTCCCCACACATATGAAATGAATAGGGAAGTCTAACTCTTAACACAAGTATGTTCCTTTGGGACAAATTTCTGAACATCCACATCATGAAAATTCTGTAATCTCTTAAGTGTATTTAACGACAAAATAAAATGTCATAATACCTATGATATCTGCTGCTTTAACATAAAAAGTCAAATTTTGTTCACTTGCTTAAAACACTGGAAACTGACTTCTCTAAAAATGCCAAGCCCCCTGTCAGGGAAATGACATAACTTGGTAGATTTCCACTGCTGTTCTGATGGAAATGGAGACACTCCTTGATAGGTTTCCTTTGTTTTTCAGATTCCCTTGATAGGTTTCCAGTAATGTTCAAATGTCCATAACTGAAGAAATAGGGACACTCACTGACAGGTTTCAACTGATTTATGTATGTTCCCAACTGGGCGGAAAAGTTGACACTCCTTGACAGATTCCCAATGCTGTTCAGATGCTCCTGTTGGGATGTTGGTGACACTCCTTGATAGGTTTCCACTGATATATAGATGTTCACCAATAGATGTCGCTAGTGCAAAGCAATGAAATATCAGATCAATCTGCCATTAAGCAGATAGGTTGACATATTGAGTGATTGATGTCCACTTCTGTTCAGATGTCCCCGACTGGGGAAATTATGCTACTAAGGAAATGATGAAACTCCTTGACAATTTCCACTTCTGCACATATGTCCCGCACTGGAGAAATGGTGACACTCCTCGATAGGTTTCCACCACAGTTCAATTGTCCCCACTGAGGAAATGGTGACAATACGTGATAGGTTTCTGATTTGTGACTACATGTTCAATAGTGGGGAAAAAGTAACTAATAAATAGATGCTGTACATTTTTCCCTACAAGGAAATAGTGACACTCCTTGATAGGTTTCAATTGTGACAGTCCTTGACTAGATCCTTTTTTACTGCTGATTGGGTGTTTCCCACTGGGGGAAATGGTGACAGTCTTTGAAGGGGTTCTTTACTGTTCTAATATCCCTTACATAGAATATGGTAGCACTCCTTTATTGGATTCCAGTTTGTTTTCAGATGTCCTCTACACGAAAGGTCTCCACTTGTGTTCATTTGTCCCCTACTGAGGAAATGGTGGCACCTGATAGGTTTCCATTTTGTGTCAAGATGATCACTCCCTGGGAAATGGAGACATTCCTTGATAGATTTCCAATGCTGTTCAGATATCCCACACTGGGGAAATGGTAACATTCCTGAATGGTTTCCATTGTTGTTGAAGAATGATATATCAGCCAAGCGGTGTCATGTAACACAGTTAAGTCCTGCTGCATGCCGTTGCAAATTACAAACCATACATATTTTACCTAATAACCTATCTATGCAGTTCTTTATGATTATTACAGGCTTCACATTCTTGGGGAATATGAAAATAAATATTTTATCACACATATCGTCTACAAATTTCAGACAAGTGACATAATATATATCTTATATCTG
Organism: Sinohyriopsis cumingii; assembly: GCA_028554795.2. Taxonomy (NCBI): domain Eukaryota; kingdom Metazoa; phylum Mollusca; class Bivalvia; order Unionida; family Unionidae; genus Sinohyriopsis; species Sinohyriopsis cumingii. The sequence continues at coordinate 85,227,854 of CM068838.1, forward strand.
GGTGTAAATTTAACATTGCTCTATGGTCTGAATTCCATGATATAAACAGGTCTTAATTTAGCCATATCATATATGAATTCTTAAGAAATATTTCTTTCCATATTGATAATGATTGCATAATTAAACAACGACCTGATACCAAATGGTTGGTTCCATACAGAATGTACATGCATTAGTTCTACATGTATATATTGTAGAAATCACATGACACAGCAACACTAAACTTGTGTTTACATTAGAACCATTCTAGGGCTGCTAATTTTAACAGTGCCAAAATGTTAAATTCCTGCTCTACATTGTTTTTGTGGTACTCTGATTTCATACTACTGTCTGTAAGTAATTAGAAACACTGTATTAAAATAACTTTACACAAATATCAAATTGATGTTTTAATTAAGCACAAATACATCATATATTCCCTAGTTAATGCCACCACCCCCAGCATTACATTTTTCAAATGGGAGGAGGCATTTATTAGCACACAATAAAGCAAGCTACAGTTGTTCTTTTTTATCTACTTTTATAATGACATGTACATCTGAGGATCTTTCTGCTACAGAATTCAGTTATTGCAAATATCACTACAGCTAAAATGATCAACACATTTTCATACTAAGCAGCTGGCTGAAGTAGGACAGGTAAGTCTTTTGAATTTGCCACCCAGCTATTTCATAATGTTTAACATTACATGTGTGCCTGTGACTTTAGTAATTTATACACTGATTTTGTGACTTTAGTAATTTATACACTGATATATACACTGCAGCATTTTGTTGTAATCATGGAATGGAAGCAGACAGGTATTGAAAAGTACAGATCTTACACTGCATCTTTTAAATTTTCTATTCTTAAAAAGAGTACCAGGTGTTAATTAGAATGGAGGCATTAATTAGTGAATATAGAGTATCAAAAATTTAAAAAGTGGACAAATAATCTTCTCTGGTTTATATACAAAAACATATGTTAACCTTTATGTTTGTGTTTGGAGAGAGAGAGAGAGAGAAAGAGAAAGAGAGAGGTTATAAGCAGATTTTCTACTTACAGTCTTGATTCACAGGATTCACATGTTGCTGTCCAGCATCACCAATCTGGTTGACTAGGTTCTACAACAAGACATATATATACACATCAGAGTACATGAAGCTCACAAACATGTAGCAGCTGTACATTTCCACATTCTATACAAACTTCATTTCAACAAGTTCTGGGTTCTACAAATCCTGTGCCTGAAGTCGAGGATTAACCAGAACACCAAATAACCAGCTCTCCCATGTTGAACTGAGGTACAGTATGTAGTTGCTTATAAGCAGATTCCAACTGCAAACTGAACAGACCCAGAGATGCCATCATATAATGTGCCAGCAGATCCAGGTCTATGCAATTCGTTAAGAGTAATCAGTAGAACAGACAACATTGACTATATGCCAGCACATAATGCAATGGAAGATCAAGGTGGTTTGCAGTTGGACTCCACTAATAAGTGAGTATATATGGTACCTAGCTGACCACAATATGATACGATTTGTTCCATATTTGATTTCAACACGTAAGTATCACAAATATTTCACAAAGAAAAAAAAGCAGAAAGCCAAGGGTTCCATGTTAAAGTGCTGTCTTGGAGCTACTTTCAGCCACAAGACAAGGATCTTTTCAGATTTGCATGTTAGGCTTCAGACAGATTTTAAAATTTGTCAGAACTTGACAATTTGATACAGAGGGCAAATACTGGCAGTAAGATAACACAAAATAAGAAATCTTGGATGTATGGTAACAAAGAAGACGAGTCACGGCACTAAGATAACACAAAAGACAAGTCACAAGAGTAAGATAACACAAAACAAGTCTTGGCAATAAGATAACAATAAAGACAAGTTTTAGTTAAATAACACAAGACTTTGCAGTAAGACAACACAGAAGACAAGTCTTGGCAATAACATGACACAAAAACAAGTATTAGCAGCAACGTAACACAAAATACAAGTCTTGACAGCAAGATAACACAGCAGACATGTCTAAGCAGCAAGATAACACAGAAGACAACTCTTGGTAGTAAGATAATATACAAACATTTTGAAATAGCCACAAATTATTCCTCTATGAATGACAAAATTAAATTGATTCTATCAGTCACTGAACATGCACTCAAAATCTACTGTACCGACTTGTAAACAATGCAAGTACAACTATTAAAAGGAGTAGATCTATATCTGCCATTACACAGTATTTCAGTAGATCTGAGTCTATGTCATTAACTTGCTATTTGTGAGTGAGTGATTTGGATTTCTAATGTAGCTTTAAAAAAAATTCACTCATACTGCTATAGAGCACACCCTGAACGCAACTGTGTTGCTTGTAATAAAAGAAAGGACCATGAGGGATTCAGAAGAAAGCAAACATATTTCAGTGGCACTTTGTGTAACTGATTGTTTCAGGTTATTCCACACACATATAAATTACAAACAAAGTGAATGTAGTAGTTCAGATGAGTTAGAATAACACCTGAACAGGTAATAAACACAATAGGTGATTCTGTAAAGCTCACAAGTGGACATGAGATACTGCAAATATATTAGAATAAATAACAAGTGAAATTTTTTTATGAACATTTATTACTGACTCGGGGGGTCTAAACTTACCTCTGACATTCATGAAGTGGATGTTTTCAAAACTGTTACCTTTAATTTAATTGTGATTTTCACAATTTAGATATAACACTGGGCCCCGAGTGACTGAGTGGTCTAAAGCGCTCTCCGTTACGGATCACTGCCATCTCACCTCTGTCTGCGTGGGTTCAAGTCTAGGATTCGGCTAATGTGGGTATGTGAGAAAGCTTGCCAGTAGCTTCTTGTGGGTCGGTGGTTCTTCCCGGGGTTTTCCTGGGTTCTTCCTCCACCATTAATACTGGCCGCCATGCATAGCCTATCGTGTGCTGAAAAATGGCGTTAAACCCCACAACAACAACAACAGATATAACACTGTGACAGACATAACATCTACATGGCTTAACTACTAAAGAATATAATATTTCTCAGATATATTTGAAGTTTTCCACAACAACAAAAAATACAGATGAAATACAATTGTAACTTTGTATTTTACCTGTATTTGCACCTGTACATGCAAATATGTTCAGCTTACACATGTGCCTTGAAGCTAATCTTAAAGTTTAGACATCCACCATCATTTTTCATATAGGGTTTCATGTATCTATTGTGTATATTTACTGAAATACATGCAATTTAAAATTCTGCAGTCTTTCTTCTTTTTTTTCTCAAACAATTCAGCACTGAGGGATCTTGTACTGCAAAACAATATAGCTCTTTAAGGGATAATAGGTACCATAAAGCAATATAGCTCTTTAAGGGATAATAGGTACCATAAAGCAATATAGCTCTTTAATGGATAATAGGTACCATAAAGCAATATAGCTCTTTAAGGGATAATAGGTACCATAAAGCCATTATTATCCTGAGGTGCCAGTAAATGCTAATTTACACCAATACATGACAGAGATGCATTCAATCATACAGTTCAATGATTCTATCATTAAAAAAAAGCTTGAGAAATAAACTGAAAGACAAATTTACCAAAGTCAGTCAAGCACAAAATATAGTTTCCAGTGATCCAAATTGGTGATGAAAGAGTAGTTCTCAAACTGCATCTTCTCATAAAGTTTCAACTATTTATGTCGATCAGATTATAATCAGATCTCCACGGTTACACATGAAGATCTGACAGCGGCTGCTGAGGGGTCATGTTCTGGCAAGCTATGTTATTACCATAATTGCTAATTTTATCAGCATCCTGTTTCACACTACTGTCTTGTATCTTCATGTTTTGAGACTGAGCAGTGTGTATGAAGAGCACGACTGTGTAATAAATGATTTGATTCACTTCCAGATTTTTGAAAGTTGCATTTCCATTGGCTAATTTAAAGGTAACCAGAACATGACCTCTCAGTTCTGATTTAATCAGATTGTTATTTATATATAACAGTATATACGCTGGGTGCAAAACATCTATCGCATCATGAGCTAAATGCAAAACTTATCCCAAGCTGGTAAAATGTAGGTCACAGTGAGATTCTTTTGTGCTAAGGGATTGGTGCATACATTCTAGTTCGAGGGTTTTTGCATGAAATGAGCTTATGAAATAAAACAAAAATTTAACCTTGTGACGAATGCACTTATTAGGTTGCAACCTCTTACAAAGTTATGATTCCAGGTGTTAAAGAATTCACAGAGTGTGCAAAAACCCTAACCTCAATACAATAAGAATGTGTAACTAATATACATGAATGAACAAAGAAGGTAGGTGCTATGAAACCCACTCCTAACCATTGCTTCAGAATATGAAAGAAAGAATGGTTGACATTCAATGATGCGGGAGGTCGTGGGTTCGATCTATGGCCAAGTCATACCAAGGACTTACAAAGATGGTACTAACAGATGCCTCGCTTGGCGCTCAGCATTAAGAGGTTAGTGTTAGGACTGGTTGGCCTGGTGTCAGGATAATGTGACTGGGTGGGACATCATACTACATGTCTGCGGCATGATGCCCCAGTGCTAGACATCACTATAAACTGCCATACTGCAGACATCCTAGCTATATGACTTAATTTTTTTTAAAACTACGTTAAAAATCCAAATCACACACACACACTATTTATTTCAAGAAAATCGATTGTTACTGAGATATTAATGTAATCCCTTTGAATATTCTTGAACTGTATGAGTGAACTGTTTGTGATCACTATTGTTACTTAATGCAGTTTGTCTAGACTGTTCGTTATTATGGCATCATAAATTCAAGGGATCATAAAAAGAAATTTAAATTCTGCTACATTAATTTATTAACAAACAAAACATGTTAAGACATGAGTAAATCCTTTCTTTCCTCATTCAGATTTTCTGTTGTCTTTATAACTGCATATATACAGATATAGTGTTTCTTGACATGCATTTAGTTCCTTTAACAAACTTTCTATAAAACCACATCACTATATTGCAACCAATTTAAGGTTTCGATTAAAAGTTGCTGAAGTCCTGAAACAGGAAGTAACTTGCTGCATAAAATTGAGCTTGTGCTGAAAATTAAACACGAGTAAGCATGTTACAATATGTATGTGCTTTCACCTGTTTGGATACCTATACCAAGGTAAGTAAAATAGCATACCTCTACTTTGTACAGGTGAGCTAATAAAGACACAAAAAAAAATTAAAATCCTAAACATATGAAGTCAAAGTTTTAATATTAAGCTGACTCTTTTTAAAAGTTCAAGACTATCTTGGTCAGAACATCATTATCAGATGCATGTAAGGACAAACGGTTGTCTCCATAAATCACTGCTAGCAACAGGCCAGATGGCCCACAGGCCCAATTCTACAATGCTGAGCCTGAAAGGAACCTAAATTGTCAACACATTATGTGACAGCAGCTCTGAGTCTATGCTGATCTAAGTGAAAGCCTGTAACAGATTTGCATCATATGACGGTGGATCTGGGTCTATGCTGATCTAACTGTGTGCTTGTAATAGACATGCATCATGTGACAGTGGATCTGGGTCTATGCTGATCTAACTGGATGCTTGTAATAGACATGCATCATGTGACAGTGGATCTGGGTCTATGCTGATCTAACTGGATGCTTGTAATAGACATGCATCATGTGACAGTGGATCTGGGTCTATGCTGATCTAACTGTGTGCTTGTAATAGACATGCATCATGTGACAGTGGATTTGGGTCTATGCTGATCTAACTGGATGCTTGTAATAGACATGCATCATGTGACAGTGGATCTGGGTCTATGCTGATCTAACTGGATGCTTGTAATAGACATGCATCATGTGACAGTGGATCTGGGTCTATGCTGATCTAACTGGATGCTTGTAATATACATGCATCATGTGACAGTGGATCTGGGTCTATGCTGAGTGGGTGCCTCTTATACACAAACAAATAATTCTGAAAGTCTTTTTCAAAATGGCCAAAATAAGTATAACCTTTCACTTTTCTGTATTTAAAAAAAGGACCAAATTGAAAATGACTTCTATAATCCATGACAACATATGCTCAGTTATTTTTAACAGTAAATGCACTTCAATACTGTAAGGATAATTTGCAGCAAATCAGTCACATTTTCAAGTCACTGTCAGTGTGGGTAAAACTGGTACAATGTTATTCTTTATCTAGTTCACCCTATATCAATAAACATTTCTGCAAATGAGAATTCAGTACCAGTAATAAACATATTATTTTGCAGAATATTACCCACAATGACATGTAGAGACAAAGCTGATTTGTACGGGAATTTCTGCTTCATAGGTTTTCAACTGTACGTGTATAAAATAACTGCGCCCTCAAACTGTCAAAGTACGTAGTCATCACCTTTTATTTTAGTGAAGTATTGTTTTAAGTAAAAGGTCTGGAAAGATGTACCCATTAAGCTGTGTTGAATGATAGTTTAGCACAAACCTGAAGTCCTAGATTTTGTGCTCCATCCTTTAGTACACCCTGGACACCCTGTCCCTGTTGGTGTAATACACCCTTATTGGCCCCCTGGTCATGTCTTTCCCGCAAAAGGTCCACATCCTGTGCATGGAATGCCCCTCTCTGCTGGTTGAATGTTCCATCCAATGGCTGCAAATTAGCACCACCAACTTGCTGTACATTAGCTCCGCCTACCTGAGGTACATTAACTCCTCCCTGCTGCACATTCATAAGTCCACCTTGCTGTCCCACCCCTTGCTGTCCCACACCTTGCTGCTTCAGCTGATTAATTATATTTTGTTGTAAAATGAGCTGGTTCTGAAATGTAAGGTAATATGCACATTTTTTAAAAGTATGTATTACAGAGTGAATAATATTAAAAAATTGGCCTTAAACTTTAGTGAAAATTAACCTGAAAGTTTTCACTAATAATTTCAATGGAAGTTTTTACCTGTATCTTATATATGTCATCCAGCAACTCATAAACAAGAGGGACTAATATTCTACTGGCCAGAAAGAACATCCAGGAGTCCATGCGATGTTTATACTGCTTCTGTACTTCTATTCTTTTAACTGCCGAGTAATGAAACCAACTAGGATACTTTTAAGACACTCTAACAAAGACAAATTTGGTAACAAAAATATTCTTAATTTATATTTAAATGAATACATTCACAAGATACCTGTAAGTGCAATACACAATTCTATGCCATGGCCTTTGAACTGGAATGTGATATCATGGATTGAACATTACTGAGTTTGTCTCTGATAATATCAAGATACACCCACATTCAAAGTTTGACCTTGAATGTGACAAGATTGAACATCACTGAGTCTGTCTCAGATAATATCAAGATACACCCACATGCAAAGTTTGACCTTGAATATGATATGGATAAGACATCACTGAGTGTCTCAGATGATATCACAATACATTCCACAAGCAAAGTTCGGTTAAAACCACAATTCATATTTTGGGGTATAAAAAAATCATTGAACTGGCATCACTCAAGGTATGTTTCAGATCCAAATATAGACAGGATCCGACAACATTTATGGTTGCTTGTGTTATCATGCTTACCAGCAAGCACAGCTAAAAACCTATATTAGGAACTTTTTAACCTTAAATTCAATGTGATAATTTGTCTAATGGAATGGAACTAAATACAAATTCTGATCAAAAGTCATTTGTGTATATATATATATATATATATATATATATATATATATATATATATATATATATATATATATATATATAGATACACACACAAGTCACTGTCATTATAAGCTCAGTTAAATACCAAAATGCAACCAATGACCTCTGACATGGCTTAACGGTCAATTAGGTCTGGTTTTCAAAATTCCTTTGCAAAGGTCCTATGATCAGATCACCACAATTTACATATTGCAAAAATTGTTTTATTGAACCTATGTATCAATATCACCATTCATTGAAGAGTAGTGATAAAGATTTTCTAGATGACCACTCTAGTACAGACTCTGAAGTCAGAGGAGCACTATTTTGATTCTGAACCAGCTATATCATGTCCAGATTGCTTACCTAAGTGTTTTAGTGAAAACCCAATGCCAACATAACCTTTTGTTATGAGGAGCTGCCATAAAAAAAATCAAAATATCTTTCAATGCAGCCCTTTTTGAAGACTGGATCAGCAGAGCTTTAATACAGGAACAATTGAATATTAAAGGAAAGAATTTTTATGTCAATATGATCAGTCATATGCTGGAGACATACAGCAGCAGCTATAAGAAGATTTTACACAATAGCAGCTTTGGTGGCCATTTAGGGATGTCATACCAACATCAATTATATTTAGGACCAACTATAGGAAAGATTTGTTTAGAGCATTTCACAGTGAACTGGGATTTGTATAATGTTGCTATGGAAAAACACTGTATCCAAATTCATCATTTATTTTTCAAAATGTCCATGTCAATAACATTGGACATGCATGTAGTAAACAAATTATTCTGGTACGATTACTGTCATGAAATTTATGTGAACTCACATGCAATGATAATTAAATTTTCAGACAATATATGTTTGTACAAATACATTAAAAATGATAAACAAAAGTTATAACATCAACAGAAATTGTCAATGTACATGTACCAGCCAGTTCATCATAAAGATCCCTTATATGTGAAAATGTCTTTGTTCAATAACTCAACTAGTTAATTAATACTTTATTTATTTTGATGAAAAGAAATTGTCAGTAGTCATCTTTTTTTCTTTCTTTTTTGTTCATGTTTTTAACAACTGCAGATGCTCATAAAGAATATCAGGTGTGCCAATCAGAGCATGTAGTTACACTCTGATAACTGCTATGATATTTAGAACCTCTCTTGTTCTGCTATGCTATTTAGAACCTCTTGTTCTGCTAAGCTATTTAGAACTTCTCTTGTTCTGCTATGCTATTTAAAAACCTCTTGTTCTGCTATGCTATTTAGAACCTCTCTTGTTCTGCTATGCTATTTAGAACCTCTCTTGTTCTGCTATGCTATTTAGAACCTCTTGTTCTGCTATGCTATTTAGAACCTCTCTTTTTCAAGATTCAAAGACTGCTACTCAGTCATTATTGCCCTCACAATTCCTGCAGCAGAAACAACTGTTGATTCCTGGCAATCACTAATTTCACAAACAATATCTTCAACTGCTGGTATTACAGATGAGACACTGTCACTACAGGAATGGACATAATCTGAGAAATCAACATCATTACTGGACCCAAGAAGGCATAATGTTATATGCACTTTAGCAATGGGAACATCATTATCACTTCTATATCTGGAAATAACATCTGTTTCCTCACTAAATCCTGCCATAACAAAAGAGTGTACAATGCATTCTGTGGAAACATTCATGGCATGCCCATTTCTTTTCATGCTTTAATTGCACTGAAACATTGAACCATGCTTCTAAAGTTAGTAATTATGAATGAGGTGTGAATATTATGCCTTTGTTTACCTAACTTTGGTGTGCTAGGTGATAACAGCATTTTAGTTAAGGTTACTTTCTTTGGCAGACACACAAATCAAACACTATAACCAATTAAACATTTTAACAAATGACCATTAAAATAAAGCTTTTGGAATATATAGCTGTTATGAATTTGACTAGGGAAAATTAAATGTCTGATGGAGGTCTGATTAGCACCATATTTATGCTGGGGCAAAGTTTTTAGGTGAAAACATATCTCAATATGACCATCCTGAATGTTTAGAAGTAGTTGCAAAAGGGATGTTTTCAAGATGGTGACCATGGTGGCTATGTTGGAGGTCTGGTTGGCAACACTTTCATTTATCAGCAACAAAACCGTAAATAGATGTATCATAAGTCTTTTAGTGAAAATCCTATCTTGTTATGACAATAAGTAGTCATAAGTAGATTTTCAAGATAACTATATTGTTTATCACACAGTCACCATTTTCATTTAGGACCAACTAGACAGGGAAGAAAAAGTGTGTAAAACTCTATGGTTCTCATGCCAGCAGTTTAGGAGTAATAACAAACTTGTATCAAAGGCAAGATGCTACAGGGCAGAAGGATGACAGGCCATCACATAAGTTCTATTGCTCTTTGACCAGTAGAGCGAAAACTTCATAAAAAGGATCTTATATTTAATTTTTCATCTGATCTGCCTCCACTTGTTTTATACCCCAATGTAGTGGGATATGCAGGATTCTTTACATCTATGCACTGATCCTTCCATCTGTTGAACTATCTTGTGACCACAACTATTACAAAAATATTTTACTGGTTGCTATCAAACTTGGTGCATATGATAATCTGAAGATGCACATACTGTTTAACAACCCTGATCCTGCAATTTCTGTAAGAGTGTATGCAATATATGACAATTTGTTTTGCTGACACCAATAGAGAGCAAGCTTTGTTATTCCTTTACATTTGGCTCTTACTAAGCATAAGCATTCGTTAGGTTAATTTTTTATATACACAAACTTGCGTTAGAATTCAAGTGTTGACTCTGAGTTTAATCTTAAGATTCACTGACAAACAAGGAATGCTTGATTTGCCCCATAAAGATCCTTATACACTGATAAGCAATGTGCAGATACAATTTTCTACAGTTTGTGAACACTTTATTTCTATATTAAAAAACTTTTGAATAAATACATTATTACTTGTTTCAATGGTTATATTATTTAGAGAAAGTTTTAATGCATTTAAAAATACAGAAAAATAACAATTAGCAAAAATCAGTATTTTCATACAGCCAAAATGCTGACAAACAATAAAAGCTACATGCATACAAAGAAAATGGATATTTGATTGAAGCTTGCAATAAATAAGAAATGAATCCAGATGACACAAATGCTCTCACCAAAGATGGTTTGATTAAAAAAAAACCTGGTTTGAGATAGAATGGAAACGTCTGAACCAAGTACAAACCATAAATGAATTGATTTTTTTTGCAGACCTATTTTTCTTCTTGATATTATGTAATGTCCCAAATTTAAACTAATTGATAGACACCTCCAAAAGTTTTCAAGGTCAAGGATAAATTTAATTTGCTGCATATAAGACAGATCTGCAGTGTAATATGTGTTCAGAGGTAACACTATTTGATCCACCAAAGAAAAATTGTCAGACATAATAAAACAAAAAAGTCCCTCAGAATTCTTATATCCATCCCTCTTATAACAGATACATGTATATAGCAATATATCCAAGTGAATTGGACACATTTTGTTTAACCATTATTACCTAATTTATTTCACTTTATTTTAATTCTTGACTAAATGTGATTTCACATCAATAACTACATCTTTCTTTGGAATCTGCCTTGCATATTTCACCTCTGGAAAATACAGTATTTTGTCATCAAATGAGTTTCCTTTATAAACTGGTTTCACTGCAAATCAAGTATTTTAGGTCACAGAAGTCTTCTCTACTAAATCAATTATGAAAGGGCACCATGATGTTCTCTGGTCTTTAATTAACATTTGGTTTCCCATTTTTGACTTTCTCTAAGTTCTGCATGACCAATACAACTGTTCCGCAATGGATTTATGGGCTGCTGAAGGTTGCATTTATTCTGTGTAAATTTACAATGAAATTCATGGATTTATATATGGATTAACTGATTATTTATGACAAGAGTACCAACAGTAGTAGTGATGAAAAGATTTATAAAATGGATGACCTGATGGCTAAATTGGATATCCAATGGTTACCATTTTAGGACCAATTAGATTCTTGGGATGAACATGTCTGTAAAGTTTGGAGGCAATCTTCAGTAGATTAGTTGGAGTAGCAATAAGAAATGTGTGATAACAGACACCAGGTCATCTCTTCTGGTCAATGACCAGTATAGCTAAAACCTTGTGGAAGCAAAGAGATTTCTCTATATGTAAATTTCAGGTAATGACCATAAAATTACAAAAGTTCCAAGACAAACCATCAAAAACTGTGGGACAAGTTGTACTAATGAGACTGTCATACAATACATTCAGCCACAATACATAAATGGCAAGAACTCTAATAAATATGGTGTGAGGAATGTGATTTGCTAATATGTGCATCTTCAGGTGAGATCAACATATTTACCAAGTTTCATAACAATCCATCTCAAACTGACAGAATAGTTACATTGACGAAATTGTGTCATGCTACAAGACAACTGTCACGGAAATTGCAGGAGCAAAGTGATTATACTACATTTGCAGCTTCAGATGATTACCATAATATTTATCATGGCAGTCCATCAAAAACTGCTGAATTAGTTGCAATAGCAAGATCATGGTAGATGGAAAGATTAACTTATAGTTGATTAACTTATATATATATATATATATATATATATATATATATATATATATATATATATATATATATATATATATATATATATATATAAGGGTATAAAAATGGAGTAGGTCTGGGTGGATCAATAATGACAAAACCTTTATCAACAAAAGGAAGTTTACTGGACCAGAACTAGAATAATATTTTGTTAGACCTTAAATCAAATCATTTACATGTTTAACAGCATAGTTTTATTGACTGTATTGAAGGTTGTATTTATTCTATGTAAAAATACAATGCAATTCATGGATTAATATATGGATTAATATATGGATTAACTGATTATTTATAACAAGAGGACCAATACATGAAACTTCAAAAGTAAATCACTCTTATTTTTACCTTTCAGCATGTTTTCTTTTTTTTGTGCATGCTGCATGAATTGTATACCATTCTGTTTATAATTTTATTCAGAAGAACTTTATGCTTAACTGAAGAAATACAATGCAAAAAATCCCAAATAAAATAAATAAAGTAACAGCTTGTAAAAATCAGTCAAACATTGTCAGTTAACGTCTGGAATACAGGCACTGATAAGGCTCTTATTGCTCTAGGTGATCCTTCTACCTGTATTCCCTAACATCTACCTAGCTGTCTGGCTCAGGTGGATAATGGTGATCCCCTACCTGTATAATGTAGGGGTCTACCTAGCTCAGGGGGATAATGGTGATCCCCAACATGTATGCTGTAGGGGTCTACCTAGCTCAGAGGGATAATGGTGATCAACTACCTGTACGCTGTAAGGGTCTACCTAGCTCAGGGGGATAATGGTGATCCCCTACCTGTATGCTGTAGGGGTCTACCTAGCTCAGAGGGATAATGGTGATCAACTACCTGTATGCTGTAGGGGTCTACCTAGCTCAGGGGGATAATGGTGATTTCCAACCTGTATGCTGTAGGGGTCTACCTAGCTCAATGGGATAATGGTGATCCCCAACCTTTATGCTGTAGGGACCTAAATAGCTGCTCGACTCAATGATCCTTTTACCTGTATCCACCTAACACCTAAATAGCTGCTTGACTCAGAGGGATAATGGTGATCCCCTACCTGTATGCTGTAGGGGACTAATTAGATGGTTAGTTCAGGGGGATAATGGTGATCCGTCTACCTGCATGCTGTAGGAGACTACCTAGATGACTGGCTCTGGGGATAATAAGCAAAGAAAGCTACAATTTACTAATTATGACCCACAACCGCCACTGCCAGGTTAACAACCACCTCTGCTTATAAAGCAGCAAATAAAGTGAAAAATCAAACCTGTAACCAAAGAAGCTGTTGGTTTGTTTGATACAGCTTGTTTTGATCTGCTGTGATCCTAGACTGAAGAAGCCACATAATGAGTTATAATGAGAACATAAAACACTGGGTTTAAATAATAAACTCTAAATTAATAATTACCATATTTACCAAGTTTTTAGATGTAAAAAAATAATCTACTCTGTCTCAAAACATGCAAATATATTTTACTGTGTCCAAAAACATATGCACGAATAAAAAAATCCAAACCCAAGCAATGAATAAATACCACACCAACAACATCTGACTAACCTTTGAATAGCAAATTAATCAAACATTACACGCATGACAATGAATGAAAAAGGATATTCAGGGTTCATAAGCTTCCACTAAATTGAAATTCAAGGACTTCTCCTGGACTTTCCAGGGCCTCAAAAACAAATTTCCTGGACCACAAATATAGGCAGTAAAAGTGAAAATCATGCACAGAATGACCAATGATACAAACCAATCAAGTGGCAATACAAGAGGCACAAGAGATCAGCAATACAAATGAGACACAAGAGATTGGCAATACAAATGAGACACCAGAGACTGGCAATACAAATGAGACACCAGAGATTGGCAATACAAATGAGACACCAGAGATTGGCAATACAAATGAGACACCAGAGATTGGCATTACAACAGAGAAAGATCATTAATGAACCAATAATGCTAATACTTCTAGAACTGTATGACAAAAACATGGTTCCAAAATAATTTCAGATGGAGCCAAAATGATTTTTAAGGACTCTGAAACTAAAATGTAAATTTTCAGGGATATCAAGGCCGTAAACTTAAATCCAGTACTTTCAAATTTTTTAATGAAGCATATGAACCTAGGATATTAATTACCCTAATAGTGTGTCTGATTTATTATAATCCAGAAAAAAGTGCAAGTATGTAAGAAAATGAAATTCACATGTGAAGCAAAAAGCTACATCTTTTTCACCTACCCACTGTAGAATCCTACACAAATGTAACTAAGATTGCTCTTGAGATTTATCACTGAATTTTAACAGAATGAAAACAGATAAAACAAGATGAAAGTGAATTTAATTTCCACATAATTACTAAAATAATATAAGTATTTCAATGGCAGGGTAGGAGAACCAGTCAAAGTCTAAATATTCCAAAGAGAACTAATGAATCAATCTTGGTTTTAGCAGTTCTACACTGAAATACGTACAGTTGTCACAAAATAAATTATATTTTAATGCTTTTAAGTTCATAAAAATATATAAAATATATGAAATAATGATCTGCTCTGTTTAAATAAATATATTTAATAAACTGTTTAAGTAAGTTATTTTTAAGTGAAACTCGTTCCTCATTAAGTGACTTGCATGTGACCGAGTGCAGGTTTAACAATGGCAAAACTGCTCACTTTGAGTGGAAATGGATATGATAGTGTTTGCATGAAGATATAGAAAGTTAGTTTAAAAATTCAAAATATACAGAAGAATTGAATCATTTTCATACAAATTACATCAATATTGAATATTTAATTATATGCAGAAAGGAGTAAAAGTCACAGTGTGTCAAGGAAAAAACCAGCAGCATGAAAGATTTAAGTAAATATGTAAATCATCAACAGTCACAGTTGTTGTTGGCTCGGTGCAATAGGCTATACATGGGAGCACACATCATAAATAGTAAAACTTGCCGTAACACATTAACCCCTGGAGGTTTTTGTTGTTTTTGCCTGAAATTCGAGTAGGAAACACATTTTGAAAGCTATTTCTAAATGCCTCCGAAAACACCAAATTCCAGATGATCTTTCAATAACTTACAGCCTAGTTGTGTTAGAAAGATCGTTTGTCATTGGCTATTTGGCTTGCGCATGAGCAGAAGGGTAAAAGTTGGAGTTCTTTTTTTATCTTTTTGCTAAACGGACCCATTATTTTTGTATCAAGACCACTCTTTATTCCAAATGCCCATCTTATCCTATTTTCTGCAAAGGTTCATCTGTCTGTTTGCAGTTCATACCAGTTTGCCTTAGATCTGAGACCAAAATGTCTAAAATCCGGACACAAAATTGATCCTGACCACGGGCCAATTTTGGACAGAAAAAAATCGATTCCAAAAATTTAGGTTTTTCCCTCTGTATTTTGTAGTTCAGCTAGAAATTCCAGATTATTTGGTATCATTGTAGAGCTACATCTGTCTACCTTTCTACAATACCACCCACTTTAGTGTATCATGCATGACCATAACACTACAAAGCTCGGCAGTAGGCTACTACCTCCTGCCACGTTAACTCATCACTAGGGGTTAATGTGTTAATATATACTGCTATATAAAGGACGCCTGCTTACAAGACTAATATATTCATGAGTACCTGTTCTTATATATTTTCACCTGCACATAAAATACACCTGTGCACAAAGACCAATATGTGTTCTTTATAGTCCAGTTTACTGTACACATAAAAAATGAAACAGAAAGTGACAGGGATTGAGTTTTTATGAAAAGGTATGTATTTGTAACTTGTCGCATTGACCTTCATGACACATGTGACCTGATATTAGAACTTGGTAAAGCAACATGCAATAAACAAGAAAGAGGAACTGAGTCCCAAATTAACAAAATTAATATGTATGTATTTGTGTGTGTGTGTGTGTGTGTGTGTTTGTGTGTAGGAATTGCAAAATCTTCAGGATAAATATAACTTGTACTAAACTAAAAGGCTCTGGATCCCTGCATGAACAATGGGCTGGGGATAACTAGGCCCTGGATATCTGCATGAACAATGGGCTGGGGATAACTAGGCCCTGGATATCTGCGTTAAAATTTAATCTCTCTTGATAGCCATGTAACTCTCCGACAAAAATTATCTAATTTAGTGACATCATGATTCAGGTTTCCATATATGCTAATGGAACAAATAAATGCACACAATATGCAAAACATATTTCAATTTTAGCATTTCTACTGATGACAAATGTGAGAACAATGAATGTGAACAACCTCCTCTGAACCTATAAACATACTAAATTCTAAATGGCATGCCCTTTCCCTGACACTTTAGGCTTCTGAATGTCGGTTATGTGGTAAGTATGGAGGCAGCAATTTTTGAAAATGTCTTCATCAGCCATCATTCTGACGCAAAAAGATGTCTTGTAATTTAAATATAGTGCTTAAATTGATCAACTCTAACATCTAAGATACTCTCCCTCATTGTTTGTGAAAATGTGTTAGATCCAAGAGTCCTACCTGAAGTTTATGTTATTTTATTACTTTTTGTGGCTATCAATATTCAAGGTTTTGTGAAAAAGGACACTTTTGTTGGTACTTAAAGTTTTGGATTGGCAAAGAGGTCCTAAAGTGTCCACAGGAGTTCTAAAGTTTCCAAAGAAGGACCATTGTTCATCAAGTCTTTAACGGTGTGATTAGTAGCAGCCCCTGATATCCCAAAAAATTTTAACAAACTGAAAAGTAGCTATCTATTAAAAAAAACCCACGTATTTCCCATAATCCAATGTATATTTCTCATGATCTGAGATACATTTTCCACAATGCAAGACACATTTTCCTTGATCATTATCCATGATGCAAGGTACAGTTCCCAATATCCAAGGTCAAACTTTTTAAATCAAATAAGTAGAAAAGGAATGGAGAATGAAGAAACTTTGATACGGTTCTAAAATGGTTTGCAAATTGGGGCAGAGAAACTCAAGGGTCCAGAATTTCAGACAAGGAAAGACAAAAAGGGAAAAATGGAGCTTAATTTTCTGTCAGACTAAACACCTAGTACTATAAAACACTGAACATCTTGTATTTCTTTCAGTGGATAGCTTAATTTTCTGTCAGACTAAACACCTAGTACTGTAAAACACTGAACATCTTGTATTTCTTTCAGTGGATAGCTGCATATCTAGAAGTCTGATCTTAAAATATTTTAACAGCTATTAAATTTTTAGAATCTTGGCAGGACAACTAAATTTGTGAAATCTGACTGATTTTAGCAGCAAGATATATATATAAACGCATATTGCTAAAAAGTCAAATGTGAAAACTGTTTGTTACCGATATGCTAAATATATGAAAACTGTAATAATAAAAAAATCCAGTTCAAAATGTCTATTAGGTATATTGTTCCAGATTTCTGATAAAACACGTCACCAACAGTAACAACGATAACTACAGACCATCACATCACAAGAGCCCAAATATCCTTTGAGCATGCAATAGAATTTCGATTTTAGTTGCAACTTATGTTGTAGCAGATGACATTACATTCTAAATTCTAATACAAATGGTATCATTTCTGCAAGTCATTTGTCAGAAATTTTCTGCAAGGTATTTCAGTATGACTGGCATTCAACAATTTTTAATATAATGGGTAAACAAGTTAAAGTATAACATGGGTCATGTTTAGTAAGGTTAGTGTTTGGCTAGGACTGGAATGGACTGCCAGTGAATGTTCTAGGTGGCTAAAACTACAAGTTTAGATAGTTTGCAGCCATGATCAAATCACACAAAAGAGCTTGCCAACTGAAATGTTGATAGTAGCTTGGAGAACCTAGACACAGTCAAATTACCTTGAACTTTGTATGACATGTAATCAGATTACTTCCAAGATGATATCGAATAAATATACATTTTCTAAGGGCCAGTAATGATTATTTATAACTCTATGAAGAACACTAACAATGTGAAAATTCAATGCTATGGCAATTTAATGCTAGCATATATCCACCATTCTGAAAATTGCTGAGAGAGGAAAGGCCATTCAGTACTGACAAGCTGTCTTCTGAATTAACAGTCTTACTAAGCACAGCCATGTTTTACCCATAATGCCATTAGGAAAACATTATCCCTTCAGTTTTACTCATAAGCCATTAAGAAAACATTATCCATTCAATTTTACACATAATGACATTAAGAAAACATTATCCATTCAGTACTACCCATAAGCCATTAAGAAAACATTATCCATTCAGTTTTACCCATAAGCCATTAAGAAAACATTACCAGTTCAGTTTTACCCATAATGCCATTAAGAAAACATTACCCATTCAATTTTACCCATAATGCCATTAAGAAAACAATATCCATTCAGTTTTACCCATAATACAATTACAAAAACATTACTCATTCAGTTTTACCCATAATGCCATTAAGAAAAAATTACCCATTCAGTTTTACCCATAATGCCATTAAGGAAACATTACCCATTCTGTTTTAGCCATAATACCATTAAGAAAACATCCATCCATTCAGTTTTACCCATAAAACCATTAAGAAAACATTACTCATTCACTTTTACCCATAATACCATTAGGAAAACATTACCCGTTCAGTTTTACCCATAATGCCATTAAGAAAACATTACCCATTCTGTTTTACCCATAATACGATTAAGAAAACATCCATCCATTCAGTTTTACCCATAAAACCATTAAGAAAACATTACTCATTCACTTTTACCCATAATATCATTAGGAAAACATTACCCGTTCAGTTTTACCCATAATGCCATTAAGAAAACATTACCCATTCTGTTTTACCCATAATACCATTAAGAAAATACCCACAATAACTTTCATGAATCTGTCATAGTTCACTATAAGTCATGCTTCTTATTAAAAATTACAATTTACTTACTTGCTCAAAATAACTGGGCAGTCATGATATCAAGGTCTATACTTATTACTTATATACATGTATTTGATGAATTAATTTTTCCGCCAAACTTTCAAAGATAAACCTCATCACCCCTGCTGAATATGACTTTAAAATATTACAATATATAAATACTGAAACTTCAACTTCATCGTATACTGCTTTAGTTAGGCTGAATAAAGAAAAAAATCATGATAATTGGTGTCCAGAGAATCAATGTCATGCTGTATCATCACAAAATTAAATCCCATTCCGACATTAAACACACACCTGTTTATCCTGAAGCTGTTTCTGAAGGTCAGCCATTGTTTGCTGGTCTCCGTTTATGTGATTCTGTTACATCATGAGAAAGAATGTAGCATGTCATAGTTAATCTAATTCTGTCATGGCATAAGAAAGCAAGTTATAATTAATCTAATACTGTTCTATCACAAGAAAGCATGTTATCACAACAGCCTTAGAGACGATTTTAATACCTATTAACTTTTTTTCTGCACCCTTTATTTGATTTGATACCATAAATGTAATTAGAGTGATAATACAAAGTAGTTTTTTTTATTTTATTGATTGTAACAATACAACAAAACAATTTCAAAAATCCAAGAACAAAACACAGCAGTTAATGAGGTTCTCATAAATGTTTGCAGACGTAACTGTGATGGTTATACATGAAGGAAGATTTATGCTTTTCACATTAAATACAAATAGGCATGTTACATATGTGATGATTACAATGAAATGAAATTAAAATAAAGAGCTTAAACATAAATTTCACTTGACAAAACTTATTTGTTATTTGTTTCTTAAAGTGCTGCCGATAGAAGGCATTACTGAGATTTTGGTGAATATCTTTTATCAGAAATTAGTAAAAGATACATCTACTTGCTCCCGCTGAACTAGAATTTAGAACGTCGCAACAAATATTGAAACTTCAAGTTCATGGGACATTTCTTAAGTCTGGCTGAATGAATTATTTTTTTGGGATAATCAGTGTGCAGAGTATCAATGCTTTACTCTATAATCACAAAATTAAATCCCATTCTTTCATTTAACACACACCTGTTTATCCTGAAGCTGTTTCTGAAGGTCAGCCATTGTTTGTTGGTCTCTGTTTATTTCATTCTGTTATATCACAAGAAAGCATGTTATAATTGTCCAATTCTGTTACATCATGAGAAAGCATGCTATAATTAATCTGATTCTCTTGTGTCATGAGAAATCATGTTATAACTATCTAATTCTTTTGTATCATGTGAGAGCATGTTATCAATGGAGTCACACATAAACAAATTAATTATAAATGATTTCCTATGAGATTTAAGTTTGCTCATGAAATTGACAACTGAAAAGAAATAAAATTTTAAGCAGAATGAATACTTGAACAAGGGATGGTATAAAAACAAAATTCAAGAACATGATGATGTTAAGCTAGTGTTAGGGTCGCAAATCCTACTGCATGCACTGCCAGTAAATGGCACTGGGTGGCAAAAATAAACAGTTAAGGGAGGGAGCTTGCCATGGACAATGCATACAAATTTTATATCGCCCACAGATTAGCCAAATGACATCTGTAAACAGAGGCTTACAGAACCAACATGTAGATATGCAGTTAGTTTACCTTAGATCTTGTATGCCTGATATATATTGAGATCTTTTTACTACACTGTATGGATTAAATATACATTTTCACTTGGCACATATTTGTTCACCGCTGAAGAACACAGTTAAAAAGTGGAAATTTCAACTTGATGTAAGTATATAAATGCCATTTTGAAAATCCTGCTTGAGGACAGGTCATTCAGGAGTGACAAACTGACCTCTGCAGTAGCAATGCCCAACATGATGTTTCAGATACAGCCATGGTACCAGAGTTGCCCATAATGCCTTGCAGAAAAATACCTACAATGACATGCAAAGATGGGAACACATCTCCTGGAATTTCCATGTATGCTGTTGTTCACTACATATTACATTTCTTATCAAACTTTCAACTTTGCTCAAAATAACTAGGCTTCTGTGATGTCAAAGTTTGTAATTAATTCTTTTAAATTTGGTTAAGTATTTTCGGTGCAGATATCACCCTGCTGAATTAGACTTTAAGATATTATAATATACAGTACAAAAGTATTGAAAATGCAGGGTTTTTTTTCAGGAGTGAAACTAATTTTAATGACACAATATTAATACCTGTTGGTACTGCACAACTAACCTTTCTGGGACTGAAATTACTTTCAATTTTATCAGTATGATGAAAATTCCTCTTCCAATAGGGTGACTTACTGCAAGGTCCAGAAGCCTGCCCTATTATCCAATACATGCCCAGTGATATTCTAATAATGGATAAAGACCATTAGCGGGATATCAGTGTAGACTGGGAGGATTTTGTTGTTGTTGCTGTTGTTGTTTTGGGTTCAGAGTAATTTTTCAGCACAATAGGCTATAAATGGCAGCCAGAATATCTGGTGGAGGAAGAAGCCAGAAAAACCAATAGTCTATGGGAGCTACTGGCAAGCTTTCTCACATATCCATGCTGGCTAAGCCTCAGAATCATACCCATACAGAGGTAAGATGTTGGTGATATGTAAAGGTGAGTGCTTTAGATCACTCAGACACCCAGGGCCCCTGGAGTGGAAGCAGGGAATCTGGCAAAAGCATCAGGTAAGTATTGCATCATTAAATCTATATTTAAATATCAGCAAAACTGTTACCTGTTGCTACTGCATGGCTGAATTTGCCAGTACAGTGGAAGGCTGATTAACCTAAACAAAACTGGAAAAGCAAACAAGCTCCTTAATTGTGGCCAAAATGGAGGAGCAAGAAGAGATGTATTGGAGGCAGCACAATAGAGTTTCTCCAAACTGCAGAGAAGTGCTGTTTCCTCCAAGCCTAAAGGCTTGTGGCACAAATCCAGAGGCAGAAAACAAACTTCATTAACTGCCCTGTCAACAGACAGGTTAAAAAAGTTTATCTCCTTCACCCAGAGTGAAGAACTGTTTAAAAATAGTGGAAATTAAAATCTGATGCCAACTTGATCTAAGCATTTATCTACCATGCTGAAAATTCCTGATAGAGGACAGGACATTCAGTAGTGACAAATTGCCTTTTGTACCAACAATGCCTAACAACATACTTATTGGACACAGCCATAGTACCAGATTTACCAACCATGCCTTGCAGAAAATGGTATTCCTTGTCCTGAAATTTCTGTGTGTCATTGCTGAATACAAAAATCATATTTCTTACTGCTGAAATTTACTTGCTATCTCAAAATAATTGGACTGTCCATGCAATTATCTTTTTAAATATTTAAAGTAGTTTTGTTCAGAAATCTGGAAAGCAACATCTTCTCACAATGCTAAAATAGACTTCAAGATGTTAAAAAGTAAAAAAATATTGAAAATGACCAAAAAAAATCCAGATATTCAGTGTGCAGAGAATTGACACATCAAAAAACTAACTCCCATTCTGACATTAAACACACACCTGTTTATCCTGAAGCTGTTTCTGAAGGTCAGTCATTGTTTGGTGGTCTCCATTTATCTGAATCTGTTATATCATGAGAAAGTGTGTTATAATTATCTAATTTTGTCATATCATGAGAAAACATATTAGCACATGAGCTAAATCTGACTGATCAACATACAGATAATAAGTAGATCTGAACGACACCTATAAAGGATTTTGTTCTGGTCACCTCTGGAATTCCCAGTCCACTTATTTTATTAGCCCACAAGATAAAGTTTTAAATTTGCTTTAAGGAGTGTCATCATTAAAAATATTCTGAATGGCAGTTTTCACTTTCATTATTGCAAAAATTGTTAATCTGATTGGCAAATTGAAAAGTTAACTGAAAACAACCTTGTATTGGTGTCCATTAGATCTCCATTGTGTTGGTGATCTCAATTTTAATCAGACTGCACATCAAGTACTAATTAATTATAAAGATTTCCTTTGGGCTTTAAGTCTGCTCATGAAATCCACCACTTCAAAGAAATACAAATTAAATCTGAATGATAGCTTGATAAATGATTGGCATTAAAAAAACCAACTGAGAACCAGGGTTCAAAATAGCAGAGGAAAAAGTGACTAGAATTACATGTTTGGCAAAGAGTTATCTTCTTTTGTATACACGAATTATTTCTATTTCAACTATGGAGACAAACAGCTTTAAAGTCATGCCCCATATTCCTATCACATTTCTTGTATCCAAGGTTCCTGAAGTGCCATATCTAGGTTTTGATGCATGAGTGAACACTACCTAAAGTTCAAACAGGTGCACACAGCACAATGAGATCTAGTGTCCTTGTACCAGACTCTTGACACACAAAAGACCCATCTTTTAACTGCCAGTAATTGGTCCAGTTGTCCTGATTGATGAACTCACCAGCTAAACTCCTGGCATTATCATCAGATCCTTTGTAAGTGTAGTTTACTTGGTAAGGTGACTTGAAAGAATAAACAGATTGCTACTGACTTTTCTTTTATCCTAACTATAAGGATTTGAAAACACGGAGGAAGGTTTGCTATGTCTTATTTGATCCACAGGGTAACATCAAAAACATTCCAAATATACTAAAGATAAGGATTTGAAAAACCACATGAATGGTTTGCCATGTGTAATTGATCCATAGGATGACAATGAAGACATTCCAAGTACACTCAGGGCAGGTTCTGGAAAAACCATGCACATCAAAACCATGGGGTGACAAGAAAGAACTAAATACATCAATAAAACAAGAGTTCAGAATGGACCTCATATTGCCTACCTGGGTAGTTCACATATGTCAGCTTGTGAATGGAAAAACTTTCAGGAAATAGTTGGTACATTGTCTATTAAATTAAATATCATTGTCATTTAACTCCTTTTTAAAACCTTACATACTGGATCACTCTTCTGGCATAAAAAGGACAATGCATTTATACAACCATCACTGTCCACTGGATCTTTAGCTGTCCTTTCAGACTGGACCACAATTTATAACTAGAAAACTGTGTATAGTCCTGTTCATTCAGTATATGGTACAGAATTAGATGTCATAAAATTAGTATTTCATCTGTGCAATAATGTCAGCATTTCCTGAAATAGTCAATAGAACTTAAAGCTAGTGCTTATGTCCTTTGCAGTCAACGACAGAGTGACAACACTGATATTTTAAAACTAATGTTCAAGCAAACTGCTGAGGACATTGAAAAGCTTTATCCTGTCAGCAATGTACCATGACAAGATGCTGCCATAATGTCCAGCTGTTGATTAAGACAGTGGTCGTTTGTGTTTAATTTACTGAGAAACCATAACTATATAGACCTGAAATCCCGTGGAAATCCTTAGAACAAAATAAATAATAAATCATCAAATTATTCTTCACCTGTTTGGTTGGAACATTTGTGTCTTAAATGTTACATTCTGAAATGGGATAAATTTGCTGCCAATCTCATAAGTTTCTATGTTTGATCCTGCAAAGAAAGTACAAGTGTTGACCTAATTCATGACAAAGTCATAAAATGATAGCACCAACAGAATTTATGACAGTTTTCAACATTTTATAACTCAGCTTTGATGTCAGAATGTTACATGTGATTCTTGCAAAATATTGCCATTAACAAGAAAAACGATGACATTGTCTACATTAAGCAGCATTTATTTGATGACATATATGCTACCCACTTTCAATAGTTTTAAATTATACAAGGCATGGGCATTTTTGCTGACTGGCAAAAAAAATGGAAGCATTCCTACTTTCTCACCACAGTTGCATGTACGTAAACATTAAAAATATTTACTGTTAAATTGGAAATTAGCACAAACAGTTACAAATTGGTAAATGAGTCCAATTTACATGGGATTTTCCTTTAAATTAATTCAGAAAGGATTAGAGCATCACAACTGAGTTTCATGAATTTTAATTTTCTAGCCTCTGTTCCTACTGAATGATGTCATACAAAGAGAAGAGATAAGAGTTGTAATATGTTATCAATATGCATACCAACATTCCATTATGTGCATACTGAACAAAAGCAATTTAACAGGTGCCCTACTATCCCCAGTCCATGTAGCACTAACGTGTAAGTGGGTTTGATATCAAATTTCTTCTCCAAAAAAGCCAGGTGAGAGATCATGACTTATTTGTACAAATAACAATATTTTTACCCATTGTACATGAAATGTATTATAGTACAAGTCACATGGGTCATATAGGCATTCAACACTGATTATTTCAGTAATGGGTGTCATTTTTTAGAATTTGATTTTACATAGCTTTAAGTGGCAAGTATTCACTTCATCTAGAGTTATATACATCCAGATTCCTTTGTAAGGTCATTTTTTAGACGCCCTGAGCGGTGCATATGGCAAAATCAATGTTAAAGTACATAGACATTTTTTGGACGAAATGAACATAAAGGTGTGATCCAGTACAATGCAGATTGAATGTAAAGCGCTGTGATGTCACAATGAAAGTTACGCACATTGATAAACAAATTCATACTACCCTCAATTGTGACAATTCCACTTGATGTGCTCTTATTTTGACCCAAGTTTAGTACATGGCCACCATTGTAAAAGACCAGAGATTGATAAGTTTTGTTGGGAACTTTCTTGATGACAGTTAATGTGCAGATCATTCAAAAATCAGGATTGAATAGACTTTGGTTAAAGAAAAGTAGTATTAGATTTTTAGAAAAACAATTTATATTTAATTTAAAATGAGTAAATGCACATGCATGACCCATGACTTGTACTTTAGATGATGTAATGAGACCATGGGTAATTTCAAAATATTTAAATGGGAAAGAAAAATCCTTTCATGGATGTAAGAAAGAACATGAAAATGTTAATTACCCAAATTCCAAATTTTAATCCAGTATAAAATGTGAAACAAGGATCTTCAGCTAAAAGGCAAAAATGGTAGTCCTGTTACACAACCAACCAATTAATTATTATAGTTTTCACGTACTGAACCAGATGTTCAACATAGTAAGTTGTTGTTGTTTAAAGTTTTAACGCCATTTTTCAGCACAAGATAGGCTATACATGGTGGTCAGTATTAATGGTGGAGGAAGAAACCGGGAAAACCCTGGAAAGAAACACTGACCCATGAGAAGCTTTCTCACATATCCACACTGGCCGAGCCCGAGACTCGAACCTACACAGACAGAGGTGAGATGGCAGTGATTTGTGATGGAGAGCGCTTTAGACCACTCGGCCAATCAGGGCCCCCAACATACTAAGAAAAACTTGTTCTTTTGATGTATCCTTTATCACACAATCACATCAACTGGGTATTTTCAGTGACATTACAAAAAATTGAAGGTCAAAGATATCTCTGCTGTATATTATCTTTTGTGGAACAAAACAAATTCATGGATGTAACATATAATTTGAAAATTTAATTACCCAAAATAAGAAATGAAAAACTAATAAGACTGCAAATTAACAATGATTTTAAATCAGTTCTGTCAACTTAAAATCTTTCAAGTTGAGTGTTTATTTGGACACTCCTCCAATTTGTTTATTAATATTTGATGAAAAAGTAAAATTGGTGTCTTATTACACCTACAACCAATTAATGATTCAAGTTTACGTAAAATTGGTTTTTTGGTGTCTTTGTTCTTACATAATCACATTACACCAGTTGCATATTTTCACTTATGTTGATAAGAAATATTGCCTCTAGATCTTGCACAAGCTCAGCCAATCAGATGCAAGATTACGACACTAATATGCATGGGTGCTGCTTAAATGAAGTTCCCCATCTGAGATACTGATGATACAGGCTTGCATACCAAATCTCATCATATACACAGCTTCTAGAATGTTCATAAGCTCAGCCAATCAGATGCAAGATTATGTCATTAAAATGCATGGATGTCTCACATAATCAAACTCATCTGAGGGCTTGATTATATAAGTTCACATACCAAATCTAATCAAAATCTTATCAGAAATATTGTTTCTAAAGTATTCACAAGCACCAACAATCAGATGAAATTTCACCTCATTGCTAAGCACCTATAACTAAACTCATCTGATGCCTTGATGAAATTACTTACATACAGAGTTTGATAAAAAAATATAATCATAAATATATGGCCTCTACAGTTCTCACAAGCCCAACCAATCACATGCAAAGATCACTTCGTTTATATGCATTGTTATTACTCATAATTGATTTTATGCGGTCTCAATTATACAAGCTTGCATTCCTAATCTGCTCAAGTTCAGTTAGAAATATGGCCTCTATAGTGTTCACAAAATTCCTTTGAAATGTTTGCACAATTGTTAAGTTCTTTTTTCAAGCACCTGATTTTATTTCTTCAGATATTGCAAATGAATCCCCCCAATTTGTTCTTTATCATCAATATCATGCTGTATTCTGAACAATTTCCCACCCACCCCCAAAACTGTCATTCTCTTTCAACAGCATCATGCAGTATTGTGAATACTTTATCCCCCCCCCCCCATAAGCTGTTCAAAAGTCTTGTCAGTCTACATATTCAAAACATGGAAGAAAATAAAAATGTAAAGAATGATCATTCACTTTTTTAAAAGTGAATCAACAATGAATGACAATATTTTTGTGGACCAAGGGAAAATTTCCTTCTATTGACCACAGTGTGTGTGTGTGTGTGTGTGTGTGTGTGTGTGTGAATGTGTGTGTGTGTACATATTTTGAAAGGCCACATTTTTCATTCAGGGCCAACTACAAATGGTGAGAAGTGTTGTAGTAAAAGCTTCATTTTGCTACATCTATCCCTTCAAGATGAGTATCAATAAATTTCAAAGATGGCTGCCATGTCCACCATGTTAGCAGTCAGACTGGCACCATTTTCATTCAGGGCCAACTAAATATCATTCATGGTATTTTAGTGAAAAGCCCATGTTGACATGAACATCCATTTAGAAGGAGGAGCGATAAAAAGATTTTCAATATGACCATCATTGTGACCATCTTGGAGATCTGATTAGCACTCCTTTTATTTAAAACCAACTACATATATTAAGAACTCCTTTAGTGAAAAGGCCCTGGGATGAATGTGTTTATGAAGGTTTATGCCATTCCTTCCAGTAGTCCAGTACAAGTAGTGACAACAAACTTGTGCTAACAGATGGAAAGACAACAGTCCATCACATTAAACTCCTTTGGCCTATGACCAAGTCAGCAATAAAAAAAAAATACAGATGAAATTGTTACTTATTATTCATAATTGTTTTGCACTAATTCTTTTACACATCAACAATGCACAAAAATCATTAAAACAAACTGTAGTTACTTTTCTTACATCACCTTCGTGACACTTTGCAAATTAATATAATTAAGAACTAGCTAAAAATTGTAATTGATATTTTTAGTGTACATATTCAAACGAATTTAAAAAACATTTCATTCAAAAACAATAGTGCTAAAGGATCTAAGCCATAGAATAATATAAGGAAACTGAATCACCAATTACAGCACATCTCAAACAATCCACTATTAAGATTCCCACTGTCATGAAATTCATTTTCAGAACAACACATTTTTGATTACATGCCTTTATTTTGACTGTATGCTTACCATGTTGTTTTGGAGCTGTATCTTAATGTTTTCAAGATCTTTTGTCAGCTTGTCTTTCTCTCGTTCCATATTTGCAATTTTATCTAAAATGAAACAAATTAAGCTCAGTTTAGCAGAACATACTACTATAAACTAACCTATCAGGTAAATTTGCTCATCAGGGACTCTACACCTTACTACATAAAGAATTGTTGACAAAACTAGTCAAGACCCCACTTTCATATATACGATAAAATACTTGGTTTTAGTAGTATGATGATTAATAAAAATGACCAAAGATTGCATGGTCTAATAAAAATAACCAAAGATTGCATAGTCTATCCTAAAACTGAAAATTTAGGAGAAAATTCTCCAATTCATTTAAAACAAAAGTACCATGAAGGGCACATTATATATGTCTGCACCCTGTTTAATAGACTTTACTGTATATAGATAACCGAAAACTGTACACAGAAGCCATTCTTCCTCTTTCAGTGACCTTGAGAATTCACCTACTGGTCTTGAAAGTCATACAATTTTGCACACAAGCAATCCACAAGTAGAAAGAATTCACAAAGTTTGGTAACTTCTGCTGGTGGAAAATTTCAGTTATTTTGCAGAAAATATTTTTCTTTCTTAGGTCAAAGTTACCATGACAATTTAGATTTTAAATCTAAATGCATTCTTGGTTTCTCCAGAGTTCCATTCCAGTTTGTGTCACATTTCTGATATGCAATATTAATGATATGACTTTACGACTCTAGAAAATATTAATAAACATACCTCTAAAATTGGAAATCTCTAGATCCTTCTCCTGTTTGAGCTGCATATATTCCTGGTTCCTCTGCTCCTCCATCTGTTTTTGGTCCTGCTTCAGTTTGTTGTTTTCCTGCTGCAGTTTACCATACTCAGACTCCATATCGTCGTGCTGACTCTAAAAATTATAAGAATTTAAATGTCCTGGGTTGATTTTATGGCACAGCAACACTCTAAAGACTATATCATTCTGACAGTGGGAATCAAACCTGTACCCTTCGGGTCACATGTCCGATATCATCACCAATCACAAGTAACTTGAAGGAACTGATGATAAAAGAAATTTCAGGAGTCATTTTAACATTGAGTATTGAAACTATCTTTGATGTAATTGAGAAACTCCACCATATCACAGAAATTGGTAAACATGCCCATATACTAAGTTTGGTTATATCTCTAATTAATCTTTTATGGACCTCCCTCCCCCTTATCTAAGGACATCGTTCAAGATATTCATCTATGTACAAACTGGATTTGATAAAAATTAATTTCATAAATGTTTGTGTTATTCTGCTATCTAGACAGTACAGATAAAAATCTGAGTCAAGACCTTTAATTCAAATCAATGCCAGCATGCTAATATAAACTTCTTCACTGGAATGCAATTACATGTAAATGCAAATGTTCATTTGAATATATACAAATCTTTATGTTTGTAAGCTCTATGAAGCACAAAATCTTCTGATTTGACCCCAGTATTTGTTAAATCTGGTTGTCATACTTCCTTTACAAAAGTGTAAATATAAATGTTGGTTGTCAGATCTGCATCTTTTACTTTCAAAACCAATTAAATAGTGCAAGAATTTCAGTGAAAACCCCATGTCAATGCTACCATCCATTCAAAAGGAATAGAAATAAGATTTCCAATTGGACACTAGTGTCTTGTTGAAGATCTGATAAACATCTTTTTTATTCATTCATCCTATAGTACTGTTTTATTGTCTGTGATTTTGATTTTTAACGTAGCTTTAACAATTTTCCACTCATAATGTTACGATGTCTGCAGTGTGGCAGTTTACAGTGATTCTTGCACTGAGGCATCATGCCAGACATGTATCATCACGTCCAACCCAGTCAGATTATCCCCACACCTAGTCAACCAGTCCTAACACTAATCTCAATGCTGAGCGCCAAGTGAGGCAGCTGCTAGTACCATTTTTATAAGTCTTTTGTATGACTTGGCCAGGGTTCAAATTCGCAACCTCCCACATCTGAGGTGGTTTAAATTGAGTAACAGAGAGAAGTGAAACCAGCAATTTATGTATAAGCAAAACTTTTTATTGATCAAAGTTACAAAGTGAAAATTTAAGAGATGCTTACAGTATCGTAAATAAAATTTCATATAATCCTAAAGTCTGATCACAAGTCCAAAAGTACTAAATGTTCCAAATGAATTACAATAGTACTGATTGTACTTTTGTACCACAGTAATGCAGTCCAGAATGTCTTTGAAGTTCACAATAATTCCAAGATAATGTGTCAATGCAACATCAGTGAGCAAATAATAATAAATAATTTAAATAATTTCTCTTGATTCACAACTTTGAAGGATTCCAACAGACTGATCTTAAAACATGAGTGAATTATTTGCTTACCAAGTCCCAATTAGTACACATTTTCATTTGTCCTAGATGTGTCATTATAATGGAAAATTCCAATTAAATTGTAAACAAGCGTGTTTCTAGAATATTTAAGCTCATTAACAACCTATTCATAACCAAAAATCATGGACAGAAGTTAGTCATGTAAACATCTTGTTTACAAATGACCATTATTAATAATACAATCCACAATCATGGACAATAGTTAAGCATTCAATACTGATATCGATAACCATGCTAATACATCAATTACTTGTGAGTAGAACCAATAGCTTCTATGTTTTTCATTTCATGATTTTTTAAAAGACTTAACAACAGCATACTGCTTTTTCCTTTTTTTTGTGCCATTTTTAGATATTCATGCTCAGTGCTTTTTCCATGGTTATGGCACCACCTGCATGCACCACATCATGCCTTGTCGTAAAGAAGGCATAATTATCTTTCAGTGATGTAATGTGTGTGTGTATTGGATTTGAAAAAAAGATCCTGTTCAATACTGCCCATGTATAGGATCTGCTAACATACTCTGTAAAAAATAAAATTTGCAGAAAGGGAAACATTTTGTAATGGACGTCCAGTGTCCTGTCTTGATCTTGTATGATATCCATTATCTAGCATCCAGCACTATTCAACTAGCATAATGTTTGTAATTGCTCCTCCATCAAAATGCCAAGAATGATTGTTAAGAAACTGGATTTGTAGTTGATGTTTTGTTGATAATGATGGCTCAATGGCATTCAGTATAGCTGTCATGGTAGACATCTTGAATATGCAAATGATCTTCATCACTGCGTGCATAGCTATGCTAGTTTGCTTTTGTAAAATTAATGATTACTATACAGCTGTAAATTACAAGATTACAAATATACTTCTTAACATAATCAATAAACTTCACTTTTTACCTAGGTTTGTCTGTTTTTGTGAAATTAATTATTACAGCACAGCTGTAAATGACAAGATTACATATTGACATCAATGATATAACCTTGATCTGGAGAGACTTGCTGTAAAATACATGGTTGCAACTTCTGTTTCTAATTACATGTAGATAATTAGAAAGAAAAGTTCTTATCAAACTTCAATAATTTCAATAACATTCCTGTAAAAGAAAAGGGAAAAGGCAACTAAAATTATATACAAGACCCTTGGAAATCTTTTGTAATTTAGTAACTTACCATAATCTGACCACACATGCATTATTTTGCAGAAAACCAATGTGATCTCATTTGTTTTGTCATACTAAACAAATTGATGTAGCAACTTTCTTTTTATATGTGGCTCTGATATGCAGGAATCTCTGCCCTTTTACCTGTGCAGTTTGATAAATGTTTAAATATTACTTCAGCTAGTACCCTGCAGGCAATTAGTGACAGTACTTTTTCCATACTTTTCTATGTAATAACATTTATGTGGAAATAGATATTCAACTAAGAATAGTTTTTAAAAATACATTCCAGCCTATACATTCTTACGTGATTTTGAATGGCATGGACCTGTAACAGTGTATTAGTAAAAGTATCCATTTTTCAAGAAGATAAATACTCCCAATACTTCACAAGTAATCAATATGGTGACCATGGTAACCACCTTAATTTTTTTGGTAAGAAGTTAGTGTTAGATTGGTTGGCCTGGTATCAGGATAATGAGACTGTGTTAGACATGATGCTACATGTCTGTGGTATGATGCACCAGTAAAAATCATCACTATAAACTTCCACACTGCAGGCATCATAGCGGTAAGACTGAAAAATTGTTTAAGCTATGTTATAACTCCGAATCATACACACACTTAAGAACTATGGTATACAGTTGTTACACCATTCTGGTTACATAAAAGAATTATTTCTTGTTCTTTGTGTCATTCTGTTTCTGAAGTGTATGTTGCTCTATGTTTTACAAAGAAGACTGATGATGATCCATTTGGTGTAGGAATTCAATAATGATCAATTCAAAATGATATCTATAGCCTCTGACAAATACCACTGTGATAAAATATTGTAAAATCTTGTGACTACTCATTAGTTACAACAAAGTTCTTTCATTATATTACAGAAAGTTTAAAAAAATCTTTGCAAAGTCCAATTGGTCATCTTAACAGAGAGGTTTTCAGAGTAAAAACACATACAAATCAGGTCAACTGCATCGACCCAGATCTGCAACCAAATATACAGTTTATAAGGACTAATCAGCTGAAAAAGAAGATGGATCCCACTCTTGCAGTGCATTATACGACGGTAGATCTACTTCTATGTCATTTTGCAGCTGGATCCATAAAGAAGCTATAGAAGAGTTACAAATTCCACAATCCTTTTGCCTGCAGTTTGATGAGGATAAAGTCAAGTATTTTTGTCAGCTATCCGTTAAAGCAATCAAAATAAATTTTATCTGCACCAGTGTAGTCCAACAGTTCCACCAACAGCACTGCCAGACTAATTCTAAGAAAACATTTTCATCAGTCCAAGAAAAACTCAAGAAGTCAATAAAAAAGTGCAGAACTAAATTTGTGATTGGTGATAAAATACTGAGGTTGGATTGACACTCAAATTTTATGGACCTAGAATGTACAACTGGACTGAAACACACCAGCAATATTGTTGTGAGATTTTGAGAACAACTAAATGGCAAAGGAAGTGCAGAGGCCATCAACCCCCTCTCCATATAAAATGTTTTTTCCCCAATAAATATCAGGCTGTTGAAATTATATCCCTTGGCAACTGACCATCATCCAATATAACTGGTCCAAATGTCTCTTGTCATCACTGATGAAATAATAAAAGGAACAGCAATGCCAAGTTGACCAGCAAGACTGGATCTTAATGCCAAAAGATGCCCATCCTTATGGAATTTAAGACAAACAGCAAGTGAATTTTTGACATCTGGAGGAAATAGAGTCAGATGGACAAGAAGTATGTCAGATATATAGACACTGAAGCCACCTTTGAATTGATTCTGGATTTTTAAATGCAGCTCAGAGACCATTCTCAGTCAAGGAAACCAGGTGATGATTTTTGAGTGTTTTTTTTGGTCTGGTTTTTTTTCATCTGTCCCCAAAGAGTAACATATTATTCTTTATCTCTGATTAGATATGAGTATCATGACAGCATGCCCATTGATTTGGGTGGGAGCATCAGTCTTAATTAACCCTGATTCACCTCCAGCATAATTCTTACTGAGCTTGTGCTGTCCATATTACATTTACTGTATGCGCCTGTGATTGGCATTTGTCAGACTGATGTTTACACCTTATTAAATAATAATAATAATGACCTTATTTAAAGAGGGCAACACAATTAGCTAAGAACTAATCTACCTTGAGGCCCTCATACAAAGGAATTTATTTATTTTAGCTGCATCTCTGAAGCCACTGGATATATTGGGTTTGGAAGAAGGAAATAGAGTGGGCCGTTCTAATCTCAACTGGAATACTTTTCCAGAGCAAAGTTCCAGAGTATTGGAAACTTTTTAAAAATAACTCCTTATTTGGTTTGGGACTTTTATACTGTTTGGTAGACATGGATTGCAGGTGGGGAGTATTACCAGGTAGCCTATACTGGAATAGTGATAGTAAATATTCAGGAGCACTATTCTGAGATATCCTGTACATTAATTTGGCTTTTCTCAAACCGATCCGGTCTTTAATAGGTAATATTTTTAACTTACCAGCTAAATTTTCCTTGCTTTCTTTCTGGATTGATATTAGCCCAAATGCTCTTTTTTGAAGATGTGCCAACTTTGCTAAGTTTTTATCATTTGATTTAACCCATACTGTATTACAGGAATCTAAATAGGGTTATATGTAACTGCTATAAAATAGTTTTCTGTGCCTTTCAGGGCGAAAATGTCTTATTCTACTGAGAAGCCATGAACTTGAATTGACAATTTTTTCTGACATGTTTGATATGTTCAGTCCATGATAGATTATTATCTACCAGAACACCAAGTAGTCTATCATGACAGACCATTTGCAAATTTTCATCCTTCCATGTCAGACATAGTTCTTCACTATCAATATTTGTCCTTTTTTGCCGTATTGAGATAAGTAATGTTTTAGTTTTACCAGTATTTACCACCATGCCATTGCATGTGCACCAGTTTTCCAGTTTGTTTAGGGCATTCTGTAAAGAAATTTCGAGTTCATGCTTTGTGTTTTGGATGTCTGACAATATTGTGTCATCTGCATAGAGATCTGTAGATGAAATTGAGTCTCTTAGTAAAAGTGGTAGGTCATTAATAATTAAAATGAATAGTAATGGACCTAGAATTATTGACACTAATATCATATGATATGAAATCAAAATTAATTGGGCGGGAGCTAATGGGTCACTTATATCATGCTTCAATGTGCATAACTTAATCAAAGTGAGATTGTGTTTGGATTATCTTTGACATTTATGATAGAGGAAGAAGGGATCATAATGTGACTGGATCATGGGGATCATAATGTTACTGGATCAAAGGGATCATAATGTGACTGGTTCAAAGGGATCATAATGTGACTGGATCAAAGGGATCATAACGTGACTGGATCAAAAGGATCATAATGTGATGGGATCAATGGGATCATAATGTGACTGCATCAAAGGGATCATAACGTGACTGGATCAAAGGGGTCATAATGTGACTGGATCAAAGGGATCATAACATGACTTGATCAAAGGGGTCATAATGTGACTGGATCAACTTTTGGGCAAGTATCAGCATTTCTTGATCGGCCATGAAACTATATACAATTTGACAACTGTGGAAAATATGGTAACTTGCAGTCATAAAAAGTAAGTGGACAAACTTTAAATGTGTTTTATTGGTAATTAGTTTTCTTTAATCACCGAAATGTAAAAAAAGTGAATGCTTTAATTAATGTTTCATGCAGTAAGAATTTAATGGATATTATGCTCCATGATTTATTTCATGCTTTGGAATTACTCAAGGCTGAATAGCAAGATGGAATAATTTTTTATATTTGATGTATCTGTCAAATGTTATATCAAATTGGCTCAAATAAGTATATTTTCTTTTCTGTCTCAATCTCAAAAAGGACCTTCCAGTGGTTATTATTCCAACCTTGGAATATGCCTTGTTCATGTTTGAGGCATTAGACAGAATTGATCATGCTGCAGAAATTATATATTTAAATCATATATAACTTTCATAATTGTATTTTTGCATTTAAAATGATCTGAGCAGTTATAAACAGAAAAGCTAAGAAGTTTAAAATGTGACAAAGTATAAAATAACCCTTCTATTTAACATACGAAAAGTACAGTCATACATAATCAGAGAGACGCTTAATAAAAACTCAGAAATGGCCCTGCCTGTCTCACTGTCTTCTTATCTCTTTCTAATAAGAAAATACTGTACGTTTGCTTTTCTTCTTTCAACATGAGGCTTGAAATCTTACACATCATGTTGCTCCAAAACAAATCATCAATTCCAGCTATGAATTCATGACAATCAACAGCAACTATATCATGGCACCAACTACTGGTAAATGTTCAAAATATGTAAAATGAATTACACAAAAACACTTTCTAATAGAAGTAAGCTTTAAGTACATGATAAAATGTAAAACATAAAGATGCTAAAATTCTTTTGCAAGGGGAGGCTGTTTTAAAACCGATACACCAAGATGGCCTGAGAAGACTCAACTGGCTGTCTGATGCTTAATCAGGGTTCATACAGAATTCTGAATGATAAATTCAAAGACTTTTCCCAAACTTTCAAAGACCACAAACAGATTTCCAAGACCTAGTTTTGTTAACATTTTGTATACAAGTTATATTATATGAGAAAACAACGAATGCAAAATACTACAATATTGTTTAATGATGAAATGAAACTGAACATGTCATCAAAAGAAAGAAACCAAGAAAAGTCAACTACATCCGAATCTAACAACCTTGGACAATTTTATTTGAGATTATGGAAAGAAATTAAACAGTTTGGGTTTATTTCAATTTTCAAAGAATTTTAAAGACCTCAGGTAATCTGCTCAATTTCCCAAACTTTCAAGGCCTTGACAATGCTACGTCATTTTTCCCAAACTGTCAAAGACCTTCAAAGTCCATATGAACCCTGTTAATGCAGCTTTAAACAACCAAGAACATGTCAAAGGGTCTGATGCTGCATAAGCTAAAACAAATTTCCTGAAATCCTAGTTAAGACCATTTTGTCTTTTAACAGCTGAATCATGAAGCCATCTCAGATATTCTTGAGTGACAACAAGAATTTCATGATGGCCACCATTGTGGCCACATGGGATGTCAGATTTTTGTTAAGCACCAACTAGATATCACCTGTAGTCTGGATAAAACCCCTTAACTTGATATGATTTTCCATTCCAGACTAAAAACTAGTTAAAACAGTGATTTTTAAGATGATCACTGCTGTGGCCATACTGGCTGTCCATTCAGCACCATTTTTATTTAGAACCAGTTAGACATTCAGAAGTCTTTCAGTAAACATCCAACATCAATAAGATCATCCATTCAGGAGAAGTATCAATAACAATATTTTCAAGATGGCAACAATAGAAGCCATGATGGATTTCAGTCCAGCATTATTTTCACTCATGACCAACTTGGTACCAGAAGAATGTCAATATGACTTTCAGTACAGGCAGAATAATGATCACACAATTTTCTACATAGCTGTCATCATGGCTACATTGGATGTCACTTTCATATAGGACTAACTAGATGTCATGGCCCATTGGATGTCACTTTCATATACAACTAACTAGATGTCATGGCCCACTGGATGTCACTTTCATATAGGACCAAGTAGATGTCATGGCCACATTGGATGTCACTTTCATATACAACTAACTAGATGTCATGGTCCATTGGATGTCACTTTCATAAAGGACCAAGTAGATTTCATGGCCCATTGGATGTCACTTTCATATACAACTAACTAGATGTCATGGCCCATTGGATGTCACTTTCATATACGACTAACTAGACGTCATGGCCCATTGGATGTCACTTTCATATAGGACCAACTAGATGTCATGGCCCATTGGATGTCACTTTCACATACGACCAACTAGATGTCATGGCCACACTGGATGTCACTTTCATATACGACCAACTAGATGTTGTGAGAGGCTTTTACAGTAAAGACTCCATGTTGATGCACATCTGTTCAGTAGGAGTAGCAATAAACGATTATAAAGATGATCAATAGGGTGGTCATATTGGATTCCTGCTCAACAAAATTTGCATTTCAGACTTACTACACCATTCAGTGAATGCATGTGTCTGTGTGTGTGTGTGTGTGTCTGTACGTGTATGCAAAGTTTCATGGCAATCCTCCAAGCAGTGCACAAGTAGTAGAGATATAAAACTTGTGCTAAGGCATAGACAGATGGATGGAAGACAACAGGCCATCCCATAAGCTCTTCTGGTTTATGCCCGATAGAAATACAAGCTGGGTGTGGTCCACAAGTACCTACCTTTAACATTTTATGTTGCTGATTCAAGGAGTTCAGCCTATTGATATATTCTTGCTGTAAAAAAAGAAGACAAAAAAATTATTTTGGTAAATAACTTATATTTTATTTAGCAACTTATTATTATAAGCACCAAACAACTTAAATTGACCCCGCCCCCATTTCTCACCAGCAAACAACATATTGGATTCCCAATTTTCACTTACAACCAACAAGACCATTGGATAATGTATATATGAAGTTTCCTGATAATGCTCCAGTATTTTAAAAAAAGTAGTGATAAAAACCTTGTGCTAATGGATGGATGGATGATGGACAATGATCATCTTATAAGCTCCTTTGGTCTATGACCAATAAAGCTAGAAAGTACTAGTGTTCTCTTGAAGGGACTGTCCTACTATATGCTGAGAGGAATGTACTGAAATCCAAGACATGTGAAAATAGGAATTTCAAGATGTTAATCATAGTAGTCATATCGTATGTATGATCAAAACCATTTTCATTTCTGACCAACGAGATATCATAAGTATTTTGGTGAAAACCTGTGGTAATATGACCATCTATTCTAGAGGAGGAACAATAACATTTTCAAAATGGCTGCAGTGGTAACCATACTGGACATTAGATTGGCATTATTTTTTATTTAGGACCAATTAGACATTTAAAAACACAATTCCCTTGAAGAAAAAAACATGTCAATATGACCATACATCTAGATGGAGTTGCAATAAGATTTTCATGATGGCTACCATGGCAACCATATTGATGAAAACTACATGCTGCGAAAAATTGACAAGATTTTCAAGATGTCTGCCATAGTGGTCATATTGGATTTCAGATTGGCACCACTTTCATTCAGGTCCAAAGAAACAAGACATCACAAGAAATCTTTTTGTGAAAATCGTATGCTGATATGACCATCAATCCATGAGGAGTAGCAATAAGATTTACAAGATGGCCTCCATCACAGTTATAGATCTGCATCATTTTCCTTTAGAACCCACTAGACATCTTAAGAAGTCTTCCAATGAAAATCCCAATTCAATATGCCTTTCCATTCAGTAGTAGTGATAACAAGATTCTGAAGAATAATCTAAACCATTTTCATACAGGACCAACTAGACAATATAAGAAGTCTGCTTGTGAAAACTTGATCTTGATGTGACCAAGCCATTCATGACCAACTAGACTATGGAATGAATACGCATGTAAACTTTCATGGCAATCCTCCAAGTTGTTCAGAGGGGTAGTGATAACAAACTTGTACTAACGGAGAAACAAAAGACGATGGACAAAAGACATCCCATAAGCTATTCTGGTCTATGTCCTGTTGAGCAAAAAAGATCCACATATTCTTGACAATTAAAATGGACCAACCTACACATTTTCCGATAGTTACATCCCTTTTAATATGTTCGAGGCCATTCAGGACTTTATGATGTTCAAACGCCTGCATGGGAAAAATTACAAATGTACACAATATGCAATAATTCAGTGGTCCCATTTCACATTAAACTGAAACTTTTAACACAAAACATAATAAAAGCCCTGCTTTACTTTGCTGTCTAACACTATGTTCCCTTCCAACTGTAGGATTATTCACCCCAAATGACCTCTGACCTTTGAAACTCTTCAATGTACATGGACCCTGAGCAAGTTCAGCTGTCAGTGTCTCTGTCTGTGTGTGTGTGAGATATATGGATTCTTAACATAGCTTTAAAAAAATTCAGTCGTATCAATGTCAGCAGTGTGGCAGTTCATAGTGATGTCTAGCCCTGGGGCATCATGCTGCAGACATGTAGCATCATTTCCCAACCAGTCACACTATCCTGACACAAAGATAACCAGTCCTAACACTAACCTCAATGCTGAGTGCCAAGCAAGGCAGCTGATAGTACCATTTTTACAAGTCTTTGGTATGACTGCCGAAATTCATAATCCCGCAACCTCCCAAGGTGGATGCTCTAATCACTTAGGCCTGTCATATTATCATCTCATGTAATGTGTCACAGGCAAAATAAAAGTGATACCACAACTCAAAGAGCCATAGAGAGTTGATTTAAAAGGACTTCCATATAACTGTTTCAAGAAGCATTTTCCTTAAAGAAATTAGACTGCCACAAAAGCAAAAGGACCACTCCATATAAGTAAGTACCACATTGTGTGTCAGTTGAGCAATCCAATTTTATCCCACTGTATTTCTTTATTCATTCATCATGTTTGGCCAATACATAAATAACAAAAATCCTACTTTAAAATATTAATATATTTTATTCCACTGTAATGGCTTGTATTCCCTCATATATTCAAGCAGTTGGAAAAAGTAATTCAAGTGGGCAATATTCTCAAATGACCAATACCAAAATTATATCCAAGTTCTTCTTATTTTTGTTTACAAAGTTTTCACTTAGTTCTGATCATTTCCAGTCCCAGCTGAGGTTAAGTGATCTCGTATCCAGTGTTTATGTGGATTCTGGCCCCTGGATAAGTCTGGTTCCTGATCTTTTTAGGTAGCTGTATATAACTTACATATCTACTTACTATATGCAGAAGACCCAAGTCTGACTAATGTATTACATGTGTTTGTGTTTTGCCAAAATGAACAGTACACATATCTTGAACAGTATTAATTGATCTGCAGTATGTACATGCATT
This sequence comes from Sinohyriopsis cumingii, assembly GCA_028554795.2. Classification (NCBI taxonomy): domain Eukaryota; kingdom Metazoa; phylum Mollusca; class Bivalvia; order Unionida; family Unionidae; genus Sinohyriopsis; species Sinohyriopsis cumingii. The sequence goes on from CM068838.1 coordinate 85,269,157, forward strand.
ATATTTTACAGATGCAATTGCTGGGAGACACAAATATTGATAAATCGTAAACCAAAAAATGCAGACTGCATGTAAATTACTTTGTCAACTGCCAACAGTCAATGAATTGTCATGCAAAACCAATAACAAAAGGACACAAAATTTTTAAAGTCTATGCCTTCAGGTACACATGAACAAAAAAGGTGAGCTTGACCTCTAGTTAATACAGACAAGAAAGTGACCTACCTTATCTGTATCACAACGCTGTCTAAGCTCCTCATGAGCTGCATTCAAGTCTGAAAGAAGAGAAAGAATCTATTCAAATGCATGACATTGTGACTTACTCTAATCCACTTTAATGTGCATACAAAAATGACCCAATCATTACATTATAACATCACTGTCATGATTTATCTAGGTGTCTCACAGTGCTATGAACTCTTGGAGAGACTGGACATAAACTGAAAATGACTTGATTGGGTATGACAATTCCAAAGCTTAACTAGCCTGAATAATCAAAAATAATTTTTTTAAAAGTGAAGTATCATGCAAGGGGCCAATGTTTACATTGAAAAAACCCAAACCAATCTGAATTACCAAATCACTGTCTTTGACCTTTATTTTGGGGTAAGCAGGTCACAACTAAAATATTGCAGCCTAGTTGCAATTTCTCTTTAATTATCAAAAATCTTACAATGGTAATATTACAATAACAATCATGTGAAAGAAAATGAAGTCAACTAAAAGTTTACAAGACCTTGGAAAATCTCAAGCAAATTACATTTTATGACCTGCTGTAAACTGAGAGTGAAGGCTTTCAGTATGGAAAACAATGTGACCTCAAAATTGTCTGAATGAGAAAAAAATTATGAAAATACCTTTTCTTCTTTGTATCTGACCAGGAGTCTATAATGCATGTTTACAAAATATGTATTTTAAATAGTCATTTAGCTATTATTTTACAGACAATTAGTGATGGTAATTTTTCTTATTTTATTTTGTTTTATGCAATAAACTTTAACTGACAATATTTTCACACCAGCATTTTTCTATAATATTTGGGTCATTTTTTGTAATTTTTGTTATTTATTCTGGAGTGCTTGGACCATTGGTTATTTAAAAAAGATTAGTTTTTAAACGGTAAAAAAACCCAGAGCAGTTCACAAGCAGGTTTCCTTAATTCCATACACCCTGTACAGTATAGCTGGCCATTTTTGTCTTTAAAAAAAAATGTTGCTTAAGATCTTGTGACAATTTTGTGTTGTAATTTGAATCAGAATATGCTGAATGGTTCTAAAGTTGTGCTAATTACAAGCACAAAGTCCCATATAAAGATGTGAAGTTGACTGAAAAGAGTCATAAATCTGTCCAAAATGGTATGGATAGGACAAAGAACCATAACCTTGTTGTTGTTGTTGTAGGGTTTAACGCCATTTTTCAGCACAAGATAGGCTATACATGGCGGCCAGTATTAATGGTGGAGGAAGAACCCGGAAAAACCCCGGAAAGAACCACCGACCCACGAGAAGCTACTGGCAAGCTTTCTCACATAACCACATTAGCCAAATCCGAGACTCGAACTGACGCAGACAGAGGTGAGATGGCAGTGATCCGTAACGGTGAGCGCTTTAGACCACTCGGCCACTCGGGGCCCCAACCATAACCTTGTCCAAAATAGTATGGATAGGACAAAGAACCATAACTCTGTCCAAAATGGTATGGCTAGGACAAAGAACCATAACTCTGTCCAAAATGGTATGGCTAGGACAAAAAGCCATAACCCTATCCAAAAGACAAAGCCCCAGCTAAATCTGTGTGACAATGTTCATGCCAATTTCCATCAGGATTCTTGAACTATCCTGACTAGAGATGAGATTCCAACTTTTTATGTGAAGACAAGAATATACTTGGTAATGGCCATGACAGCTTAAAATAAAGTAGACAAAGCAACAACAAAAAAAGAAAAAAAGAAGGCACATTCAAGTCTGAGACAAGGTTCATACCAAATTTTGCACCTGAATGTCACTGAGTTGAATTGATTCAAAACAAGAAGTCTCTCAACAATGGACCTAAAAATGTGATTAAAAGGTAAAACATGCAATTTGCCTGCAGTATGGTAACCAATCAAGTGTAATAGTTACAGACCTTTGGTGGTTTAAGGATCAATCAGATGCACAGACAGAAAAGGTGATTACTGAAGAGCTTCCACATCTTTATATGGGACCCTATTAAGGCAGCACACCAAAATTGATCACAATGAAGAAATAAATACCAGTAAAGGGTTAGGGTTAAACTTACCAAAATATCTAGGGGTAGATCTTCCATCTAACTATATCAAATATTATTTGATTTCAACCAGATTTGTGATGCAGTTTTAGACGTCATCGATGGAGCCCATATTCCCTCAGAGTATGGGCTCCATCGAGGACGTCTAAAACTGCATCACAAATCTGGTTGAAATCAAATAATATTTGATACAATTAGGCTGCAGAGATGAGAGGAAAGCCAATCAGTGGTGATAACTCTTAAATGGTGGTATATAAGGGTGGAAACTGAATTCTTTCAATGTTGCATCATTTCATAAATAGCTGCATACCAAATATGATCAGAATCCAACGATTCCCATAAAGTTATCCTGCAGAATCCAAAATAGCAAGGGACTAACAGTGAGAAAGATGAAATGACATGAGTACTACAGGGCTATTAAAAATGTCTAGCAATTGACATGAGTACTACAGGGCTATGAAAACTGTCTAGCAAGTGACAGGAGTACTGCAGGGCTATGAAAACTGTCTAGCAAGTGACATGAGTACTACAGGGCTCAGAAAACTGTCTAGCAAGTGACATGAGTACTACAGGGCTCAGAAAACTGTCTAGCATGACTCTAACTAGATTTTTTAATTTGTTGACAAACAGACAATATGATTCCCAGGACACCAATGACTTTATTAAGTGGGCCCAAATTAAATTTCCTCAGCTTGGTACACTAGCAAATCTATAGATGAATATCAGCTTAATTTTGTTTTATTTCTTTTTTCTGGTTGGAAAAAGATATACCATGATAATGATTTATTGGCAATGACACTGTAACCTCTGTATAGGTTCCATCTGCAACTAATGAAATATTAATGAAAAACAAATGACTGTGCTACAATATCAAATATCCTCAATACCATAAATAATATGTCACACAGGCATGTTACCTGTAGCCAGCATGGCTTTCTGAGTGGAATTGCACAAACATGTCTTCATTAAAATTTACTATGGGACCATACATATTATACTCTACCAAGATCTGCATAAAAGTGAAATCCGATTTTAAATTTTGTTTTAAAAAAATCACGAAATGTTACATCAGTGTAAAATGCCTGTATAATATATTAATACAAACTGTGCCATATTAAACATTATCTTTTTCCAGTCTAAATTTATACAGTAAGTTCAACAGTGAATGGCCTTATAACTATGGTATGCAGTATTGAACACAGCAGCTGCATGACATTTCCGATTCCAAAAAATTGGGAAATAAACAAAATACAAAAAGTTCTTCAGGAAACCCAAACTACCCTTTGCATTATAAATGTTGACAAAAATATGCCAGTGCAACTAAAACGTCATCTAAATCATACCATTTTCAATCATAACAATGTTATGACTTCAAGAAATTATGTCCAACAGTCTCAAGTTTTGCAGCCTCTAATCTTTGTGTTCTCCCTCAGTCTATAAAAATCACAGTTATGCTTGTTACTTTAATATTTCATGAAGAAAATTATTTTATGAAAATATATAAAGATCTGAAAATATTTCATAATAATGGATCAGTTAAAACTTTAATATAGATTTTACCTGTGAAAATTATATTGTGTATGAAAAACCGTAAGCATCAGCATCATTATATATTTTACCCAGGGTTTTCTAATCTGAACTTGGCTGAAATAACATCAATGTCAAAAACTTTGGGAGGAAAACTGACAGTGAACTTTCAAATAATACAACTGAGAATAAGTACTTCCAATACTTCAGAAAAATGCAGAAAATGTTCAGACTCAAAGTTAATAAAGACACAGTACGCACTGAGTACAATGGCCATATTTCACTTGTGCAGGTGTATTTATCTATATAAACCCAACACCAGAGTGTAAAACCTGTGTCAAAAGTGAAGGCAGGTCTGTTCTCCACTCTGGCATGGGTATTATGGAGTTCTCTAAGGATTAAACTCTAATACTTACCAGCTATTATTGCACTGCTAAACCTTGATCTGGTGCAAGTTGTCAATCCAAGGTGGTTTGCCTTATAGCATAAGCAATGCTTTGACAACCTTACTCTAAATCTGATTTTGGCAGACAAATTATTTGATACAAGCCAGACATGAAGGACTGGTGGAGAATTTGTGGGACACTGTGCAAGAGGGACAAGCTGTGTAATAACAGTAGCTACGTACTCAGTGGTATATCCCTGGGGTCATCTATCATATTTTATTTGTCAGCAAAATCTCTCAAATTCAAGGACATTCAATGACTAATGTGGCTCTCACCAGTTTTTATGTACTTTTGAAAGAGTGACTTATGTAAGGATGGAATGGAGAGAATATTGGCATACCTCTATGCTACATTAATGTAATGTGGATGATATTTCTTTGGATATTGTACATGATCTAAGCACACTGCTAACTAAAATGACTACTCCCTTGTACTAAAAAATCGGCCTGAATTAGTCTAAAGTACACTATCCATAGCAGCTATTAAAACAGGGTTAATGAATTTTGCCAGACTAGACAATACCAGCTTCTGAAGGTGCAATGAATGAATTACCAAATATATAAAATGTACAAAAAGTTATTGGCTCTTTTTTATACAATTTACATTTGAAGTTTAGGAAATGAAAATGACCAAGTGGAGCTAGCAGTTTTTTGAAAGGTGCACATCTGGAGTAAGGCCAAGCTGTATACTCTATAACCCATAGTACACCCATCAATCATACACCAAAATAAAGGGAATTAAAGGTTCTTTCAATTATACCCAAGATATACAAGGTTATTTTTAAATAGCCAGTATAACCAGTGAGGAAAGCCGGGGAAATTCTTTTTCTTTAAAATTCTAACCGTATGCAAAATACGAAACTGCAGAGTGCCACCTAAGTGAAGAATTTATGACTCTCAATGATCCTTACTGACCATGCAAACCATGGGTAGAGTGAGCAGACAATGAATTTTTGTTCAGTCTTGCTATGAAAGTATTTGTGAGATTCTGTCAACTGATAGGTGAGAAAATTCATGTGTAAACTAAATTCTGACAACGGACCAGAGCCAACATCTGATGGTTGGGAATTAGGCACTGGACACAGATCTGAAGAAAGGAAGCAGTACACCACATTAACATACAAAGTCTGCACTTCCTCCTCTGTCGCCTAACCTGTATGACTCACGGTACTAATAGTTCCGATAGTAAACCTATGCAAACACTGTGATATTAAAACTTGAATAACTTTAAATTGCTTAGTGTTCATGATCAAACCTATATTTATCATTATAGATGCATACTGAATGACAGCTTTCTGTGTAGAGAAAAGGATATGAGCCATCACATTTTCTAGACTTACACATGTTTGAAGCATGTGCTTTCAATTCCACACCAAAGAATCAAGTACTAATTTCGATAATGAGTGTACCCAACTCAAGACTGTTAAATAACCGAAATTCCATCAATAAAACACTTTTTTTTTCAGCTACAAAAAAGATAAGCTCACAAAAGATTCTTATTACTAAAATCTAATTTTCATTATCAACCAATCCTGGCCAGCAAAACCCACATATAATCTATTTTATCTTCACTAATTTCCAGACTGGAATCCATTTTTCCATACCATTAGTACCATGTGTCCTGTAGGGTGGGATGAAAATAGAGACTCCAGAAGAAGAGAAGGGTCTGACATAACTGGAAACTGATCTGTGTCAACCAAAACTGATGGTTTGCCATGCTGTCCTCACTCTCAGGGCAATGTAGATTTATTACATAGTACATGTATAACTAACCTTGAAAAGCATCTAAAAAGAGAAACAGACCTTCACAGAAATTGGTGACTTCCCTAACTGAGAAGTGTCAAAGACCCACCCTGGAAAATGCTGGATCTTTCAGTGAAGAAGAGTTAGAAGTGGGTCCCAACTTTTTGACCAATTAGCTCTTGTAACAGCTAATGAACTAATAAACCTGGACAAAAATTAGGACTGGTTACCAAGAAGTGAGAACAAAAACATAAGTAATGTTTGATTAGTAAAAGGTACTCAATATCTTCTAATTAAAGGAAAAGGGACACATAAGTTGCAACTTACATAATGAAAACATTCGATATACAAGAGACGCTTGAGAACAGCATGAAATCAAAGGAAAAAGATGTTGAGCTTCCAAAATGATGAGTATCTTATTGGGATTGTACTTTTTACATACATTCTATACCTCCAATTACTAACTGGAGGATGGAACAATTACCATGGACTGGGGACTAACATCAGGAAGAGATACTGCAACTGAAATGAATTTTGTAAAAGTAAAACATTACCAATCAAAGAAAAATGCTAAAAAGGACTAGGCTCACTTTTGACAAAAATCTGCATAACATCATATTTTAATGTTATTTCCCTGTATGTATTTACTGTATCAATACATCTTTTAATGTTGTAAATACAAAAATGATAATGTAACATATATAAATAAATGAATCTTAGTAATGCAGTATAATAAGTTTTTGGAAGCATTTTTATTATTACCGGTATGGTAGATTTTATTTTAGACAGCAGCAATTGCCATTCAAAACCAAGAGGCTCAAGTGGGGCTGGTATCACTCACTACACAGACATAACAGTTGACCATTTTACTATCCATGTTTATGTAGTATTTTAAGATCACAACCTGGGTAAATTGTCTCAGAAACTTTATATCTTGTTTATTTCTACCCATTCTACTGTAATTGATTTTTTTAAAAATGCACTAAAGATAATGGCATCATTAATATGTAGCCTCTTGCTCACAACTGTCTTCACTCTAGATCATGGCAACCAGTATAAATGGCGGAGGAAGAACCTGGGAAAACCCCGAAAAAACCACCGACCCACAAGAAGCTACTGGCAGGCTTTCTCACACAATCATATTGGCCGAAGCCAAGACTCGAACATAAGCAGACAGAGGTGAGATGGTAATGATACGCAACTGTGAGTGCTTTAGACCACTTGGGGGCCCTATTTACATGTACTATTTATGTATTAGAAAGGTGGATATTACATTTTTTAAATACAGAAATCAGTGAAAAATAACCCTCAAAGGTTTTATTTACATATGCCTGCAACCTGTAAAAAAATAACTGCTGATGTAGTAATTGTACAAAATATTTAATTTATAAATATTTCACCACCGTATAATTATGACATATTTGTGTTCATTATTCTTGTGTAATTTTTTAGAACATTCTTTTAGTGATTCTAAGATCATCTTCAGAAGATCAGAGAAGAACAAATCTTATTTTTAATACAGAGCACCTTTATGAATGAACCAAGTCCATTCAGATTATACCTTATCAACCTCAACTACCATATGACAAAATATAATGATGGGTGATGCATGTTAAATGTTGTCCATAATTTCACCACTCCTGTGGCTTAGAAGTTACAGCATCTGCTTTGGATGCTGAACATCATGGGTTCAAACCCAGGTCGACTTATAAAAATTGTACTAGCAGCTGCCTCGCTTGGCGCTCAGCATTAAAATGTTATTGTTAGGACTTGTCAGCCTGGTGTCAGGAAAATAAAACTGAGGGACATGATGCTGCATGTCTGTGGCATGATGGCCCATTGCTGGACATCAATATAAAGTGTCACACTGCACATGTCGTAGCAATATGACTCAAACTGGTAAAGCTATCTTAAAAATGAAAAAACATGCACACACATTTCCTTTTACAGCATTCTACTAACCATTATGTCATCTGATACCAAGACAGCAGCTCATGCATATGATGTCACAAGTTACATGTACCTGTTTTAAATCTTGGTACAGCATTTTATAATAGATATCAAACCATCCATGACCATTTATGTTGACCACATATTAGGACTTTTAGAGGGTAATGTGAACCTGGTCCTTTACCTCCATTACAACAACAGAAAATTTGGTCAACAGACATGTCAGCACAAAACTCTATAAAAGGTATATAAAATAAAAGATTAAGGTAAACAATACATAATCCTTAAATTAGATACAAAAAGAAAAAGTCATTCATCACTTTCATTTCAAAACAATGGAGTCCCTATGGAGGTTTCCAAGAACTGTATAGAGGATACTGAGCCTACTACATACATAAGACAGACACATGCACAAGCAAATAATACAAACTGTATACTGAAACATATATACTTGCCTATAACACAAATCCAACTGCAAACTCCACAGACCAAGATCTGCAGTCACATAATGCACCAGCAGATATGGTAGATCAGGATCTTTGTTGTTTGCACTTTGACTCAACTTATATGCAAGTATATATGGTACATGTACTAAAAATAAACATCAATTACTACAACTAGATTTTGTATGTTCCCAAATGCACCATTCATGCCCAAAATGCAAAGGGACTGATGTTGTACTGTCTGACAAGAATTTCCAGGAAATAAAAAGACCATTTCATTTTTAACTGATAAGTGTTCAAACTATTTCTGATATTCTTGAGCCATAAGCCACTGTGGCAGCCATACTGGATATGAGATTGGCATCATTTTCATTTAGGAAACAGTAGTCATTATTAGAATACTTTTGGTAAGAACTCTATGCCAATATTACCAGTGACACATGAAGAGTACCAATATTATTTTCAAGATGAAGAAGCCATATTTGATAAAAGACTGGCAACACTTGCACATATGATCAACTATATAAGAAATTTATAGGTGCCAGCCAGGGTTGTTTGATTCAAATCTGATGATTTAAATCACACCCAAAAACTTATTTACCTCCTTTTTTAAATATGATGATAAACTACACTGTGACCTAAATCCTTGAAAATAGCATTAGTCTGTATTACATCCAAAATGAAAGTCTAAATAAACACAGGTTGGATATGCTCAACAGATTGAAACTGTGTTTGAACATTAAATTATCAACACATGTAAAATGTTAAATCTAAATTCTAAATAAACACATGTATGATGATAGGATCTGCTAACTAATGTAACTGTGACTTTAGTTTGAACATTTATTAGTGGCTTGTTCTTCCACAAGATGCACTACAGGATAACGTTGCCGACAATCCTGCCTGGAGAATCGGTCAATTCTTCTCAAGGTGTGTAAGGAGCATAGGGGCTGTATGAATACTGGAATTGCTGACAAGACAAAAAAATTTGGTATGTAAAAAGAATGCTGAAGAGTATCCTGAATGAACAGTCCTGCATGCTAATCAATGAACCACCTCTCCTTTTTACCATCTTATTCTTACAAGCTCCAATGGCCCAAGTTCTGAGACTTCCTTGAACTCTATCACCTAATCTGTTGCATCACAGCTGACCTCCCCAGTCAGTTTCTACAACACAATACACAGGATCCTCTGGATAGAAGAATTATTCAAAACTTAAAGTCATCCTTAAAATAGGCTTGCATGGTTTACCGTCCCCAAACCACACAACTGTAGCAGCAGGTAGGTGGGTAGGTGTAGGTTTCTTTACTTTTGTTAGCCTCCTTCTCACTAAATATATTTTTGCAATTATAATGATAGTTAAACGGACTTGTGGACAAAATTTCAGTTGCACAATTCTGATGGCTCAGACTGATGAAAGCTACCAACAAAATTCATTGTCTTAAAATAACCTGCCCTTGCTTTTTTAATGTGCATTTTAGGGATAATAAATCTGGAGTTGACAACATGCATAGTCTGTCAAGAGCTGATACTAAATACTGTTAATAACAGATACATTTTATTCCTGGAATTGCTGAAGACACAATGGGCTTCTGGTGACTTTGCTTCTAAAGAAATAAATCACATTATGTTGTAACAGTCCATCTGATGTTTTTTTTTTTATTGAAAAGGCATAATTATATTTATCACTGTACAGTATGATAGTTTGTTGACTTGTATCTATATACCGCATACTATTCTTTAGAACAAAAACAAAACTTTACCTTGATCTGAAACTAACTAAAACTATGATTAGGCCAAAACAAAAAATGTGTGTTTCCTACTGTTTCATTTTTATAAACATTATACATACATGTATATTTAATGTGACTTTATGTTTTTAACTATGGGGAAAAAAGTACTGAGTCAGCAATGAGAAACAGTGATGGTTGCCCGACATGAAACATTTTTTGTTTGGCCTCACAGTGCATTTTTATTCCAATAACAACCATGGGTAATATACAATTATTATAATGCATAGTATGTTATACATACATACATATATATATATAAAATGACTGCAGATCCTTTGCTTTCATTACAAAAGAACATAACATTTACCACTTGTACTACAACAAAAGGCAACTTCTCTACAAAAAAAAAGAGAAGAAAATAACTAATTTTAGCTTTGACTATACACAAACCTATAAAATATTAATTTTGTAATGTGCTATAAACAAACAAATGAAGAAAAAATTGCAAGGAATAATGAAGAATAGATTAAAATGGTCAGAAGTCTACATGTTGAAGATTCCCTAGAGTACTCAATAAATAATTACCAATTCTAAGGATAGGTGCCCCCCCCCCCCCAAATATTGCTTGCCCTGGACCCATTCATAACAATTTATCAAATATCTTTGTTGCTTATAACTATTATGCAGAGTTCATAGAGGTAATGACTGAATAATTTTGTGAGGATATAATAATAATAATAATAATAAGGTGGCTCAATGCAAATGATGTCAAACAATCGGGCACTATATAAATAAAATCTTCAAAAATAAAAGTAACAATGTGTCATGCCTGCATACAGGATCTTTTGGAAAAGATAAAACTGTGAGCTTTGATCAAAAAAATTCCTCAATCATTGACCCAAAAGGGCATATGTCGGGATGAAACATTCAGCATTCAAAGATAATACACACACTGTAATTGTACATTTTTATATCGAGTCCATACATTTTAGTTACATGTAGGTCAAAATAATATGTATGCAGATATCATGCAAGGGATATCAAACAAATATACTCACCATCAGTAAATGACTTATGGGCGAGTTTTTCTTGGTGAAGGGCCTTCTCAAGGCGCCTTCTATGTTCAAATTGAACTGGAAAACATTTGTCCTGCACTAATTACAATGTAATCTCTTCCAACAAAGGTTACAATGAATACTGTTTCTCAGATCCAATATGTATCACTTATGAAAGTAAATTAAAATGAAGAAAACTTAAGTTTCCTGGAAAAGACTTCAGCGAGTGCAACCTCTACCTTTCCTGTCAAGCCAGAAAAAACCTCAGATGTATCAGGTGCCAGAGATAAACCTTGATGTATTAGGGTAATTGATTTCACCATTTAAGTGGAAAAAACCCACAAAATTTATTGCAAAATAAAATTGATCCATTTTGTGAATATAAGTCTATCAAATGAATATCTTGTTAAATAAAATAAAAAAATCAATACATTAGTTTTCATATGCACAGTGATGTTGCATTTTGCCACCTGATCCCATCATACAATATGTTCTTTTTCTCTAATGAAATTCAAAATGGCTGCTAGTGTGACACCTCTGAGTCACTTTCACTGAAAAGGCCATGGGTGCACCCACTTAGAAAAGTCATGTACCGTATTTCATGTTATTTTTCGTACACGAGAAAATAATTTTGAATTTCCGTGTACAAAAAAGTATAAGTAAAATAAATAATTATCATTTGGTGGTACTGACCGTGTATGAAAAATAAAGGGATAGTACCTGAACAAGTTCTACGGAACACATGCTACTCGACAACCTAACGGTACAAATGTACAAAGTAAATGCATATTTTCTGTCTCATTCTGCTCTCAATTCAAGAATCTAATTACAATAAAAATAAAAGTACTCAAAGATTTTTGTTGTTATTAGTGAATTGATAGAGAGAGAGAATTATGTCTCAGTGTGCAAGCTCATTTGCATTTAGAGCATATGTAGCTGTTATGTTGTGAAATGTTGGCAAAATGATTAAGATGGTTTGAACATGTATTAGTTATGGGTATTATTTATTGGTAAATCGTATGTAACGATATGAGACCAAGTTGTCAAGAAATTAAGTGTAACTTGTATTTCTGCATTAACAATAATCTCAGTATAAAATTGCAATAAAAAATAAAGAACATGGAATCATGTTTTAGTTAATGTGCACGAGCGAGAGAGAGAGAGAGATGAAACAAAATTTTGTCAGTTTACAAGACCTTATTTATTCAGGGTGGTTTTTATTTGTAGTGTTTGCAAAGAGAAAAAAAGACTGTTACCTGACGATTGTGATAATCCTCATGTACTACCACCCTACTATATTCCATTATCAACACCTCTAAATCAACAATTCATTCTTGTTTTAATTACAATGTACATTGTCACAACAACCACATGGCTATGCAGTGTTATTTACCCGGCAATTAAACATGTTTAGCACTTTGGGTTATTCCAGTTGAAACTGAGTGCCAGAATTGACAGAAGAGGTCAAATCAGCGAGGCTGCCAGTGGGGAAATGAGGCTCTCTTTAGGCAAATGAAAATCTGTCAATGTGCTATTAAAGCCATTGTCCATACAGTAGATGTTATAAGGACAAGTGATCATACACATTACTTGTTATTCGAACTCGCCAATAAAGATAATAGTGGGTTATATCATAGAATATATATGCAATATGATTTCCGAGGGTCACATGAACCCCTTGACTTATACTGCGGGCACCCATGCTTATGCATCAATCATTGTATTTTCTCACCAACAATTAATTATTGATTTTTGTAAAAACAAAATGGCAATACACTATTTTCGATTATTTTAGCAAACATAAATCTTCTTAGTAGAAATTTTATGTCCAATAATTTAATGGATTTTTTTCAAAAAATACAAGTGATATGTAATGAAAAATTATTATACATTTAAATAATTAATATTCTGATAACTGGATTGTGTATGAAAAATTAAAGGGTATGAAAAAATACATGAAATACGGTAATGGTGCTTAGAAACAGATAAAATCACAGCAATTTTTTACTAATTGGTCAAAATATCAAAACAAATCAACATTTTTGGTAGGAATACCCTTTCCTGGGGAAATATTTCTCTTTTGGCTTTCGATAATTTGGGTTCTGGACCCTCACTCATCAGAATTTGAGTATCCAGATGAAGAAAAAGAAATGGGGACAATTGATACACAGCTTTCAAATACTGGATATTGGAGATCCAGAATAAGTTATCAAGGTTACAATGGATGTACATGTACAACAAAATGGGGATCTTCAAGGTCCAGAATTTTAGATCTCGGGAACTCAAAAAGGGCTTACTGAGAGCACTTATTAGTCAGAAAGGCAAGCAAATACATCAATTCATTGCTTTTTTCTCTTTGTAAAGCTATGAAAAGTGAAAGCCATGCATTCTTGTACAGCAAGTTCACAATATCTATAACAAGCTACATGGCAACTCCACAACATAGACTCTGAACTGCCAACATGTATGTATTGTACAAAAGTCAATTAGACAGGACTGAGAAAAATTATACAGTATATACTTCCCTATAAGGTCCACCTGCAAACCAATGAACCTGATCTGCCATAGCATACTGTGCCAGCAGATCTGGGTATACATTGGGTATTTTTTTTTTTTTGGGGGGGGTCTTATTATTTCTCCACAGGACTGTATTCATTATGACCAAAGTCACACACTTCTCCCCTCTAATTATATGGTTGAAACCACCCCAAGCATTAATCAGTTCAGTGCAATGTAGGAGTAATATGAACTTTTGTATTTACCAGGGTCCAATTAGTACATATTTATATTTTTTCCCCAAAACCCTAAGATATTATGCCAGGAGCTGATCAAAACTTAAAAAGCGCATGTAGTCAGAATTTCTGACATTTGGGGATAGCAATTTTCTTGTCAACAAAAGGGAATTTGCAAACATATTGAAAATCTAAACATTTGTTAAATACTACCTTAAAATAAATGTTTTGATATTCCTAAATTTCTTCAAGTGAATAAAAAAGACAGTGAAACTGTATGTCCACATGTTTTTAATTTATAGGATAACTTGGGCTAACTTGCCCCTCAACTGTATATTAGAATTCACATTGCTTTTACTTACCGTGAACTAAAAGCACAATCCGGGTAAATCATAGAATGTAGATTCATTGTTTCAATGGTATGTTATCTTGTACCCAAAAACTGAGTAGTAAAGTCAAGACAATACTTCTCAAGTATGAGGTTAATCCATCTTTACAAATCCACAGCGTGTCGATAACAATTGCCAAAGGATCAGCCCATAAGTTTATACCTCTTAAGCTGCCGATCAGACCTATTAAAATTACATATCTATTGATTTAAAAGTTATGAAATTATTATATGGTGTGTTAATTTTGGTAAATAATTTGACACACTTTTGCAGTGTAACATATATTAAAGATTTGAGAATGATGTTACTAACTATATGTACTACTTCTGCCATGCTGACAATATATTTTCAGTTTGGATTAAAGCCTTACCCACTTAATTCAAAAATCAATTTCACGCAAAGTACATCAGTTAAAATTTTCAAAACAGCTAAAAAAAAAGGGTAAAACTCTTATTCTAAAAATGTATGTTGAGTGCATATTTGGCCCAATAAGAGCATCAAATGGTATTTAAATATTTTGTTGTGCCAATAATCACATGAAAATGTGTGATAAAATTATAATAAGTCAAAACACACAAGATTTCACTTATTTTTTTACAAAAAAGCCAATAATTCCAGGCAAGAAGTTATTACGTGAGAACAAGATATGCTGCGAAAAGGACCCATTTGGGATTCCAAGTCCAACGTTATTTTCCGAAAGTCACTTAAAATTATCCCCATTGCTTGAGTGTAGCTACTGTCATGGCAGAAAAAAAAAAGAGGCTGTGAACAAGTTATTGATCTAGGTCTAGATTAAGTTCATTTCTCATACACATAAGGAGCCATTTCAATATCTGTCTAGTTTAGGCAGTGCATTGTTTCCATTAATCTGAGTTTCCACTCACCTTTCCCATTTTTGATATTTGGACTCTTACATTGTAGTGTATGGTCAGAGTCAATTGCCTATCTAAAAGTTTAAATTCACTGATACTATGTGGAAGCAGCTTAAGGTAGCCAATTACCAGCAGGCTTAGCAAACTTAAAATTAATGTTTCATCGAGTCATACTTGCATGAAATCAATAGGAAAATTATTTATTCTCTAAGAAATTGCAAGTATTATAATGGTTCTGTCTTTATTCCATTGACAGATTAGACAAAACAACAGCATTGATGAATATGACCTGGTGCTCACCATTTGCAATGCTAATCACATGGCCCATGCAAATCTTGCAACCTAAATTCTCATGACATCAAAGGTCCAATAGTCACACGATATCAACAATAATCTGTTTCCAATGTTGTTGTTAAAACGACTTGAAAATATAAAATAAAATTCACACACAGTTTGTAAAAGAATTAAATGACACATAATTCTCAGCATACTTATTCCCAGAATAATGATCAGAAACCTGTCTATTGCAACAACCATGACAAATCCAGATTCATCCAGCACCTGCAAAAAAATGGCAGTTACATTATACAACAAAGCCATCTCTGACAGACACTCCATTATTGATGAATCTGACTTTCACCAAGTTGCTGTGATTAGTTTTTTACATTGTTTGCAGAATAAATATAATAAATATCTGAACATCGGAAAGGGTTATATCACACAACCATTGGACTTCAGATGCCATAGGCATGTAGGCTCTAAGATTTGTGTGGGTCATGTGACTAGCAATGTAAAAATGGTGAGTGCCAGGTCAAATTTCATCAATGCTGTAGTTTTGTCTCATCTGTCAGCAGAATAAAGGCTGAATGATTATAAAACTTGCAATTTCTAAGAAAATAAATCATTTTCCTATCAATTTCATTCAGGTAAGACTCAATATAACATTGTTCAAGTTTGCTAGGCATGCTGGTAAATGACTACTGTATCCTGCCCCCACATGATGTCTGTGAATCCCAACTTTGTGACAGGCACTTTACTCTGACCCTACACCCCAAATATCAAAAATGGTGGGGAAAGGGTCACAGGAAACTCGAACTGTTTCCCTAAAACCACAAAGAAATTTCAGCTACAGTACATGATGCCAACATTTTACCCATGTGTTTATTGCAAATGCACACAACTTCACCTCATACCTGTCCAGCTTTCATAAGTAAACTGTAGAGTGGCACCTTAATTCCCTTACATTTAAATGTCGCGGGAACGAGTTCTAATTTTCAGCACGATTTCCATGTCGTTGAATCAAACACTACAACACAGTCTTAGTGTCACCTAATTTCGATGTAAAATATTTTATCATGCAATCTCTCTTGTAAAAAATATATATACATAAGTTTATGCGCAACCAGAAAGCACCTGCTATCGCTTAATTTTACATACTACTCTTTTATGCATACCTTGTAACTGGGCAGACACCGATTCATGTTCTCTGCGATACCTTTCTGCACTGCGTTCTGTATCTTTCAAACGTCCCGATACGTTATTAAATAAGTAAACAAAATAAATTGCAAGCAGAAGGACTACTGCAACTGCAATAATCTTTATGATGGAGCCGTTTCTTCGAGTCATGCTTTAGTTTGTTTTTCTCTGTGAATGTGTACAATGTTACTTTCGCGAATATCAGGTACCTGCCAACTCACAAGTATCCCGTCAAAACAATATGGCGACGTGTCAGGAGACTGGTACATACAAATGGAGTACTAGCTAGCATATATGATCTGAAAATAGCACAACCATTCAAGTCAACTTAAACGATTGAGAACCATTCATAGTCTGTTACAGTGTCCTTCATTTTAATCTTATTACAATAGATTGAAAATATAAATTATACTTCAAGGTTAGGCTAACCATTCTAGTGTGACTGGTAACCAGTTGTTAGTTTTCCATGATAAGAAGAGGAAAGCAGACGATTCTTTCACGGTCTGAAGTGATCGCATTTATATTTATGAGTTAAGGCTCAGAATGAGGTACTTGGAGGTATTAAAATAATAATTAATCAGTACCGGGTCAGGTTAACATCTGAATAAGTAGCTTAACTGTGACAGACTTTGTAAACTCTGCATGAAAATCCAAGAAAAAAAGACCTTTTCGCCTCACAGTGGGTTATCTCCCCTTGGTTGGATAGTCGCACTGCCGCTGCAATCAATTTGTTGAGAATGCCCACCCAGAATAAAAACGAACATTTTTTTGCTAATTTTGTAACATTTAACTTAGACCGAATCCAAAATTCAAGATTTCGAGGGTCAAAAACTCTTAATTTGTATGATTGAAAGATTTTGAACGGTACAAATTTTGACTTGCAGCCTGGAACGCTGTGTGATGGCGGTATTTGTATTGTTTTCGGTACATATTATAACCCTCCTGTTATTGCTGCATTGATACAAATTATCAAATTTCTCTGACTTTCCCGCTATCTATTCCTATTGTTAAAAAATCGTTGTCAATCCAGTCGCGTAAATGTAAATAAATCCGCCTATGGCGGCTGAACCACATTACCGTACCATGGGAGAACAACTCTATCTTGTTGCGGTACAGTATTTGCCTACTTATGTCAGCCAACTTCATATTTATAAAAATTGGCACTCTTAAAAGAATCCAGTTGTTCTCCTGGATTGGCTTGCTTTGTAATAAAATAACATTTGTACAAGTATTTGATATCCTGTCAGTAAGTTTAAGCAATGAGTTTATTGCTCGCACCAGTTACGTTATTCATCTACTGGGCTTCTATTTGTTTGCCATATGTAATCATAATCGACACAAACAGGCATTGATATTTGCAGGGTAAATAGTATACACAGCAATAACTTGCTTTAATACTTATGTAACTCATGCATGCGAAGAGATTATATTTTCAAATCATGATTTTTATCTGCGATAATACCATATTATAGTTAACCTGGATACAATACAATCATAGTCATTTTGTGTCTTCGAATGTATCATGCATGAACGGCAGGTGCCTTTGAGCCATTGGGCGATATTCCCATCTCTTTTGCGATTTTGTTGTCTGGCTTAAGCGATACACACTACAGTATGGATGCATATATACCAGCTGGCATCCGCTACATATATAGTTTGTGAATATATTTTTTTTTTTATAATAAATTTTGCATGATAAAAAAAAGAATGATTAAATGATAACAATGCAAGGTGAGTTTCTTTCATTTTATTTTCAAATAAGTGTTTTGGTTATCTATTTTATTGTACTGTGCATTGGGGAGGGCACAAATTCAACACAAAATTATTTTGTGTCATGGGACATATACCTTGATTAAAAAAGTTTCACCATAAGTTCTGGGACTGGAAAAAAATTAATTATTTTATCGTGTCCCAATACATATGGTAAATGAGGTGTGTGTGTGTATATATATATATATATATATATAAATGACTGATTCTACAGATTTGTACACCTATATATGATAAACATCCCAGAGTAATACCTCATATTTATTTTTTTTAACCCTTTTGAGTTCATATTGGTTATAATTATGCTAAATAAAGAGTTTGATTAAAGCATGCACTCTGCGTATTAAAAAAAAATTATGATTATTTAAAATATTAATATTTTACATCTGCAGTAACATTACTATACATGTACTATAATCTTTCTTTGATATATTTTACTTACTCTATATCTATCCCTTTCCTCATATGCACCATAGAGCTTTATGGGATTTTGGCGGTCCAAATTTCTTGGGTGACGGAAGGGACTTTTTCTGATATTTGACAGTCTCTGGGAAAATTGTAGGCACTTCGGTATTGAATGAATTCAATTTCATTTTTACACCAATGGATTTCATCACAGAAGGAGGATGTAAAATGCTGTATGCACAATTAGGATGTTGCTGTTGACATAAATGGTAGAACTTTCCTATCTCTCACCCTATTCGATCCCACAGCTTCAGTCCACATTGTTCTGGTAAACATGGTCTTTTAGAATAAGAAAGAACCCTTTTATCTCATCATCACTCTTTTGGATACATCCACATGCAACACAGTGCACCATGTTTGCTGTACAAAAGCATGACTGTAAGATATATCACATAGACATTTACATGGGGAAATTAAACACTTGAATAGTTAGCTTGAATAGAAGGGATAAATGTAAGTCATATCCAATTTTGGCACGTGAAAACTACTGATTGTTTACGAAGATTGCTGAATAATTTTTTCATCAAAAAGGCGGATTTTTAAGTCTAATTAAACATTTTTATGGTGTGCATACATAACAAGTGCATTTTTTTATCACTATAATAATATCACATGTTTGGACACTATATTTGACCAATGACCTTTAAGTATGGTAGCAGACTCATATTATTATAAACATAACTTTCAGCTTACTGATAACATGGAATGTCGACGCTTGCACTGATTGAAAATTTCCACAAAAATAAAGGCACCAATGATTCAGTTGAATACACTGATGTCAGATAAGTTGAAATCCATGATAACAACAGTAGAAATTAAAATTAAGAAAATATTATATAGCATTGTCTGGATTTTAAGTGCAGTGTGGGCAAAACATTATTACTGAAATATTACTGATTTTAAAAAAGTTTAACTATTATTACTTTCCTATTTATGTATGATACATGGGATCAGATCCAGCATTTTGTCAGTTTTGGTTCATGTAGGCTAGCATGGAATAAAATTCCAAGCATAACCTTGTATGGACATGTATGTCACCATCGGTATATGATGCATAATCATCAAACACCAGACGATTAACTGAGTATATTTCGTAATCAAGACCACTGCAGATATAGTAAGTTTGATACGAGTTTTGTATATGACGATCAATGGAATTCCCTATACGTTACAAAAAAGTGATATTCATTGTTTTTCAATGTAGAATTACTATAAGTCTTGACATAATTTAGGTATTTGTGCTCTGGCAGATTTGCGTCTTTCCTGGCTACAGTTTTACATACGTGAACAACCAATAGATGGTGCGTGTTCAAAATTATTTGTCAAATCCATAGCTGCCAAGTGTCATTTTTCCCATATTTGTCCCGTATTATGGACCTGAATAGGGGTGTATGTTTTTCTCGCTAAAAATACATTTTTTAATTAATAAAATAAATAAATTACCATGCAATTTTCTGTTTAGAATGGGCTCTCAGTTCCATTCTGATAGAAATGTATCACATATATGTAGGAATAGAGTTCTAAAATATGATTAGTTCATTCTAAACCAAGACTACCATGCCTGTTTTTATCCACCATATTGGATTTTGCAAACAGTTACCTCTATCACTATCTTATTTTCATTATATTCAACTTAGTGCACATTTTCCAGATAGTAAAGTTGCAAAGGATTACTTGTGTGCTAGAACGAACACAATTCAGTATGAAAATTGCACAGAAATCAGATCGTCAATGAAAGATGGCACATTGGAGTTGATGATGATTAAAAAAAAAAAGGTGTGGAAAAGGCTCTTATAAACAACCTGTGTCTGAGTGTGTGTTGCACTCTTGTACCTTCTAAATGGGCACCTGAACAGAACAGGGTGCCTGTTCAGAATGTACAAGAGCGCAACTCATGCATCTTTGACATTAAATAATTAAGGAAGGTACTGTCCTATTTTACTGATGGTTGTAGATGTTCTAAATAGTTACATATGCATTAAAAATTTTTACTGAAAATCAGTATTTTTGACATACAGTCAAGTTTTTTTGTACTTGGGGTTGACAGCTATGGAAATTCTGTTTACCATGATAATACAGCACCCGCATTAATACAGCGCTGGAGTATATTGGACAAGTAGCAACAGGGGATGATTTTTTTCAGAAGTTTAGAATAAATAAAATTTTATTGTTTTCTGCATAGTTATTATGTTCAGAATTAAAAAATGAACTGATATTCATCATATCTTTTGAACTATAGTCTAAATATACCTCCCCATTCGTTTGTAAACCCCACCCCAATTTAAAAGAGGAAAAGCACAAATGAGATAAAGATGCATAGAACTTGGTGATTACTTTTATTGATTTCTAATTTCAAACCTGATTTTTCCCAAGTGGGACTCTAACACTGTTATTGTCTGTGCGTTTCATTCCAAACAGAAGTTTTCAGTGTAAAAAACAACCCTGTTTTGCCAGACCTTTCCAGTTCCTGGACAAGTTCATTTTCATCAAAGTGGTGTATGCATGACTACACCTGTTTGTACATAGAAGGAAAATACTATGTTGTTTGCTTCTGATATTTACAATGTCGAATCAAGCAAAGGAAAAGAATAACAAATACAAATTTGCCTTTCACATGGATTTAACAAGTGGTGTAATTTCTAAGTTCATGTGTGCAAAGGATATAACTCCAAACTCTCAACGTTATGGTAATTAAGATGAACTGCGTCACAATGTTGTGTGAGGAAATCAGCTTGCCCATAGTGTATGCAACATGGTGTCGTGTTAGTATGGAAACTTTGTTAGACATGAGAGGTGCAGAGAATGCCAGCATTAGGGCCATTATGGTCACATTCAGGTTAGAAATTATAAATCAGTGAATGAATAGACTAAGTTCTGTGCACTTTTTATAATTTTAAAGATTTTCATTATTGAAATCGGTAGAGGGGTACAAACAAATGGGGAGGTATATGCAGACTATAAATTCACAGTAAGCATTCAAACACATGCACTGTTGACTGTTGTTAATATTGGTCTTTAATCACTTTTGCAAACTCTTTACATCATGTTATTTCAAGTAGAAATTTGCATAATTCATGCATATGGTTAAATAGAAATGATTTTTGAGCATTCAGCTTCAAGAATAAATTCATGCTTTCTTTTCACAATTGCCATTTTAGAATTTAGTTATGATAAGATAGAAATTTTTCCTATTTCAGCTTTTCATATTGTATAGGCTTTTGACTAATTTCTAATTACACTAAATCTGCATTCCCATAGTGTAAATTGTGAATGTGTGTTGAAGCATTAAACTTTGGATATCCCAAATTTTAGATATTTTCTTAATAAATCTTAATTCTGACCAATTTTTAACAATATTATACAGTTCATGGTGTATTGTTAAAGTGTAAAATGAGAGAAAAAGAACTGCCACAGAATTTATTGTCAAGAAATATTTGCGATTGTTTTGTTTTGCTTTTTTAAATAGGGAAATGCTACAGATCAATTTTCTGTTCTGTATTATGACAGTGTTAGTTCAGGTTTGTATTCACAAGGAATGACAAATTGGTTTTCTTTTTTTCAAAATTATTCAAAATACACTGTAGTTTAAATTTTACTTCTTTTTAACTTGTAAAAAAAACATGCAAATTTTAATTAAATACCAACATCTCTCAATAACAATCATATATAATGCAGATGGTTGGACAGTTATAATATCTAGGTGGTCACAATCACAAACATATAATTACTATAACTCGTGGTATCAATATCACAAACCATTTTTCAAGTCTGAGTCTAACCTTGAAAATATGTTACATACCAAAAGTTTGGCCAAAATTTTGTAATATGTTTAGTTTTAATGAATGATAACATGTTTGTATTGTTATGTATATTTGATTTAATTATATCTGATTTAATATATATTTATTTCAATTTAATTGTTTGTCAGTTTTTAAAAAAATTATTTTTCATTACATGATATTGTAATGGAAATTTATTCACTGGAGATGATACTTTTTTCAGAAAATAGTTTGACCTTGACTGTTCGTTTTATAACGTGTTGATCTAAACCCTGACCTCGATTCAAAATTTGTAGCAACCACAAAAACAATTTCTATTTTTATTTTAAAATGATTGGTTGTCGTCGAGGTCATGATGGGACTATGTGTTTAAGATGTAAACAATTTTTTATATTTTTTATTTCTTAGAGTAAAATGATTGGTTTTCATCAGGGTCACACTGGGTGGACGTGGTCTTTAACAAGTACCTAATTTCTATGAACTTGCAGAACATTATCACGTGACTCCCTGTTTACATTTTAGAAGACCATATGACCTCTGTTTTGGAGAATTATTCTCAGTTGCAGCTGGGCATTCTCTTAGACTGGAAGTTGTGCTGTTTGGAGTTATTTCAAATTACATGTACTTGGATTCAAAAGGGTTAATTCTGCTATTTTTCTGGAAAATACATATGCTCATGTGAAATTGTTGAACAAGGACAGTTTTTTATAAAAATTTATTCAAATATCCGAAACCGGAGTGATAATTCTTGTTTCTACAAGGAACTGTAGACTTAAACACTACAGATTGCAGCATACATTATCATCTTCCATCTGGGATTCTTCGTCGGGATTCGAACTTGAAATCAGTAGAACATTTTGTTATTAGGACTTAAAAATTTTTATTCATGGATTATTCTTGGATTATTTTTGGATTTGATTCTATAAAACCATAAGTTCATATTATTTCATTTTGACAGAATTTTTCCAGGGAAATAAATTATTGTATTTTTTTTCCAAAGCTTGTTGTTTTCACTCTTTCTGCTGTTACTGTTTATTCGAGTCTAAATACGTGAAATAAGAGTATAATCTCATTCCTAGGTATAAATGTCTGCTTTTTCATAAAATGAAGTCTTTGTGTTGTATTGTTGACATTGATTACATCTTTTACATACGCTCATGACAGAAAGAATTACTGTTCTTGCTAGCACAGGTGACCATTATACAAAATTTAATTCTTTGTTTTTATGCAAATATTGTCACACATTATAGCATTATTTTCATAAAATTATCTCCAAAGTATTTAAAAGATAGTTATAGGTCAGTGTATATATTTAATTAGTTTGACTGTGTTTTGAAAAATTATGTTCTTTATTTCTGCCAAATATGTTGTTTGAAAGGCCCAGTTTCATATATGCTAAATATGTGTGTTTGACCTTTTATCCATGAATGCATTCAGAGCTAGTGATGCTGGCTTTTTACATATGAAAGCGTAGAAAGTACCAGGGGTAATGAGATTGACATTTTGAGAAAATCTTAATATTGATTGCCAGAACCCTCTAGATTTTCTTGGACAAGCCACTGTTGGAAGTCTGAGAAATCATCAGTAAATAAAAGAAGCAGACTAATAAAAGATACAGTTCTTAGATGGAGATCTGATGCTAATACCACAAAAATTTCATGCTTGTCACAGATTATACTTTTTCAGAATGTATTGATGCTTTAATGATATTGTGGACCCAAGGCCATCTAAGATTCATAGTCTGACGGTGTAAGATGTCAACCATATTATGCATAATGGAGTGTGGACATCATTTACTGTCTAAGCAAGTTATGCAATGTAGCTTGTTGCGAGGTCATTTGACCTTATGACTATTGTATTATTCTTCACTCCCAGCAGTTTGTACTACAAGTGATTTTAACACAGTAACCCTTGGAGGTTTTTGTCATTTTCGCCTGAAGTTCGAGTAGGAAACACATTTTGAAAGCTATTTCTGAATAGATCCTTAAACACCAAATCCCAGGTGATCTTTCAATAACATACTTCCTAGTTGTGTTAGAAACATTGTTTTTCATTGGCTATTTGGCTCGCGCATAGCAGAAGGGTAAAAGTTGGAGTTCTTTTTTTTTTCTTTTTTTTTTTTTGCTAAACAGAGCCATTATTTTTGTATCAAGACCACTCTTTATTCCAAAAGCCCATCTTATCCTACTTTTTGCAAAGGTTCATCTGTATGTTTGCAGTTCATACTGGTTTGCCTTAGATCTGAGACCAAAAAGTCTGAAATCCAGACACAAAAACAGATCCCAACCACGGGCCAATTTTGGGTAGAAAAAAATTGGGTCCAAAAAATTAGGTTTTTCCCTCTGTATTTTGTAGTGCAACTAGAAATTCCAGATTATTTGGTATCATTGTAGAGCTGCATCTGTCTACCTTTCTATAATACCACCCACTTTAGTGTATCATGCATGACCATGACACTATAGAACTTGGCAGTAGGCTACTACCTCCTGCCACGTTAACTCGTCGCTAGGGGTTAATGTGTTAAAAACAAAAAAGAATAAGGATATAAAAAGCAGCAGAACTTGGTCATTACATTCATGCATTTATAATTTCTAACCTGGTTGTTGCCAGGTGGCCCCTAATTTTGTCATCTTGTTTGCATTTCAAACCAAATGAAAGCTGTTAATGCAAACCACCAGATAGATTTCTCACCGCTGTTTTTTTCCAGTTCCTAGAAAAGGTTATTTTCAGTGAAAACTGTAATCCGCATTTAGTATTTGCAATATCTAATTTGAATATTAATAAATAGAATTGAACAAAATAAAAAAGTATAAGTCTTGTATACATGTTGTTGAAGGGTTGTAACTCCGAAAAATACAGATATTTATATAATTATTCAAAGCACATTGAAGATAGCAAGGTACATCATATCTCTTGTCTCAGAAAAAAAGATTTGCCCACATAGATATCGAGACTGTTTAGTAATGAAACTTCCATTTGGTTTGAAATTGGAACAAGATGACAGTGTTAGAAACCCCTTTATGATGGGGACCTTGAGAAACCTACTTGTGTTGCTGCACAGTAAAGCACCAAACTAAACCAAACAATAAATAGGGAAAAGCTTTGCAACAGACAATATGACTGAATTAAGCAGCAAAAGACCTTAGTGGCAACCATAGTACACAAGAATCGTGACTGGTTCCTTGTGTTCTTCTTTGCTTTGGATGCACCAAAATTCCATCAAGAATGAGGTTAAAGGATCCAGACAAAATGCTAGATGCATTCCATTGTGACATTTGTAAATATTATATCTGTTCACATGCTGCCTTATAATATTATTAGTCTGGGCACCATTACTAAATGTAAAAGTCCTTTAGTTTGTCTCTCCAATATGTCGTACAAAATCTTGTGTTTCTGCTCCAAAGATGCATAAAAGCAAAGATCACAGCAAATACAATTTAAATTTGTTACGTGTTTAGGCTCGAATAAACAGTAACACGAGAAAGAGTGAAAACAACAAGCGTTGTAAAATTTAACAAATAGATTATTTCCCTGGGGAAAAAAAACATTGCATAAATGAAAAAGTAAGAACTTACAGTTTTTAAGAATCAAATCCAAAAATAATCCAAGAATAATCCAAAATTAAATTTTAGAAGTCCTAGTAATGAAATGTTCTAAAGAATTCAAGTTCGAGTCCCGACGAAAAATCCAAGATGGAAGGCGATGCCGTATACTGTAGCCTTTATGGTGTTGTAAGGTCTACAGTTCTGTGTTATTTACAAACAATAATCCGGTGTTTGAATTTCTGAAGAAAATTTAATGAATTGTCTTTGTCCAAGAATTCTGTTTTAGCACTCAGATATTTCCAGGAAAGAGAATTATTTCTTTTGAATCCAAATAATTTGAATAAAAATTAAAATATAACTCAAAACTGATACAACAAAAGAACACCTTTACGTCCCAGTGTTTTTAAGCCTGACTGAGAGATCTCTCTATAGACATCAGTATAAAACCTGACTAATGCGCAAATTTGGAAACCCCAGAATTGCGAAATAGAGGCTGTTTACATATAAAAAATCATGTCCGAGTATGACCTTGATAAAAACCAATCATTATACTAGAGAATAAAATAAAAATAAATAGGTGTTTACTTGTCTCAGTGTTTTTTGAATCAAGGTTAGGAACTAAGTCGGAAATAGAAACAGTGTTTCTATTATTAGGCATTTATGAAAAGATTCAGGTCAAACTGAATTTTCTGGAAAATATCAAATTCCTAGTAAACAAAACTACATTGACATGTAATGAAATTAAAAATAAAAAGATATTTAAAACTTACAAACAGACACTTAAATTAAATCAAATATAAATTAAATATACATAACAAATTAAATGACATACAATTATAGAAAGATTCTTTTTTCTAGGAAACCTGGGGAAATTCTTTTTCATTAAAACTCTAACCCTATGCAGAATATGATACTGTAGAGCACTAATGATATTGCCTACAAACTCATTCATGACAGCTCAGTCCACTTTATGACAGTGTTTACTGACTTCCTTATGACATTATTTACCAGCTTCTGCATGACAGTGTTTACCAGCTGCCGTATAACATCAAAACATGATTCATTTAGGTCACTAATAAACATGCAGTCTTATTTTTCTTTTGTTCTGAAAATTCCCAGTTTAGCATGTTTATGCATACATTTTACTCATTCTAATTAATGACATGGTTCCTTTTTTACAGGTTGATA
Organism: Sinohyriopsis cumingii; assembly: GCA_028554795.2. Classification (NCBI taxonomy): domain Eukaryota; kingdom Metazoa; phylum Mollusca; class Bivalvia; order Unionida; family Unionidae; genus Sinohyriopsis; species Sinohyriopsis cumingii. The sequence continues at coordinate 85,296,534 of CM068838.1, forward strand.
ACCCTTACTTGTGGATTGCTAGGAGTAGCATATGAAAATGCATACTAGCCTATTCATTTTGAATTGATTTTGGACTTGTAGCCTTAGCTACGTAAACATACCTACTATGTAAAATGGTAAATATATCAACATTTCATAAAGTATATATCCATAATTTTTCAAAATGCATAATGCATAATATACTGATTTAATTATTTTTCAGGCATGGATATGCCAATGAAGAAGTCTGATTACCTTCTAATACTTGGGAGCAGCTGCACAAATTGAAGATGGCTAGCGATGCCAAGACCAATACTCTTTCTTTGTGGAATGACACAGAGTCACAAAACAACTTCATATACTATCTATTAGGAGGGTTCCTCTTCATTTTTGTCGTCTGCCTTCTTATCACCAGGGTTCTTAGGAGGAAAGAGGTAACAATATTTTCCATGTTGTACAGGATGGTAGTTAGTAAAATGATCTCCCAGTAGTGTAAAATTTCAACTTGTATATTACAAGACTAATGATGTAATGAAGTGACATGTATTCAGGCCAAGTAAATAAAATATTCAGTTTTGCTTGCAACCTAACCAACCTTTCTAATAAAAATCTCACAAACTACATTTCATTCTGAAATATACTTTAAGTGAATGTTATTTCCATAAATTTTCACATCTGGTCCCATTTTAAAAAATAATATCCTGTATCTTGTACTGAACACTCACAGTACTTTGTAATTCTTAAGCTAGACAATCAGGAATAGTTGAGAATGTATGAATTCATATGCTAAACGTTTCTTGTAAAACAAAATCATGCCTAACAACCATTTTTAGGTCAGTTACAGGAAACAGTTTGTTATGCCAGCTACATGTATATATGTTTCTCTTTTACCATTCAATCTATACTGCTTATATAATTTCTGTCAAAATATTTGATACATTGTACACATGTAGAAGCTGTAAACTTGTTGAATGTGACTCGTAAACTGCATGTTTTAATAACAAATTCAAGGGTCAAGCTAGACTTGAATTTTGGTTATCTTATTTGAACTATGTCCTCTATTTTTCAATATGGATACTTGCATCTAACACTGGTTATAAGCAAAACATTTTCTACAAGTGGAAAAGTCTTCATGTTGCATCTATATTTTAAACACGTTTTGTAAGTGTACACATGTATCTTGTTCACAGCAGTGTATTTTAGCCATATGGCTTTAAAAGAACACAGTAGAAACTATCCATTTTAATTAAGTTTAACAGACAGGAGTACCTAGATTGCACGATTATAATTGTTGCAAGTTGGTAAAAGTGCTTAATCTAGCACTGAAACAAGATTGCTTTTTTACTTTCTAAAACATCACTATAAAATAGTAGTCAAGAAGATAGTTTGAAGTATCCTCAGTAACATGTACATCATACATGCCAACCATTAAACTTTTGGCAAAAACATTATGCATTTTTTCACCAAATTATAATTTCCATTAGACTGTATATGTATTATGCTTCTTAGCTGCATTAAAAAATACAATACGCAATGAAAAATTGTTTTTGTCATTGTTATTATCATCTCTTTTATTCCACTCATATAAATTTGAGAATATTCTTAAAATGGTGACAGCTGCATAAGAATAGTGTAAGAGTACTTTCCTTATTTGCTCTTTATAGTAACTGTATATGACCCATTTCCAAGAAAACAGATGGGTTTCTTCAAAAGTGAGCTCTGCCTTACAGATTCATTTTATTGATAAGCTAGTTTGTTTGTAAACCAGTCAATATTTATAAAGAAAATGGTGCCAGATGTTCAATGAGACACTTACTGTGTGAGTTGTGGATGTTATATGATGGAAAATTTTACTGCAGATGGGTTTTTACTGTTTAACTTCAAAATGTGTCAAATATGAATAAAGAACAAAAATCAACACTGCTGTACACACTTTAAAAGAAGAATATGAGAGTAATGCAATGCAGCACTCTGAGCACCTGAACATGATCAGAATTCCAGTTCATGATCATTCACACATGTAGACTAGTTGAAGTGAGTACTGAATATAAATATTTTTTCAGTATATTTTTTGTTTGTATTTTGGTTCTAATTTAGACGTATTTTGCCCTTTGTGACAGTAAGTTTACCATCTTTAAAACCAGGTTAGTAGTAAAAATGTATCTTTTTCATACATGATATAATTCTGGCATGTAATATTTAGATTGCCACTTATAATAGCAATAATTACACTTATACTTCTCGGGGGTTGGCATGCTTGTTACATGAGATCACATGCACAAGTGTTCACAACTAGTGTTTGTCCTAATTTATTTGTTACCAATGAACATTACTGTAGCTGTTCATCAACAACAAACTGAAGCATAAAAGTCAATAAATTAATTAAATAGACCCTTCTTTCCAACCAAATTGATACAGCAAAGAACAAATAATGGGCCATGCATGATACTTGGGTGCAACTATTTTTAGAAAGAGTGATTTTCATAAGATAGCCACTCACTTTCTAGCATTGTTAAACATTTGGTTGATATGATTGCCAAATTATAGTTTTAATTTTTTCGATGTACTTGCAATAACGTTTTTTTGTATTTTCATGTTAGAAAACCACTTTGAGTTTATAGCTCTTTTAATATTCCACAACATGGTATTGTCCCATACATTTCTGACTTGCATAATTATGTTTCAGGCTCAATCTTCTATAACATAACTACTCCTTTGTGGCCCTTGAATTGTGAACTTTTTGTTTTCTTTTATTTCATGCTTGAGAAATCAGAAAATACAAGTGCATGCGAATGTATACAAAAATAGTCACAAAACTTGTAATAAAGAATTAGTTCTATTGCAATACAGCATTCTTCATTTCATGTATGGCTGAAAATAGCAAACTGAATCCTTTTTTTACACTGGCCATAAAGTGTATTATGCTGTTATATCTGGCTGTTAGTTAGTATCTTATTTCTTTTTACACCATAAATATTCTTCCTCATCTACCATTACCAAACTTTGTAAGTAGCTTGTATTTGAGGCATGTATGAAACCTATCCCAAATGATTTTTTTATTTACCAAAATATACAAAACAACTATCATGTATGCTTCGAAGAAGGCAACTTTTCTACAGATCAAAACAGAATTACGTAACTACTATATAGAAACCCTTATAGTATTACTTTTTTAATCTGTTATAAAGGGACTTATGAAAATAATTACAACAAAACTTACAGGTGTGATGAAAGATATGAGGTTGGAAACACTGGAAGATTGGTAAAATTCCTAAAAGTACTTATTCCCAGGTAATAAAAAAAGTTTCATTTCTAGGATTGGGGGCCCTGAAAGGATTTTAAACATAGTGGCTTTAATTTGCACTATGGCAGACATTGAGTGCCGTAATAACTATATTGAAATTCAAGAGACAAGCTTGTGGCTGTAAAATCTAAAAAGATGTTTTGTTTGATAAATATTTTCAGAGGTAAGTAAATACTTTATTTACAGGTGATCAGACTTTCCTACAAATAAATTAGTTACTACCTTGTCTGAAATGTGTCTTACTAGACATTGCTTTGAAATAATGCTTTATCTTATTTTGTTTCAGTTAACTATTTTTTTTATTATTCTTTATTTTAAAGCCACATGTGATGGTCCTGACATCATTGGAAGATGACTGCTTCGAAACAGAACCTCATACATATTATATTGTTGTTGTATCAACATCATACCTTCCAGGTAAGATATGTTAACCAAATATTGTTTACTGTAGCTCTGTTTAGAATGACATGGACCATACTGTTTTTTCTTTTTCTTGCCTGATTGGTTGACTGTTTTGTGTGATATTATTTAAAGTGGGGGGTAGGTCACAGTGTCCCCCCTTACACCCTTAAGTTAAAAGCATTCTTCAGCATTCTCAGAGTTGATTCTTAAAAAGGTGCAAAATGCCAAGAAACATACATGCAAAATTAAGTACAATTAACATTACAGTAAGTGACATAGGAATAAATTGTCAGAAAACTGTTACATGTCATCACATAAAAGGAAAATGATTACTTCAGAAGATAAAGTAAAAGTTATTAAACTTATTGACTATGGGGAGAGTTCAAGAGAGTTGGAGAAAAATTCAGTATCTGAATGATTCAAATAAGCAACATCATAACAGGTATGGAGAATATTCTGCAGCTGTGGGAAAATAGAGTAAATTTATAAAGAATGATTCTAAATGCTAAGTAATGTTTGTACCAAGATTTAAATGATGTTTTTGAATGGAGTTGCAATGTGCTTAATAACAATACCCCACATGCATTTCATGCTTAAGAATCGAGTACTATTAGTTTATATATGTTTACTTGAATTAAGTATTTTTTTAAGACAAGAAGAACTTTTTAATAATTAATGTTGTATTTAAATGAACGTTAAATGCTTTGAAGTTACATATAGCTTTCTTACTACATACATATACTTCATACAAATATAGTCCCCCTCTGGAAAGGCCACCACCCATTTTAAGTGACCACTTTCTTGGTGCAGTAGGGATGGCGATATAAAAGGGGTATGACTATAGAAAATTGTACAAGCCAATGCTTTTTTTAACCTCTGAATTCATGTACTCTTCTACATAAGTATTGAAATTGCTAGACCTAAAGTCTAATCTCATTCAGAGTGACTTTACCTTGTTACTTAAAACAGAAAATTCCAAATTCATTCACCTGAAGCAGCATTCAACAAGTCTTCAGATGTCTGATGCACTGGCTGACTAAAAAAGGGCTGCTAACTACAACATTGAAACATGAACCAACGTGAACACATAGTTTAAATCAAATAAAATGATTGATGATAAATATGAGTCCTGAGTTTATTTAACTTTGATTTAGTTTTAACTTTGCCGATTTCTAGGGGCAAATCTGAAAAGCTGCATGAACCCAGTGTGTAGAAAATGGACCCCCAGCAAATAGAATAAGCCAGACAAGTATGCACAGTATAAAAGCACTGAGTTTGCACATTTAAAGAACAATGGAAAACAAATTGACTGTGTTGAAAATTATTGGGATACAGGAAAATGATTGGGTCCATTGGAATTAATGTATGAATTATACTCCACAGTGTTTAAATCAGTAGAACCTATCTTGAAAGACCACCCCTTGTGCCCAAAAATAATGGTCTCTCAAGACATGTGGTCTCTCATGACGGGTCATAACACTATATAACCAATAACTCTGTGCAAGAAGAACCTGGTCTCTCAAGACAGGTGGTCTTGCATAGCAGTGGTCTCACAAGACAGGTTTTACTGTACTCCATATTATTCGTAATGTTCACAGTTTATCCAAGAGATCAGTTTGTTTACAAAATTCACTAACACTGTCCACACATCAGTCTTAGTAAGAAAATGTTTCCAATATCTAGCCTTGAATGAATGAATTATTGCCTGGTCAAGAGGTTGCAAATGTGACGTGTTAGCTGGAAGAGATTTCAAAGTCACTTGACTCAGATGTGACTTAAATATGTGTATGTAATGATTTTTCTCCATTGAAAAAAATTAAATGAGTGAATCTGTATTTAAAATGCTACTTTGCTATTGTCTGTTCTCAAAGCATCAAAAGCAAGGCCACATGCCTGGTTAATAAACTCATACTATTTAATTTAAAAAGCAAGCACACAATGTTCTATTGATCATGCATACCAATGAAAAGCATCAGTCACACTTAGATACTCAAAAGATTATAGGAACATACAGCTACCTAAGGGTACTTACTTAGAACAGAAAACCATAAACAGGATAATAACTGGAAAAACTAAACAAGCAGGCAGTTTTGGAAGGTTTATAGGACCCAAACCAGCAACCATTAACTGCTTTAACTGCCACACCACTGAAGATCTACACCACATATTCAATATATGCCCAAAATATCAACCCGCTCGGAAAATATTTATCAAAAACCAAAAAGAGATTGGATCACCACACACATACTCAGAGTTACTTATGGACTCTAATAAAAGTAAACAATCAGCATATAAATATATAAATAAATTCATAGACTCAGCAGGACTTAGGAACAAAATATATATACTATCCCCACAAAACCAAAAGACCCAGTAACTAGCTAAATAAATTTAGAAGCCACCACATAAAAACCCATAACATATTCAATTTTACGAAGCACCTATAAAAAACTAAGGAAACCGCAAAATCGGATGTCCAAGATGTCCTTAACGAACCGTGTAATCAGCTGGGACTCCTGTCTCTTGCTAAATAAAGTATAAATAACATTTAATTTCTAAAAACATTAATAAATAAATAAAGAGGCAATATCTAAAAACTTATCAATAACATAACGTAGGAAGCACACCCTAAACACCTCAACTAGTAATACCATAATAACCTTGAAAATCTCTCTTCATACATGATTTCTACTAAGAACCTCTATATAAACAGCATAGAACATTCCCCCCACTTTTTTTTGTTTAGAACATTTTGAAGAAGAAAAGGAAAAAAATCGAGAAAAAAAAATCACAAGAAACACCAGGCAAATGCAACAGGAAACCAGCGATGTAAAGCAAGCATGACCGTTCCCAAGCTCTCCTTCCCACTAATGACAGCCAACCATTTAACTGTAAGGGACCTTTATGGACCCACAGATTGAGGCCAAACTATCAGGGTTCCTTGAATCCATAAAAGCCTGGGGGAGGTGGCAGCATTCCCCTTCCCAGGAACAACTAGCAGGCTGCGGTGCAGTCAGAAAAAAGTGGCACATGCACAATTGTGCGCACGCCACTATAATTAAACTCAACAACAACAAATCAAAAGATGAACAGTCTTTCTTAAATGACTTACCTACATGCTTTTTAATTACATGTAATTAGCCTGAAAAGCTGGCTCTTTTGTATGGTGCAAAAACCAGATTAGCTTATTGTCAGCCCTAATCTGTGTCACCACCCATGTCAAGTATTGTTTTAACCTCACCTGGCCTTGGAACATTTTCCCTGATCTTTGTCCCACAGATTGGTCCACTACAGTACTCGATAACTATAATTAATCTGTTCAGCATGTGTCAGAAATTCAGTGGCTAATACATATTTCTAAGTTTGATTTGAGTTTTAGTTTTATGAGGATTATTTTTAATTGTAAAATGGAAAATTGAAATTGAAATATGTTTTAGTACTCAGAGTTGAGTGTTTTTGGTTTAATCAGGGGAAAATGAGGATATTAAAGAAGGACAAATTTGGGACTAAAAGGAATTTGATCTTGAGGGATTTCAATGTACTGAGGATTTGGTTTCGAGGCATTTTGCTGTATATTGAATTACATCATTTTGGATTCCACATTGAAAGTCTTAAAAAAATCTTAAATTTGGCAAGCTATTAGTATCCCAGATTAGAAGAACATGATATTCTGTACTGTTGCCAGCCTGGTCACATTGTCATAAAGGGTAATGAAATAGCAGATAAAGCAGCCAGACCTGCCCTGCCCTTCCCTGCGGCCACATGTTTCTGAAGGGAATACTCCATATTCCAATTCAAAATGTTGAGTAAATCATTATGCTTATCATATTTGGCAGAATATGTGGAATGAAAACTCAGCAAACAAACTTAGAACATCAAACCCACTTTAGGTGGGTGGTATCTCTTGTATAAAACAAATCGAGGAGAAGTAATATTATGCTGATCTCATATCAGACTCACATGTTTGACTTATGCATACTCCAGAAGGGTGAACCTAAATGGGAGTATGTACTCTGAGAATGGAGCACATTTTTGTGGAGTGTAAATTTCCACCCTGAGAGAAGTATTTTGATGTGAACTGCTTGAAAAACTGTATGAGGACATGCCTCTGGAGATAATATTGGACTTTTTAAAGGAATCCAGTTTTTCAGGAAGTTATAATTACGTTGTTTGAATTTTGAATGTGTTACCTTTTTCTGTTATTTTATCTACATCTTGCAGAATTTTAAAATCTGTGTTTTCCATTTTATCTCTTGTGCTTATATATTTGGAAGATTTTTTGATGCCTCATCAAGTTTTAAATACCAGAGCTAAACTGAGTGGTTTATGCCACTTGGGCTCTTTGGTAAGGACTAGTTCAACCATAATCCACTAATGTCTTTAATCATTTCCTAATTATTTATTAGTATATAATTCATTGGTTACAGACTTAAAAGACCTGCCTATAGAATCCAATTAGTAGTAGTTGTTTTATGCTGCTCAAGTTCTTTAGTAAATTTTTTGATGTATACTTGCAAAGGACTTTTTGTTGTCAATTCACATTCATTTTAAAGTTTTATAGTACATTTTTGTATTCTATCAAAGACAATTCACCCAATTAAGATTCTTATCTTCTGTTTGATAAGATCAGTTGGAGCATAGAAGACACATGATCTGGTATCATTGAAAGCACTTGTCTAACACAGTATTTATGTCAAATAGAACCACAGATGTTCAGTCGCTTTCCTTTCATGCCACATAGATCATGATCAGGAGTGGTGATCATGTGCTAATAATGATGCAAGGAAGGCACCTGCTTGATATGACTAAATATCAAAATTAGAAAGTTGTTTTTATAAATTATCACAAAGTTCAGTCAGTCGTACAATATAGCAGGGATGGCATTACACAGAGATGTAATAATATGGGTCAGTGGATGCTTATTTTTATATACAAATGATAGTAGCAAAAAATTAATTGACATGTCAGAAATTTTGCAATTAACTGGACCTAAATACAAAGATAAAAACACATTTTTAACATTAAATACAACAAGAATACAACACACATATAGTGACATATTTTAATATTTAATGAAATTGAGTCTACCTCCTAGTTCTTTTAGAAACACAGTTTTAATTTATATGTAAAATGTAATATTATCAGCACATGAAGAATATTATGAAGTAGGTCTACAGTATCTTCCTACCAAAGCTTTGCCCATACCACAGTACAACATCATAAATTAACTATTTTTGTTGCTTATCTAGTTTATGTATTATTATAAATTGTAAAGTTTGATTTTTTTATTATCATTCAAAAACCTGGAAACTTGTAGTTTCCTATGCTTATTTTTTAACACTTTTTTCACTGTCTGCATTCCCACCATGTTCCTTAAAATTTTCAGTTCAGTGTGTTTACAGAAACCCTACAGAAATCAATAAGATCTTTATGTATGATTTTTGTTCATGACTTCTATACAGTCTGTATGCTTTCCTTTGAATAGATAAATGTGGATTTTATCTTAATCTCATTAATCTTTTTAATGTTTTAAAGTCTGCTGTCATTTTAAACAATACAACTGATGTTACTAAAATATAAATGCAGTCATTGCTAAATAAAAAAACATTTACATGACTTTTTCTTTAAAACTGCTGAAGTGAATTTGACTGAACAAGACAGAATGCATCCTGGCATGAAGACCTTTAAAGATGATACAACTGATCTACTATTAAATCTGGTCACTGTTAATAAAATGGTATCAAAACAGAACAGCCTTTGAAAAAAACTTCTCCAAAACCATTCAGTAGAATTTGACCAATCTGGACAGAAAACTATCCTGCATGAAGACTTTTCAAAATTTATACAGATGATTCCAGTCTGATATGGACACTGTTACTATAAATGAAAAACTGTTTTTCAGCAGCACTGAATAGAATTTTAGAATTTCACCAAACTTGATTTAAAAAAAAGCATCCTGGCTTTGCATTGACTGTCATCCAGATAAGCAATCTCAGTTACATTGAATGTATATTCCTGCATACATTCCCCAAAACTGACCTAATCTCTCACCATATTTGCTCAAATATGAATCTATAATGGCTAATATCTACTAGGTAACTGTGCCCTTCATTTTGCAAGCCACAAATATTGATAAAGTCTGCATTGCACTTCAGTTCATTAGTTTTATTGAAATGATGTATATTGGCAAAAGTGATTATGTAGTGTTTAACAAAAGCAGGCTATTAGCAGTATTATTAAATAGGAAATATTGAGCATTAAAGTTTAGGCTAACCTCAGTGTTAAAACCTTTCACTTAGCAATTTAAAGGAAAGCAGAACAAATAGATGATCACTTGTGTTCATTTATAATGTATATCATGGCAATTAAGAAACATACTATCTGCATCACATTTTATTTCTTTATTTTATATTAAATGAAGTATATTGGCAAAAGTGATTGTGCAGTGATTAACAAGGCTGGTTATATTGGCAGCATAATTTGGTTCAGTTACCTTGAACTGTTTCAGAAATCAATTATGAATATGTATGTAACTACTTTTAGAAAATAATTTTTCATTATCATTTTTCTAATTAAGGTTCTAGCTGCAACAGAAACATAAAGGTTTTCATACAGCTTGAAGGTGAACATGGCAAGACCCCTTACATCCGACTGAAGACAAATTATGCTGGGCAGAACATCTTGCAAAGAGGAGTAACAGATTTGTTTCTGGTTAAAGTCCGAGGTATACATTCCTTTTATTTCTCATACACAACCATATGAAATAAAGTATGTGTGAAGTAGAGCCAAAATGAATTACAATTTTCATTAGTATTAAGAAAGCATGTCTGTCTTACTTTGGTAAGTACTGACTCCCCTTCCATCTTCCTGTGATAAGTTCCATTGACCAGAAATTAAATTCTTCAAGCTTGATTAACCATCCTACTGTAGAATTTTATTTTTGATGCTTGATTCTACAATTTTCTCCAGGCACACTGCTTTGGAAATAAATGCTGCATGTTTTTTAATAAAGATTTCATCTTTTTTACATTTTCTGTCCCAGATTGTTGTTTTTGTGCTCATAATTTGTGGTCAAGCTAATCAAAATATTATTTAGAAAATTCTGTCTGGCAATGAAATTGATGGTCTTGTGTTTTTTTGGACAAGAAATGCACTCATTCCAGTAATTAAGTTATCATGAGATGCACTCAATTTAGGTAATCTGAAATCAACGATAATCTTTTATCTATACTTTCTGCAGTCTTTAGATATTTGCCCCATCAGCACTATAGAGGCATCCTATTTTTGCCAAAGATGAAAAATGGTCACTGGTATTGACTAAAATGAACAAGACTTTTGAAGAAAAAGAAAAGAAAAAAAAACAGTAATTCACTTGTTCTAGAGGACAAATTAACAGTGCAGAGTAACTTGTCCTTAACTGAAATTTCATATCCTGTTACAGTTTACTTACAGCTATTAATTTGTTCTCAACCTTTATAATTTAAAACATCCATCTTCCAAGCAAGTACTGAAATTGAAAAAAAGATGTCACATTGAGCAAAAGTACATCACATATTATTTAGAATACCAGGGTCTTTGAAAATATCATGCATTGGATTAAATATGATATATTATACATGGAAAAAAGTAGAGAAAACCTACTGGCTGTGTAAATGATAGGAAACATTATATAAGAATAAAAACTTTGGGGCTTTTATGTTCTTGTCATGTTACAACAGCTTTGTGTTGCATGAAGGCTAGCCTCCCACTGGGCATTACTATTTGTTGACCAGATATTGACACTGTCACTGTTATAGCCTCTTGGTATCTTGGGTAGTGTTGTCAATACAAATGTATTTTGTTTTTTTCTTTGATAATCAATCAAAAATCGATTATAATTAATTAGTGACATCCTGTTGAGATTGTGGTTACATGCAGTTTGTTTTCCGTGATGAATAATCCTTTTAATAGCAAGTTAACATGTGGCCTTTACTAAAGATGCCAATGGGTATCCAGGTATTCAGGTACCCGCCTGCTGATAATAACCCGGGAAATAAGATGAGACATAGGGTAACTGTTTAACGTATACAAGTTTTCTGCCATTGCTTGTAAAGGCTGCACAGACTTTGTCTTCAAGTTGATAATCCTTTGGAATATGCTGTGAATACATGTACTTTGACAGTGCCAAGCAGAGGTCTGCCTCTTTTTTTCCAGTAAATAATTGACCTGAATCCCATGTTTTTCCATGTGACAACTCTTTCATTGAGCTGCCAGTGTGGTACAGTGGCTAGTAACAGAGACTGGTTATTTGACCTTGCCACACAACTGTCGTGTATTCAGTTGCAACCTTTAATAGATTTTCACAAATTGTATGATTAAAGTGTTACTTTAAAAGCTCAACCTCAGTCTCTAAATAATCATCCACATATGACAATGAGGTCAAGGAAAAGGAAGTCAGACAATATTTACGATGATTACAATTACTAGGTAACAATGAAGGATTTCAGAACTTTATCAGATAATGAGGATGAATTCTTGGACTTTGTACCAGCTGACATTGTAAAATGATATATATAGGATACTATGAATTTTTTATATAAAAATGTTGACTTAACTTCAGGTTTGTACACATTTAATTTCCATTTGATTGGGTACCCAATAACCAATCATTAGGATCAGCAGGGACCTAGCAGAACGTTTCTAAAATTTTGACATCTTTAACCTTATTCAAAACAAGGTAAGGATGCTGCTAAACTTGTCATTTAATTTGATCATATTACACAGTTCAATTACCCAAACATAATTTTGCATTTTTGTCACGTTGAAACTGATTCAACAACCAAATAGTATTTATTAGATTGTGAATAGTTTTTGTGCAATCATTTCTATTGAGAGCAATAGATGTGTAAGAGTTTTCAGCAAAATGACAAATATTCTGGGGTTCAAGGCCTACCCTGTGTATTTATAGAAGTAAAGACTAACTTGATTAGAGTTAAAGAATGTGAAATAAGTCCATTTAGTTTGAAGGATAAAGCAGAATGCACTGTGTTTTATTTTCGCATGTCCCCAGGCCGTCATTCTTAAACTTTAAGATAAATGACCAAACTGTAACCTAGGCAAGCCTTTTGGCAGCTTCCCTTGTTTCATTTATATCATTTCCTGCTTTTAGGTCCCCTTGCTGTATAGCCAGCTGAGCTGATATCTTGGCTCTGTCTGCCGTGCATCAGCAATTCCTTGCAACCATTTTAGAGTTCATATTTTTTTACCCAATTTTCATTATATATGGAATATGGGCCTATACCATTGACAAGGTCTAAAACAAATTTGATAATGAATGAGATCCATAAAGATTTATGAGGTGATCTTGCATCTGATCAGCTCAGCTTGTTACTGCCTAGAGACCATATTTCATACAGAATTTTTGTTTGACCTGGATTATGGGCTTATATCATAATAATCCAGAATGAATTCAATATTGGAACAAGTAGCTATCTCATCTTTTGAAGTACAGGCATCACAAAAAGATTAAAAGTAAAATGTTAAGTCATTGCAACAATATAACAAAGTTTTACTTTAAATCAGTAATACCATACCTGTTGCAATTGTGCAGCTGGAACTTTTCTGAGTGTTCATCCTCCCAACCATCTTTCTTTTCATGATGTCACAGTTGTAATGTCTGCATTATTTATGTCCAAGAAGATTTGCCGTTGCTTTGTTGGTTAACAAGCAAATTGACTATATCTCTT